>JAODAL010000045.1:0-375000 GCA_025379985.1 Phyllomedusa bahiana
AATGCAAAGACAATGTCGGAGATCAATTTAGGTGCTGAGTTTTTTCAAAGCATGAGACTAGGATTTCTTATGATTAAGTAAAGGTGCAACAGCAGATAGGACCTGATACAACTGACCAAAATAATTTTAATGTTCAAAGTAATTTGATACCCAAGCAGAACATATTCATGCCACTGTGATACATGTGGACTGGGAGAGATGTGCTGTTTTTTTGGAGAGGGAAGTTGGGGGCGGGATGAGGGGCGGGGTATTTAACATTTTTATTGTATTTTTTTTTCTTTTTGAGGCCATACATCACTGAGGAACGCCTTATTTGTGTACTCCCTGCTTTCACTTTGTACAGATCAATGATACCAGTGATCCTCAAGATATTCACATACAGCCATCACCATTGTGTGCATAAAGGGGGCGTTCTGAACATAATCCAGTATGTTATTGTCATCACGGGATTCCCAAAAACCATCCAACTGGGAACAACATGCTCAGTATTTTTTTTTTAATCAGGGAACTAATTATTTCAGCTCCTTGTTGCACTAGATGGGTGCGCAGTGCCATTGCAGACAGCACAAAAATGAATGGGGAGTAAAGTGGGGCCCCCAACTAAAGGGGTTTTTCCACGGCTTAAAATGGACATATTTCATCTGTAATTACCGCGTAGTGCACGAATTACGGCTGGAAACTCCCGTCATTACGGTAATCCACAGTTTTTCAAGAGAACAGGGTTTCGTTCCCCCCTCTCGGGAATCCCCCGCGGGAGATAATGCATGGGAAATTGCCACGTGTATACGCGCCGCTGGAATGAAGTCTATGGGCCGCGAGCTCCGGGCCCCCGCTCCCGCCCCCGTTCCTGCCCCGCCACCGTCCACATGGCGTAATTGCGGGGTAAATTTAAACCTGATACAATGGGCCCCCAGCATGAAAACTGCTCGCTTTCCCATACAACCCCTAAAGCTCCCCTTTCATTTCATTTCGTGTTCTTGGAAATAAAAGGGCCTCTCTTTTGGGTTGCTATGGGGAACAAAAAAGTTTACCCCTGACAGTTTTCAAACATAATCCCAGTTTGTTTCAAACCCACAGCGGTTTAACTAAGAAACCAAAAATACAGAATACTTCCTTCTAGTGAACTACGTTATTTCCAGTTTTCAGAACATGCAACCTTTTTATTTCCATTTATTCGTGTTTTCTTGTTAAGAGTGGCTTAGTTTTATAACAATGCACAAGCATAACGTGTGCCCAGTGCAGCAAGTGACAAGGTTGTGTGAGGACTTTTGTGGGACAAATTTTAGTACCACATTGGGGTAAAGTTAAAAGTGGGACCTTTATCAAGGGAAAAACATTACAGTTTTTAAAATAATTTTTTCCCCCATAAATACTGTTTGAAAATTTTAGAATTTTTTCTAAACCCCCTTTTTGCGCCTCTTCCCCGACAAAAGGGGATTTTGGGGAGGAGCGTGGTTTTTTTTTTAACCGTGGCCTCAAAAAATAAACCAAAATTTTTTAGCAACAAAAATTGACAAAAAAGTAAGTTTAACAAAAAAAAGTGTAAAAATTTTTTGACAGACAATTTCTAACCCCGGGGCCAGATTTTTCCCAAAACCCCTAGGGGGACATACAAATCACCGGCCCCCTTTTTTAGGTACACCCTTTTCCCCCCCCGCTCGTTTTAAAACTTGATTTTTAAATTTAGCCAATTTACATGGCGGGAACCCCAAATGCAATTTTTGGGATGTAGAAAATGGTTAAAGACAATCTTTCCCGCCGTTCAAAACAAACAAAGTTGGGAAGAAAGGGGATTTTGAGTGGGCCCTTTTAAAGTGGCATGGTTTTTGGGGCCAGAAAGGCTGGTCTGAGTATTTCAGAAAATGCTGAACTCCTGGGATTTTTTCAAAGCACAACCACTCTAGGGTTTACAGAGAATTTGGGCCCAAAAAGAAAAAAAAATCCAGGGGAGCGGGAGTTTCCTTTTTGGGCGGAAATGCCTTGTTTTATGGGCCCGAAAGGGCCCAAAGGAGAATTGGGGGGAACTGGTTTTTGGCCAAAAGAAAAGGGAAACGTAAATCCCCAAAAACCACCCGGGACAAAAACCCAAAGGGAAGGGAGAAGAGCATCCTTTTGAATGCACATCGGCGAAAATTTAGGGGAGATGGGCTACAGCAGCAGAAAACCCCAAAAAACCGGGTTTCCACCCCCTTTCAACTAAGAACCGGGAAAAAGAGGCTCCCAAAATTTTCCCAACCCATTCGAAAATTTAGACAGTAAAGAAAAGGAAAAAAAGTTGCCCGGCTTTAAAAGGGGGTTTCCCCGATTTCTGCTTTCGGCATTATTTTTGGATGGGGAGTTCAGAAATTTGGCGTCAACAAACATGAAAGCAAAAAATCCATCCTTCCCGTACAACCCGGTTTAAATGGTGGTGGTGGGGTCATGGTGTGGGGGAAATATTTCTTGGGACTCTTTGGGGCCCCTTGGGAACCAAAATTTAGCATCGTTTCAACACCTTTTGAATCTAAAAGCCACGAAAATTTAGGCAGTTTTTGAAGGAAAAAAAGGGGTCCAAACCCGTTACAACCTGGGTAAAACCCAATAAAGTGGCCGGTGAGTGTAAAAAATGAAAACTTTTAGGTCAAAGACTTTTCCCTTTTTTTGGCCCCCTCACCATAAAATAGGCCCTAAAGGGTAAATTGGGGCATTAAAAAAAGGGGCAAGTAAGAAAACCCGTCATAACCCCAAAACAGTTTTCACAAAAAGTGGCCCTTTTCCCACTTTTCCAAAAAATTTGGGAAAAACAAGATAAATTATCTGGCCCCAGTGTGCTGATCACTTTTTTTAAAAACTTAAAATTTTTCAAAAACGGGGGGAATTTTAAAGAAAAAGCAAATCCGTGCTGTAAAAACCCCCCGGGGGTTTTCTGCGATCGCCGCTAACACCCGGCGGTTGTGTGGCGGGGTCACGGAGCAATCCCGCCATAAAGCCGCTTAGAGACCCTGGGACATACTCATACGACCAGGGTCATTAAGGGGTTAAAACAAGACCCTGATTCTATTTTTTTTTCTTAACCTTTTTATTTTCTGATTGTAGTTTTTCTAAATTTCAGTCTTTTTAATATGATTAAGGGACAGTTTTCTTCTGCCCTTTAACAGAGTCAGAGAGATCTTTACACCGCTTCACACATGGAGACTTAAGACTGACTCGTCCCTTGACTTCAATAGGAAGTTTTCTGGCATGCTCGTGCCCTGGGAAAAAAACATTTATGGCAGAGGGGGGGAGGGTGAACTGTGACTATTTCCTTTTTGTGACGCTGGATCCTTTTTTATCTATACACATTTGGGTCTCTTTTCAGTGTCCCCCTGTGTTCGATAATGAGCAACTACTAAAAAATCTTTCTCTCAGAACAAATGTCAGACTAAATTAGGCCTAATGGCCAAAACTTAGAATTTTTAAAAAATTGAAATTTAATGGAAAAATTTAAAAAAAAAAACCCAAAAAATTCCAAAAAAAATTTTTAACATAAAAACTGAATTAAAAATAAGTCATTTTTTGATGCACTTCCCTTTAAGTACTATGAAGCAAAAAATAGGAAGACAAAGCACAAATTTAAAACCACACTTTTTCCTCCAGGGTGTCCACTACTCTGTTAAGCTGGACAACGCCTTGTCTGCCATTGAGGTGCAAATACTTTAAACCTGGCCTGCACAACTTGTCAGTGGGTAGGGTCAAAATTAAACTGTGCCGCACGTAGGTTTTTTGTGCAGACAAAGATTGTATAACTTCCACAAACAGGACAAGGGCCCCTTTTTATCAAAACTGTCTAACAGCAACCTGTCTTTATTTCCCACAGCAACTAATTAAAGGCCAACTTTCACTTTTCCAAGCATTTTTTAAAAAACCCTAATTGAAAAAGTATCTATTTGTCCACTCTGGGAAAAATACCCTATGTTTTGATTCGATCTTACATTTGTTTTAATCACCTATTGTACAAAGTTATCCCAAAAGTTTCCTCTCCAAAAAAATCTCCACAGCATTTGCTGATTGCTCATTTGCCCCCTACTGTGGATACTTTCCTCACTCAGCTATCCTCTACACTCCCGTTTATCAAAAGTAAATCCTGCATTTATGGTTTGCTAATGGGGATTATAATCTCTAATAGTGGGGGAAAAAAAAAAGAGGACAAAACCCTCTGGAGATGTGTTTGGTTTAGGGCCTGAAACCTTAAAATTTTTTCGCGGGCCCAAACCCTTTTTTCCATTCACCCAAAAGATCGACTGCGGCATATTTGCATGCCCTTGGGAAATTGCATTGCGGGGAGTTTAGTAGTGTCATGCTTTTTGTAGTGTTTGTGTTTCTTCTCCAGATTTCCCCGTTGGACTTTGAAGGCTTTATTGGACTTCATCGGATCAGCGTTGGATCCATTTCTTTAATAAAATGGTCAATAAGGGCTTGTGTCGAGGAGCGTGTATTTAAATAAAGTGCTTTGTTTTTTTATGTCCATGTTTTTTTTTTCCATTTTATTCCCAGTTTTTAGAAATAGGGGTTTTTTAAGATGCCTCTGTATTACCAGCACTGAGGCTTGGCGTCAGCCTTGGGGTGACAAAAAAGCAGTACTGGCTGACACAAAGACCCAGCTCTATTAATAGAGAGACGTCTGTCAGACACCTCTTACTAACACTAGATTTTTTTTTTTAAATACACTTTATTTAAATAAACATTCCCTGGCAACATCCCTCGTTAACCATTTTATTAAAGAAATGGATAAAACACGGTCCGACGAATTCCCCAATGAGGAAACATGTATAATACAAAAACACTAATCAGCATTTGGCTGACAGCTTTCTCCAGTGATTAGGGCAGCAAGAATGCTAAATATGGAACCTCCTTTTAGATAAACCTTAACCTTAATTTATCAGGTAGACCTGATAGCCAAACCCATGCAATTAGATAGGTAGCCCCCCCCCCCCTCCCCAACACTCTATATCTCGGTAGATAGGCTAACCATTATGTGGTTAAATTTTGGTAGGTAGGATCAAAAGTAGTTAAGGCCCCAGCTAGGCAAGCCCAAAGTACATACATGGAAAAGGCTTCAGGCAGGTTTTTGACAGCAAAGGGTATAGGTAGGGCAGACCGTGGCAAAGGGACCATGGGGTAGGAAAATGGGAGAGGGCAGGGTTCCCGGTAGTTGGTGGCCCACTTAGGTAGGTAGACCTCTATTAGATAAATTGTTAGGCCTAGGTAGGTAGGCACCAGGCAGGTTGGTGGGTAGGCCTAAGGTAGGTATGTTGGTAGGCCTCAGGTAGGTGAGTAGGTAGACCCTAAGTAGGTTGGTAGGCAAGTAGGTAGGCACTAGGTGGGTAGGTTGGTAGGCCCCAGGTAGGTAAGTAGGCTGTAAGTGGTAGGGGCCCAAATTAAAAGGGAGGCATAGTAGACCCAGATTTTGTATTTTTGTGGGCCCCAAGAAAAATAGGGCCCCGTTAGGAGAGTGGGGCAGGCCCGGTAGGGTGGGCCCAAAAAGGGAGGTGGGAGGTGGCCCCAGTTAGTAGGGGGTCCCTTTGGTAGGGGGGTTTTTAGGTGGGGTCCCCAGGTAGTGGTTTGGGGGCTCCAGAAGGAGGGGGTAGGTGGACCCCCCGGGGAGATGTTTAAAAAGGGGCCCGGGGGGTGATTGTAGGGGGCCCCCGTTATTTTAAATGGAGGGGTCCCATTACTGAAAGAAAAGGAACAAAAAAACCCTCACCTCTCACCACGTTCCTCCAACGTGACAAGCTGCAGGCCAGATTCTTCAAGTGAAACCTGGCATAGGCAGCATGATGATGTGATGTCATCACAATGCCTATGTCTGGACTAGCGGCCAAATTCCAACAGCCCTCTAGCACTCCAAAAATTTTCAAAAATAAAATGCACTTTATTCCAAATTCTTTGTTAAACATGATTAAAAATTCAAAGAAAAATACAAACAAGAATTTTACACTTTCGAGCCCCGCTCGACAGCTCTTTTCTGACTGAGAATCAAAACCCGGGTTCCCCTTAAATGGTTGTCGTAACAGGATAGAACAAAAACAACTGTTTTTAAAACCCTTTAATTGGGCTATAATAACTAACACAAGGTACCATTTAAAACAATTAAACTTCAACATTTTCTGTAAAAAGTGAAGGCTTGCAATTTAACGTAAGCTTCTGATTAATCCTGCACGAATCGAAACTCAGACAGACCTGATTGGGTAAGCTGATATATTTTTCTATTGATATTTCACTAGCGGTCAATGCCTGGTAGGGTTAAGGCCTTAGGCCTACAAGGCCGAATAGTGGGGCAGGGCCCCAGTGGCGCTCTGCTCCACTAAGGGCTTTAACTGTTTGTGAGTCCCAAGGACAGTTAATTAGACCTTGCAGTCCTGTGGATGAAGAAGCTTCTCTGGGTCAAGGACTTTATACACAATTTACCAGAAAAAAAAATGGGTCTGTCCTCACCTGGTCCCAAAAGGGGCTGCTCATCCTGGCACATGTAAAGAGCAGTACAGAACATGTAGTACTGCAGTGTACTGTAGAGAGGGCTACTAGACCAACAATCATTGCATCTACTTCACTAACACAGGGGTTTTACAGGTATAATGTTGATGATAATTGACTGTTGTAGGAAAGACCATTAAATGTTGATAACATTGTATTTTGAGGCCATTGTAGTTTGAGGGACCAGTGTATAGGAATTGAATAAGAGGTGGAGTTGTTTGAACTGCATGAAGTTTTGTTATACTCTTTGTAACTCAGCATTTGTGAGGTCCCGCGCTATGTTTGTCATTTGCTCTCTAATATAGATCTACATTTAAACTAGAAAGAGATTAGGAAGAGTGGCCTTATTCTCGAAGTAGCGGACCATGACCAGAGTTATTGTTTTTTCGAAGTTGAACTTACAGATGGCTGAAATATACACACCCTTGTGTTGAACCTGGGGAAAATACTTTATTAAAAAGATATTTTCAGATTTTGGTATGGATTTTTGGGCTAGTTCCACAGCCAGTCAAATTCTTCTATATGCCTCATAGGCAAATATCAGGGGACCATATGGTAGGCAACAGAGATAAGACATTTTTTTTCACATTCAGGCACGGTGTCTGTGGTGTAGCATGTTATGGAAAAAAAGAATGTAGAGAAGCCATTAAAGAATGCTGTAGTTTTACCACATGGTTTCAAGAACAGGTACTAATAGGCGAGGCACCACTTTAGGGGAACTAATGCTTCGATTTGTTCTGAGGAGGAGAATTCCTGATCCGCCACCGAACTGGATACTTGGCAATTAGGGACTCCACCTTACAAACCAAGACGAGATGTGGACATCAGATACGGGGTGCTATATGGAGTAATCCTATTGTTAAAAACTGAGGCTGGGGGGTGGGCCCGGGGAATGGAGCACTTGTTGATATGTTGATATGTGTTTGTGTTTTGTCTGAGTCTAATGATGCATACTGTACTCGTGTTCATGCGGCTTATGTCTTCTCCATCATTAAGATGGCCTAACGCCAAAGAAGAGGCCAAGACTGGCAATCCTAGTTATATTATCAAGGAGGGTAGTTTAATTCGATGCATCCCGGGGTCGCCTGCGTTCAGATGGTTTGCTCCATGACATTGGCGTCTGGAGGCAGTGCGACTTCGGCCCTCAGGAGTGGACGTGAGATCGCAAAATAGAGGCTCAGACTGATTCTAATATACACCTGTCCTTTTCCTTTTTTGTCTTCTTTATTGTTTTGTTTTATATAAAATAGAAAATTGGTAGTACAGAGTGCAAAGGATATAACGTATCAAAACCCGAATCTTTTTGATAATATGCAAGTTGTATTTCATACGCTGTGAATGTCTTAAACTTTGTATTGCTTAATAAAGACATTTTAAAAGAAAAAAAGAATGTATGCTCTTATAAATAATTTAATTGCCAAGTTGGTTAACATGTGCTATAGAAGTTTTTACCATGTGATGCCACAGTATGTTCCGGTGTGACCTTAACAATGGTGAGGCTATGCTGATAGATTCTAGGCAGCTAACTGCAGGCTTCAGTGTGTCTGAAGTATTGATCAGATTTAGGCTGTTTACACAGCACTGGATTTTGGTTGGATTTTCAGCGGATTCAGTATTTTGAATCGGATTTTGGACGGCATTTTAACATTGCCGAGTAGGCATAGCCTTAGAATGAACAGTAGTATTCAGTGGCTAACAGGTGACGTCTCCTGATTGGAGTCATTCTCTTTGCTCTTCTACTCCGTTTCACCAATGACAATTTCTCTTAACTACGATTTGTCACTGCAGAGTTTAGCGCCCTTATGATTTTAGATCTTTACCCTCTATACTAGTTTTCAAAAATACATACATACAATGTGTCCTTATATAATGCTGTGACATACAGTGTATGTTAATATAATAATGATCCAACTCTGTACCTGAAAATAATAGTGCCATATGTTGTGTCACTCAATATGGCCAGACACTGGGCTCCCTTAAATGAAAGATAATGTACACTGTGCCCCCTGAAATGAATAACAATGAACACTATAACTGTCAAGATGATTAAATCAGGTGTGGAATCTATCTTTGTTCCACTCCTTATCCAATTAAATACCTCCTCCGCATTATATTATTATTATTGCTGCCGGCAGCCAGAGCTCGAGAAACATGACCGACACCTTCCGTTTCGGACATGAAATCTGAAGTTTAATCACAGTAAATTACATTCCAATAGAACTTTTTAATCACATGATTATTTTATCACTACATGATTGGTTAATTGGTGGTTGCTAAGAGGCAAGTTATAATTTGCATGTACGTATGAAGCATTAGCTGATATGACACATTCCCAAACGCTCTCCTCTGTATTATCTGGGGGGAGGAGGAAGTCCTTGACTTTCTTGCTTCTAGCAGACAATGCATCTGTCTCAAGGAAAGCTGTGTTGAAGATATCTGAAAAAACGGCAGACAGAAAGCAATTAGAACTTAATACTAACTCAATTTTAAAGATATGATGATAGAACTGATTTAATGTTTTTTTTCCTTCTTTCTCTAAATCATCAACTTGACATAACCACTTAAATGAATAATTATTGCCACTGTTATCCCCAAAACGAATAACAATGTCCTCTGTGTCCCCTGAAATAAATTATTTAGATTGTGCCCCCTGAAATTAATATTAATGTCCTCTGTGCCCCTCTGAAATTAATAATTTAAACTGTGCTTCTACAGTGAATAATTATGGCCAATGTGCCCCCTTTCAGCCGTCTAACTTTATAATGTAGTTCCCTAATATTGGCGCTGATATCCAGACCTTTATGTTTGGCTCATGCTGCTGCTTCATTTTCTGACAGTATAACTTGGAGACTCATTTCGTTTTGCTGCTGTGAATGCATGTGTGCAAAAAAAGAAAAACACATCTTAGACTCAGTTTTACTTCTGAGAAAGAGGGCAAAGTTTTTTCCACAGCATCCATGATTGAATTAGTGTTTTTACTGGTCTGGGGAAATCCAGAGGAAAATCCATTTTTTTTTTATCCTTAAAGCTCTACACAATTGATCCCTGGTTCCCTGAAAAACGATCTCCAGTGCTTGTCTCGGCAGCAAATATACTAAAATTGTAACAATACAGAGAAGATTATCATCGCCCCTGTGCAAGGATGACAACCCCCGAAACATTTTTTTAAATTAAAATTTGGGGGGTTTTTCGGTTGCAGACTCATTACTGAGGGACCAAATGAATAAGAATGCTGAGTATTGTATGAGGCAAAGTTTTGGCATCTGCAGTAGCCTGTTGGGCTTCATTTGCCACTTTTTTTTTTCTCATTGCTGGAGCGCTGAATCTGAGTAAGTCAGTTTATAGAATTTTTCCAGTGTGGCATACTAGCAGAATATCCCTAACCTGGAGCTTGCCTCAGAGTTTTGGGGTGTTTCCTTTAGAATCATAAAGCTTTATATGAAAGCTATAGCGCTCTGCTTCATCTAGACAACTTTATGGTCAATGAATGGTCAGAGATAAATCTTCTTAAACTCCTTCTATAAGGGTATGTTCACACAGCGTAATGTCGGTCCGTATTGCGGCGCGTTATTGTGCTTCAATACGCTCAAAGTATGGGTCGACATTATGGTAATTCATAGCTCTCATTGAGAGCTATGATTACCTGCTGATTACCTGCTTGTTGAGAATGGATGACAGTGAGAACTTCAGAGGGACACGCTGGTCAGCGCGTCCCTATGAAACTGTGGCCGTATAGTGGCACGCTCAGTACGCGCCGCTTTACCCTGGCAAGTTAATTGTGTAAACATACCCTAACATACCCTTAAGTTTTGGCCCTAATTGATGATTCCATGACCTAAGGGTATATTCACATGGCGTATTAGGGCACATACTGTACTTTGCTCCTGGCCGGCCCCATTCACATGCATTGTCAGCGGCGCATAAGTGCCATGAACAATTGGCATGTCACTTCTCTCCCCGGGCGTACGATCGATGAAATTGTTCACCCGGGGAGACAGGCGTTTTATTCAATTCTCTATGGAGCTATGAAATTAACTTTTTAAATTTGCAGTAGGCATTTCGCCACATATAAAGCGCAAATACGTGGTGAAATTCGCGCCGCAATTACCCCGTGTGAACATACCCTAAAAAGAGGAGGAAGAGGGAGGAGTAAAATAAATCCTTTTAATTCCAAGGGGAAGGTCACTGTGGTCCAGAAGAAATCTCCCAATAATGGATTCTAAACTCTGGTATTAACTGGGAAGCAACCAATTCTAATACTATTTTTCTGTAATGGATATCTTAGAAGATGCCCCTTCAGTCTATAAGGCTCAGACATCTAATCGGTTGTCTCCTTTTGAGGACGGGTTCAGCCTCACGTTTTCAGTTGCTGATGAAGGGAAGTTAGTATCAGATCATTAATTTTTTCATCCTGTAGAAATAGGTCTGGTTGGCCACTATAACTAATGTTTACCAATTCACAGGGAAGTTCCCGCGTGATAACAGGAATAATAAATCTGTCCGCCATTCTAATATACTCTCCTTTCTCTTAGGTTGTCTTCACTATACTTCACCAGAATTATTGTGGTTCTAGCAGAGATCAGATTTGGAGGCAATGTCCTTATTTGAAGACTGTTTCTTCACAGTAAGCACTTCTCGGTTTCTTCAGACCACAAACTTTCAAGTCATTCTGTTTCCACAAAGTTTTTACTTTTTTTTTATGTTCATCAAAAAACAACATCTGGATGCTTCCAATCTCAGGAAGTTATCCTAGCCCAAAGAAAATCTCCAGACTCAGACTTATTAACTGGTTGATTTCTAGGTATATTCTTCTAGTATAGCCATAGTGTTTTTGGGGTTGTCTGCTTCCATTCTGGATGGGGTTCTAACCAGCAGTTTTCTTTCAGGTCCTTTCAGCCGGACATTCTCAGGACAGTAAACAATGTTATCCTGATTTAGATGGATACAATTCTTTTTTTTCCCTTACAAGGGAAGATCTCGGCTGGTGGCCAGGTCGGTCCCACCTGAATTAAGAAGATCTCTCCAGTGTTTCAACAACTCGCTCTGCCCACAGGTTGGGAGACCCATGTTAACTCCATATTAAATTGAGATAAGGTGGTCTCCTCCGTGAGACTATGTCTTTACGGCATAGCAAAATGATTGTATTTTCTGTGGTTTTAGGATTCTAAAACTGCCCGAAAATACGATCGTTCAGGCAGCCCATAGACCATAATAAAAAAAATGAGTTAAGTCTACAAAGGTCGTTTTTTTTCTCTGCTCGTCTTCTGGCAGCGGCGAATTATACAACATGTTGTATAATATGCCAGTGCTTTGAGTTTTTTTGTCCTCTTCCCAATCAATTATATGGACAACGGCAGAAAAACGAGAACCGGACGCGTTTTTTTGCGCAAAACGTGACAAACCGGGGTCCTGCATCGGACAAAAAACGGTCGACTTTCAGCCTTTTTTGTCTGACGTTGTTGGGATTTAGCCTAAGACACGTCCCTCTTCTTGTCGGTCAACGAGCTGCATGCTTGCGTCTTCTTTTTCACATTTTTGCTACAAAATCATAGGGTTATTGTTTTCTATAGACCAACTACTCAGAGGTATGAGACTTCAGCTTATCGTGTAAGGCTGCTACAAGATTATGAAGTGGGTAGAGGTACAGTTTTCAGAAAGCTCAACAATTACATAAAAAGGCTCTTGTATTAACCAGACTGGTAACATTTCTGAAACTGATGGAATGTAGCTTGAATCAAAGAGTCGTCTTCAGTTCATAGCCAGGTTTAGGGTGTAGACTCGGTCTCCTAGGATCTTGATCTCTGGAGAAGATGTCAGAGTATGGAAGGTGGTCCCTGGCTAGACAAAAACAGTCTTGGTTCTGCATGGTTTTTTAATTAGCTGGAAGAAATTTCATTCATAGGCCTGGTCCCTCTATTTCTCTAAATCTCAGGAGTCTATAAATAATGTCAGGGCCCGTGCTGTCATTGCATTTTTGATTAAAGGGATTAGTTTCCACTCATGTCAGTGCTGTTGTAGAAAATCTTCTATAAACTGCTCATATGTGCTGTCTACATCCAGATCTGGAGAGTTACAATTGATAGTTGGAATTTGGCAGGCAAAACCGTCTGGCAAGGTTCTATCTTAAGCAATTCTAAGTAACATTGGTGGAGCCTCAGCCTCTGGCGTTTACCATATTATCAACTTAATTTTTACATAATCCTATTTCTCTCCTTCCAGTTCCTCACCTGCTGTAACAAGCCAGTGTGAAGGGTGTCAACACAAATACTCATAAAGTTCCCTTCTAGGATATTAATACAATATGAGAGGATATATTCTCCAATTATCCTCCTGTCAAGTGGTTCTTTAAAATCGTAAGAAAAAGAAGTTACTAACTTTATCTTCCCAAGAATAGTATCCAGGGGCGTAACTACCGGGGTAGCAGACGTAGCAGTTGCCCCGGGGACTGTGCGCTTAGGGGGGCCTGCGCCCCGGGGCAGCTGCTACTGCGTCCGCTACCCCGGTAATGCCGCTCCTGGGCCCGCCGGCAGTGAACTTAACAGTTCACTGCGGCGGGCGCGGAGCTGAGGGGCCCGGCGCATCATGCCTCTGAACACCCGGGCCCTCCGGCCCGAGCGTTCAGAGGCAGCGCTGCCCGGAGATAGCAGAGCGGAGCGACAATCCGCTCTGCTACTTCCCTTGCCGGCCCTCTGTGATCACATGGGCGCACGCGGTGACGTCACATCACTGCGCCGCCCGCGCGGAGCATCGGGGGAGCGTGTACCGAAGTAAGTAACCTATTTCTTATTTTACCTGCCCCTAAGCCTGCCTATATACCCCCTAAGCCTGCCTGTATACCCCCTAAGCCTGTCTATATACCCCCCAAGCCTGCCTATATACCCCCTAAGCCTGCCAAAATACCCCCAAAGCCTGCCTTTATAACCCCCTAGCCTGCCTTTATACCCCCCTAGCCTGCCTTTATACCTCCCTAGCCTGCCTAGATAGCCCCCAGCCTGCCTAGATACCCCCAGCCTGCCCAGATACCCCCAGCCTGCCGGCATAGCCCCCAGCCTGCCGGCATAGCCCCCTAAAGGCTGCCTATATAGCTCTAAGTCTGCCTGCCTGAATAGTCCTATAGCTACCGTGAAGCCTGTCTGCCTATATAGCTCCTATAGCCCCCTAAAGCTTGCCTACCTATATAGCCCCCGAAGCCTGCCTGTCTACTTATATGGGGCCCCTTTAGCTACCTAAACCCTACCTATATGGCCCCTATAGCCAACCTAACCCCTGTCTACCTGTATGGCTCCCTATAGCTACCATAACATCCTTTTGGCCGAATAAAAATACTTAGCCTTACCGGATTAAATTTGCAAAGTAGCTACTTGTGTTAGTCTGAGTAGTTTTGAAGATGCTTGTTTTGTGTACTTCATCCCCCTTGCTTATTTCATAGGCAGCACAGGGAACCCACCCTTATAAAAATGTCTTTACTGCTTTAAAAAGAAACACATCTGTTCATTGCCGGAGGAAAGCTTATATGGGTGATGTGGATCTAATTGATGCTTGAATTATTTGAACCTGTGCTCGTTTCTTTTTCTCTGTCCTAGCTGAGGTGAGGAGGATATTAACCCATTGTGTACTGTCTTCGGACTCAGGGAATGAAAGATTTCGGTAAGAAAGTTGCATCCTGCTAAAAAAAAAAAATCATGTGAATTCCACAATTAAATCACGCTAAAGGGTACATGTCACTTACTGATGCAGTTTCCATGTGAATTCCACATGGAAACTGTTTTTGGTAGACAGGATGTGGATTAGCTCTGTTTAATGCACTTAATTCGTGGCAAACAAAATATAAATCTGCAAGAGAAATCTGAGGGAATCCTCCTCGGATTTTTTCCACAGTTATGCTACAGATTTTTCTGATAAAGAATTTGTATTGGGAACCTAAGGGTGCCTGTGGCACGTTGTAATGCGAGGGGGAGCGTGCGGGAGGCGGGGCGCACTAGAACCGTAGCAAAGCTATAGATTTATAGCTTCGCTACGGCAATTCTAGGCGCACTACAGCTGGAATAGGTATACCATTTTCAAAGTGGTTTACCTGATCCAGAACTGTCGCCAGAGTGCTAGAATGCGCCTGATTTATGACCCAAGGGGGCAGACCCCGAAACGTCGTTTTTACCTTCTTAGGCCCGGTTTTCCCCGGCTTTTCTTGGGGCGTAATTCAGTCCGGAATTACGCCCCCGAAGTGCGCCAATTTCCGGGGGGGAAAAGTTTTTCCCCGTAACTACGGTAATGCACCCGTTTATAGAGAACTTGCATTTTTCGTTCCCCTTTCCCCCCCCAGCGAAAAGCCGGGGGGGGATAATTGACAGGGCACTTTTTAAAGGGGGGTTTAAGCGCCGTAGCAAATTGGGGTCTATGGGCCCCGGGGAAGTGCGGCCCCCCTCCCCTCCCCCTCCCCCCCCACCCCCCGGGCCCCAAAGGGTAATTGCGGGCGGAATTAGGCCCCCCAGTTAAACCGGGGTGAACATAGCCTTTCACGTCCGGCAGGGGTTTGGATGTATTCCGCGGGTCTTTTGGGAAACCCAAACCCTGCTTGAATGAGATTTAAAAGATATTGGGAAAATAGTGTGGGCCCGAATAAATTACAAATAGGATGGATCCGGGGGAAATTTTGCCTTTATGGAACGCTAAAAACTTTAAGTTCATTTTTTAAATGTGGTTAATTTTAAAAATATGCCGCTGCTTTGGGGAAATGTTTATGAAATTTTTTATGGGAACGTTAGGGAAAATAAAGGGTTTCCCCTGAATTGAAATTGTTGTTTTTGCCCCCCACAATTCCCGTTACTAAAAATTTTCTCTTTAAAAAAAGGAAGTGCCAAAACCATTTTTAGGTTTTTAGTGGCCCGGGGGGGGAAAAAACTGCAAGAGTTAAAAATTTTTTTTTTAAAAGGGAATTTGATTGTTTATTTAGAAAAATTAAACAAAACCTCACCAAAGATTTTTAAAAAATATGGGAAAGTTCCCCCGGGTTTCCCAAAATTTTCGGACACTTTTTTCCAAAAATTCAATGGGGTTTTTTGGGATAATTTTATGCTGGGTTTTGGTTTCAAATTTTAAAAAATGTCACCCCTTTTTGATGTTTCCCCGGGGTTGGGTGGAAGATCCAATAAATTTTTTGAAACCCGGGTTTTTGTAAACTTTAATTTGTGGGAGTGTATCCCGTGACTGGGAGCAGGGGGATTTGGGTTTTTTAAAACTAATGATTTTTAAAACACGATTTTTAAATCATTTGGGCCATTTAAGGGGTTTATTTTTAAAACAGTGATTTAAATCAAAGTTTCTACCTAAACAAGTTCTTGCTATTTTAACATGCAAGTAAGATTGAAAGATTTTAGAATCACTTTTTTAATATTATCATTTTTTCTCCCCTTTTAATGGGTTAATCATTCATATTTGGGACACCACTGTTCCAGTTGTACTTAAAAGGAGAAAAATATCCTGACCTTAATAACATTTAAATAGATTTATTCAACTGAAACATTAACAACATTACAGCATAAGTTATTATGCTTAAAACAAACCTCCATGTTAGTTTAACTAATATGGTCTAAACAAAATATATATATATTTTAATAAACTTAGACTTCAGCCCAGCCGACACATGAAAAACCTTAAATACTACAAGTCCCTGCTGTCCCTCTGTAGCTCACTTGTCTCACTTCAACATCATCTTCTATCTTTGTTCCTATTCTCATAATCAGGAAAAGGAAAAAAAAGCTTTCTGCTTTATTGGGTCCCAACCGATTTCTCAATTTAGAATGAATGAGTCCCAAAGAAGAGAAAATTCCTTTCAACGCCTGCAGAGGAAGCTACTGCTGTTTAAAGTGAAAATCATTACATGAACATCTACTAAATCCAAGCGCTTAATGACTTCCACCAGTTTTAACGGTGTGACCTTCTCCTTAAATATCATCCAGCAAACATATATTATCTTGAATGTTTTCCCCCTTAGCATCTGAAGTATAATATAGTTGCATTAAAGATGGATGATTGCTGATACCCATGTCATAGCTAACTCCTCTTCCTCATCACTTATGTTTTTGACCTGATATTGATATTGACAATATTTGCCAAAAAATTAGCTGGAGTCATGGCTAGTCCATTCGATTTGTTACTGCTTGTGATTTAAATCTGTCCAAGTGTAGTTCTGTTTTTAAGTGTTCACTCAGTTTCCTTCCAAATTTCACAGCATCCGCACATAATCAGCTGTATTTTCTGTATTTTGTTTAAACTTTGTGAGATGGGTTTTCAGGAAGCTCACATATGTTCAACATTTCTCTAAGCCCAAGTATGAAGGATTTGTCCGTGGACAGTGCCATCTATTTTTATCTCGATTTCTTCACAAAGAGTGTCAACATAATGGCCATTTTTGAATATACTGCTCAAAACAGTACCACCTCAGATTTCCATCTAACATCTTGTGGGAGCGTAAGCTTGGTTCCACCCATCCTTTTCAGAGCTGCTGAAGCAAAATGATTATTACGGAAGTATTTAGCAATTCAACAACATTAACCTTTATTTCTGTAACACTTAAAGGGGTGTTCGTTTCATTAAATGGTCTCAGAATAAGGGGACAGTGAAGAACAAGCAACTTTTGGCAATTGATGTCATTAGCATAAGCTGCCCTTGTTCTCACAGTGTCCCTTATCTTGTGTTTTTTATTTACACTGATATCCAGTGTGGGTCTAATCTTCCTCTTGCATTTCCACAAGCTGAGAGCTCATTTACATTCTGTACAGCCCCAGGTCGATTCACGGGCTGTACAAATGACTCAGATTAGGGCCGTAGCATTTTTCTGTCTCCACACCTAGCCAAAACAGACTTTTCAGCAGACTTGTACATGAAGAAAACATGACAGTTTTGACTCCTGTGGCCTAACTCTCCTGCATACACGCAGACTGTGCCGTTCGTTAAAAACTGTATTACATCACCAGCTGTGAGAGACATCAGTGCTCAGACTAGATTGAAATGCAGCCTGTGTATGTATACACTCTTATAAAATATAGACTGAAATGGAGAGACACAGTGATATGTGGACTCAGAGGGGAAGGGGGGGAGTCTCAGGCCCGCAGTGAAGGGGGATTATGTCATCCAGCTGGGAAGGGAAGAAAACGCCCCTGCATTCACCATAGTTGATAAGCTCAGAGCATGTGAATCAGCGAATTAAGGAAGGCGATACATCCCCTTAAGTCTTGGCTAATAGGTCAGCAAATGAGCACTGCAACCATATGTTTTAATAGGAGCTTTGTAAATTCCCTCCCTGCTCTCTAAATTCTCTTCTCATCTTTGGATATCGTTTTGCAGCATTGTCAGTGACCAAAACTGCGTACTAGACATTTGACTTTTTGTACACATGTCGTATACTTTTTTACTGCACTTCTTGTAAGTATTCTGCGTGTGTGCATTCCTGACGTATCAGTTGTTGTGCAAGGAAGACTTTAACCTCTGCTGTTGTTATACAAGCACATACAATAAGGATCATTGTGGACATTAACCCACCCATGCATACATAGGTTAACAATTTATAACCCTCCATGAAGCCTGTTGCACATTGCTCATTTCTCTGTCATACACATGATCCAGCAGTTACCTGCACATCAGCTCTGTGGAGTGGACTGTATCCTGGTTCTCAGTGACAGAACCATATTAATGAAAATGTGGGTTTCTCAGCAGACGGAAAGAAGAGTTTCGTTGCATAAATAAACTGGCATTTTTTTCAATCAAACAACTCTTTTTCTGAATCTGCTAGTTCTTATCACAAACCTATCTATGTGGTTCCCAGTGGTACAGGTTTTTCTTCTCTTTGGGGTGGATTGAGAATATTTGGCTGTGGTTGTCTGAAGATGATGCTGGCTGCTAATCTGAAGCCTATCCGGATGATAACTCTGAAACTGTAGAACAGGATGGATGTTGATCTTTGGAGGTGATAGTTTTCCAGAACATCCATGAATTCCCTAAACAAAAAAAAGTTCAGTTGGTTTTTATGCTGTTATTTTATTGTTTATAAAATTTCTGCTTATTGTACACAACACATCACTGCTCCTGCCCCAAAAGGAATATTTGTTACTTCATCATAGACTGTACCAAATGACAGTAACATGCAGTAATAATAAAAAATCATTTTCTCACACATGACATTTCAGCCTTTAGAAATAGGATTCAATAAAAAATGTTTACCAACCGAATGATCCAGCCTGTTCAGAATTGTTTCTCATTGGAGTCATCTTCATCACCGCACTACTGCATGATGTAGCCTCATTCGCGCACCAGGCCTGCATCTCTTTGTTGCATGTTTGCTTTTGCACGCATGCCGTTTCCCGAAGGCGGGAGCTTCTTTAAAAAATATTCCCAAACGGGGTCTTTTTACGGCCTGCTGCCTTATAAGGAAAGAATGAATAAACCCAGATCTACACAAAACAGACCAACTTGTCTGTTTTGGGGCTAGCTGCTTTTGTGCCAAAAGTTTTCACTTTCATTTCTTGTCTGCTTCCCCTTCCCCTCCTCACACTTAGTTTTCCTTCTTTTGTGTTTGCAGACTATTCCCCCAAACAACAAAAACATATTGTTAACTTTTTGGATTTGGCACAAGGGTTGTTTCTGATTCATGGGTTTTTGTGAACAATAGGATTAAAGGGTCTTTTCTAAACTTGTTCATGTTGTAACTTTTTTTTGCTGTGAAGAAGAGGTGGGCCTCTGCGGATCAAATTCATTTTTGAGAACTGCGAAAGTAAAAGCAGGCGGGATAATATAGGAGAAAACTGCCCACTAATCCTACAAAAACCTCTGGAAAGCATGGCATTGTAAAATGTTTCACAATCACCCTTTTATTTACTGATTAAAAAACTCAGCTTTATCTCATGATGGAAGAATTTTGGGAGGGTAAAATATTTTCCTCAAAAGCAGTTTATTGAAAAAAATCCGATTTAAATCAAAAAAATCCGATTTAAATAAAAAAAATCAGATTTTTTTGATTTTTTTTTAAAAAAAAACATTGATTTTTACCACCCTAATGGCAGTCTAGTAGCACCTCTCTACAGTACAGTGTGGTACTACATGTCCTGTGTTGCTCTTACATGCGTCAAGATGAGAGGCTCCTTTGGGCACCAGGTGATAAGCCACATTTTGTTTTCTGGTCCATTGTCTATAAGGCACATGATCCAAAGAAGCTCCTGTCCTCAATATAGAAAGTGATTTCCAGCTTCCAGCAGCTCTTTCTATTATATGGATTAGTATCTGCTTCATTTTCTTTCATCTTCATTCTGAATTATGTTGGTGACATTTTCGGGGCTTTAGAACCAATTAGCAGTTTTCCATAGAGTTATGGTTTCAACATTTAATGGTCACCTGCTGCAGTGGTGATAGAAGTAGAAGAAAGGAAACAAGAACCCAGCACTGGGACAGAGCAATGAAGGAAAGTGAATTTAGGAATTTGTTTTTCTTTCTTGGGCCAGGAGGAGCTTTCTATTAAATTTTTAATGAATCTTTTTAGAGGAACCAGATAACTCCTTTAAGTAACAGGTAATTTCCTCATGACACTTTTTTTTAAAGGAGTTGTCCGCTTTGATAAAATAAAGACGCTTAGGCCGCGTCCCCACGGCACAGGATAAATACCGGTCGGTTTATACGACTGGTGTTTGTACTGTTTTCGGGCCGTGACGGTGGGGGAGGGGGGAGGGTTTGGCTTTTCTCCGCGATTAGCGGAGAAAAGCCCTCCCCCTTCGCATAGACATGTTCATATTCTGTCCAAAAACTGGGCGGAACAATGAACGTGTTCTATGTTTTTCGGACTGCCGCCGATCTAAAAAACCGCCCGGCGGAAAATCTGTGCAGTGGGGACCGCTGCGCGGGTTTTCCGTAGAGGTCCATGTAAAAGTCGGGAAAAGCCCTTATACTCCTCTCTCACCCCGGATGCAGAGTTGCTGTCATCTTCCCTCTCCGTCAGTCTTCTTTCAGCTGAATGGGACGTCACCGCAGAAGCCGCTTATAGGCTGCAGCAGTAATGTACCATTGCCTGGCGTCACCATTTGGAGCTTTCACTTTGAAACAGTAACTTTAGGCAATGGCACGAGCGCCGTAGCCAGTCAGCAGCCTCTGCAGTGACGTCCTGTTCAGCTGACCGGAAGTAAGCAGAAGACTGGCAGAGAGCGAGGATTATCGGCAGTGCTGGATCCAAGATGAGAGGAGATTATAGCGCCATCCCACTACATAGCTGCTAAGTGTTAACTGCTAATTGCAGCTAACATTCGGCAGTTACAGCTTAGCGTTTGGACAACATCTTTGACTGTCCTGGGGATCATATTAAAGGGGTTTTGCCACAGTCTCATTCATACCTCCTGTGTGCTCAGAAGGGGGCGTGTGTGATTTGTTTGAATTGCATATCATGTCACCCAGCGGGATGACATCACCAGTCTTTCCTCTCTAGTCAAAGAAAGGTCTGTTTATGAAAAGCATTGTGAGTAGCTGAG
Source organism: Phyllomedusa bahiana (assembly GCA_025379985.1). Lineage (NCBI taxonomy): Eukaryota > Metazoa > Chordata > Amphibia > Anura > Hylidae > Phyllomedusa > Phyllomedusa bahiana. The sequence goes on from JAODAL010000045.1 coordinate 20,997, forward strand.
AGGAAAAGTTTTTTGCCTCCAGACACAAGGGTCCTAGGTTCAAATCCCTGCAGGAACCAAACCTGTGTTTATTCTTTTCTCTTTATCAATGCACATTCCTCATTGAGGTTTCTTTTTTATTCATTTGCACTGTTTGACTAATTACTGAGGAGTACAGAGGACAGGAGTAGAGGGACAGCACCTGGGGTTTGAACACTCAGTAGCTGCCTAAGAGGAGAGGTGATGTCTGAGCATGTGCGACCAGGACTGAGGAGCTCACAGCCCTGGTCGTATCCCCTGTAGACGAGCTGTAAACAATGGATCACTAAAGGAGCAGCTAAAACAAAAACGGTACAGAATTTTTAATAATAATGAATGGTGAAAATGTTTATTATTTAATTTGCAAGCTTCCCACATCAATTTTACTTTGTGGCACAACCTCTTTAACTCTGATTGCTGTCCTTGGCAGAACGGTTTTGGCACACAGGTCACACGGGCCACATGATTAGTCTAACTGGCCTCAACCAGTTTTAATCATGTACAGATTACAGAAAACAAACACAAATCAAATCCTAGGCCATCTAGCCACTATCTAGCCTGGTTGTTTTCCATGTGGAAAATGTGTGGCATGTCCTATTATCTCTCGTTCGGAAGAATTTGTTTCCAGTGATGGACTACGTTGTTATAAAATTCTTCAACGTATTTCCTGTGGAACTTCAAATGTCATTTACTATGCTACCTGTATTGTCCTAAGATTTATATAGGACTTACCACGAGAGAATTAAAAGTTCGAACTCGTGAACATATTCGGGATATATTGTCAGCAAAAGAGTGTAGTGATCCTTCCATTTTGAAAACAATCCCTCGATACTTCTACTTCCACCATAAGGCCGTGTTCACACGGCTTATTTCGGCGCGGGTTGGCGCCGTTCGGCGGGCCCGATTTGGGCTGCAGTACGGCGCCAATCCGTCGCAGTAATTACGGTAATCCACATTTTCTCATAGGAACTATGGATTCCGTCCCCTCCTACCCGCTCTGCGAATCCGCCGGGCAGGGAGAAACTGACATGCACATTATCCAGCGCAAAAACGCGCCGTGGGATAATGTAAGTCTATGGGGCGGCGGCCGGCCCCGCCCCTTATTCAAGACGAATTGCGAGCGAAATTTCCGGCTCGAAATTTCGTCGGGAAAAGCCTGTGACCGGCTAACTGTGACCTAAAGTTTTTTAGTGTAAAGGGTATTGATAGGATCTGTGTTAACATCAGAGGTGGAAATAGAAAAAAGATTTTGGAACAGAAGGAGGTGCGTTGGATTGTTGTTCTAAAAAATAAAGGCTCCACAAGGTCTAAACGAAAAACTTAGTTTTTCATCTTTCTTGTGATTCATGCACCTTTTTAATTTTATCTTTATTATTTTGTGTCTTTGTCTTTTATTAATTATTGTTTGTTTATCTCTTTTTTAGTAACATCACTATTGTTTTGATTGTGTACCTCTTGCCATCCCTTACCATGGATATCTTCTCAAGATTTATGAATTTATACATCAATGGATCCAAGAAATAAAATAATAATATTTTTTTTTTCCTCAAATTTTGTTGTTATTTTCATTTATGTATTTAACATATTAATTTTTATTCATGCATGAGGATGATATTTAATTATATTCTAAAAATATTGAAAGTGATAATATTTTCGTTATTTTCACTTGTGTATTTAATATATTAATTTTTATTTATACATGAGAATGATATTTAATTATTGATTTAGTGTTTTTCTTCTATTTTTTTGTTTTTCTGTAATTGTGGACATTATTTGATGCCCCCATTATTATTATTTTTCATCAGGTATTTGGCAGATGAACTGCATATGTTTTTTCAATACTTATATTCACTATTTCTCCTTGATCTTTTTCACCTTTCACTTGCACATTTCTTTGGTTTTTATCACTCTCACCTTCACTGAGTCACTTCACTTCACTTTATAATTCATCTTTTTATTTTGTCTTCATTCACTCACATCTACTTACTACATGTGCAGTTCATTTGATCTGTATATTCGATCGTGCATCGAACCAGGATTCTAGATATGCGCTATGTAGATATGGCAGTGTGTGTCATTACATCTTTAATCCCTTGCCGCGCATGCGCACTAGAATGATCTTGCCGGAAGTGGCGCATTGGATCTTGTCCTTAATATCGCGGGACTTCTGCGCGCAAGCTTAGACGCCTGTGATTGCCATTTGTTTAATTGTCTTATTTTATGTTATTTTCACATTATTTATTAGCGATTTAGGAGGAAATTAGGTTTATATATAATTTATCATTGATAATATGTACTATTTTTACCTTCTTGGATCATGTTAAAATAATAGGGGTTTGTTCATTGGCTGGTTATCATCATGTGGTTGGTTTGAGGTGGACTTATATATGGAGGTTTTGGGACATATAGACACACCCCCTGAGGAAGTGGTGGGGTGCGGGTGCAAGCAAGTTCAGGGTCCTCCACTAGGTAATTGACTTTTTTGTTACATTGCAACTTTGAGATTTTTTTATTACATGTCTTGGTTGTAACTATATGACACTTATGCAATCATGTCTAGTAACAATTTATTAGCTATATTTATTAATTATTAGTGACTGCTTGTTTTTTGTCCTGTTTCTTGTTTGTTGTCTTTATTGTTCTTTTTGATGTATGTCTTTTTGTAATTTTTTCCTTGTATTTTAGAATAATTATGAACAAAGATTTGTATATTTTTATTTGTTTGGGTATTGAATCCTTTTTTTCTTTTGGTTTAGTGTAGTATTCTTTAAGTGATATTACCCGCTGATTTTCTTTGATGATATTGTGTGTTTATACAACACCTGGTCCAATGTCTTGTTTGTGTTAACTAAACATAAGTAGAGACCCTTTCTACTAGTGGTCACGGCCTATCGCTGGGCACCACAAACACATTACTCACAGTCTAGCAGACTGTTGAGGCTTTCTTCAAGCCTATGGGGGCCAGAACTCCCTCCTCAGATCTTCTGCTCCAAACTTCCATGTAGCAAACCACATCCCTGATCACCTTGAGTACCAGGCTTTTATTAGGCCTCCAGAGACCTACCAAAAACCTGTCCTGGAACGGCCATCCACCCAACGCTATAGCCGTTCCAGGAGAAGCCAGCCCACAATAGCTGGGTATCAGCAACCTACGGCTACTGACACAAAATAGCTCGCTTTTCCCACCAAAACCAGTTCCTTGATGGTGTGTCTGCAGCAGGATACCTGCTGTACCCCACCTCTCCCCACCTTTTTTTTAGTCTGTTAAGATTAGAGCAGTTAAGCCCCTAGAGGCAAGAAACATGTATACCGCTAGTGCTGAGCGATTTTTATCGACAAAGTTGAAATCGGCAAGGTTTTTATGGTGATCGAATTTCCGATCATGCGTTAATTAAGGTTAAAATCTGTTGCCTCATATATTAAGGATCGCGGCCTTTTTCGGCGCTTCTGTAATTTTGGCGGCATGCAAATCAGATTACAGAATAGAGCAGGGTGAGATGTGTGTGCGAACGTCTGACTGGGATGTGTATGGTTGCGATTGGCTGAAAAATCACATGACCCCCCCCCCCCACACAACTCCCCGGGTGTGTCCCACCCCTTTTAAATAAAAAACAAAACCCCCCCCCCAACCCCCCCGCCTCGTTTTTATTAGTAAACAGCGTTTCCTGTTTCAGCCTCGTGTCTCTCAGCGTCTCATAGGGATAGGACCTGCGCTCTGCCTGTGGCAAGCAGCTCAGCGAAATTCAGTCTATTTTCTGCACAGAGACAACCTCTACTATTAGCTGTGATCTTTCCTATTTTAGTTAGGATTAGAGATTTGAACATTTTATGTAGTTAGCTAGAGAATTTTAAAGCAGCATCTACAGCTGTAAATTCACGGGCGGCGGGATGCGGTGGGGGGGGGGGGGGCCCGGGCGAACACAGACAAGCTCTATCTATAAAGAAACACTGGAGAAAGTTCACCATGACCTTAGTTAGAAAATTGTAGTGGAATATCTTTTATTATTAACAGTTTGCTATTGAAATATTTTCCTGGATATTGGGCAGCCTGAACCTTATATGGTACACCATCATTTCTTAGTAACTGAAGGTCTCATTGTTAGTGCAAACTCCAATTTTATTATCAGTATACATTTCAGATGGTGTTCATTTTCATTTACCCATTACCTGTGATGTTGTTCTATCCACTTGCAGTTAAATTACAATCCAGCAATTCTTGTAGTCAGCACACGGTTGTTTGTGCCAAAATACCATGTATCTTACGAAAAACCATCAACAGTTACGTGTTTTTCTGACTTTTGCGCACCCAGCATTTGTTCATTGACGCAGCATCTAGTAAATCTTAAAACAGCAATTCTATATTCACCACAGGTGAATTGAAGGTGCAAAAAAATACCGTTTATATATCAAAACATAAAACAGTTACGTGTTTTTGTCTTTGGCACACCCAGATTTGTTCATTGACGCAGCATCTACGTAAATCTTAAAACAGCAATTCTATATCTCACCACAGGTGAATTGATGGTGCAAAAAATACCGTTTATTATACAAAACTAACAGTTACGTGTTTTTTGACTTTTGCACACCCGCATTGTTCATTGGGACGCAGCATCTAAGTAAATGCTTAAAAACAGCAATTCATATTCACACAGGTGAATTGAAAGGTGCAAAAAAATACCGTGCATTATACGAAAAAATAACAGATACAGACATAACAGAATACATTTCCCGGCACTTTTTAATATGGGGGTCAGACAGGTTTAATGGTCATTCTGCGGTCCAGGACAGGTTTAGGTCAATGTCCAGTGAAACTAAAATGGTGGTTAAAGACTCCTTTTTTCCGGGCAATTTTAAATCTGAGGGTCATGCTGGTTTGGGGCCTCATGCTGCGTTCCTGACGGGATTATTCAATGTCCAGTTCAAGTAACATGAAGGTTCAAATTCAATACTTGCCTTCTGGCACTTTTTAATTTGTGGGTGATGCAGGTTTAAGGGTCCGGGGTGGTACAAGACATGGATAGTAAAACGTCTGTGACTTTTTTTCTGTGGACTTTTAGAACCTAAGTGTGTTGCCTAAGTGTAGCACGTATCAATTTGATGTTGTGGATGTTAATTTCAGCTTCTCCTGCCTTGTTTTGGGTGTAATAATGAAGGTGTTGTTGCTCTCCCATAGACTTTAATGGTCATCGCTTTATATCGCGCTCAACTATCGAAAAAACCTTATCGATGCGGCCGAATATCGATCGATCTCGATAACCAACGCAATCGCTCAACACTAGTTACCGCCTATGGTCGCTCTGCCACTATATATAGGTAATTGGGGACAGGGTGGTCTGAAAAAAAAATGAATACTTACCTAGCTGTACCCCCTCCCCCCACTGTCAATCCCCAAACTTCCAGGTTCTCATCCCGACACCCTGGAGGGTCTCATCCTCCACCGTAAGTAAGCGGTACCCGAGCCTCTCCTCTGTGTCAGGGCGAGAACCCAAAAGTCAAGAGATCGGATCATCAGGGAGGGGGACTGCTATAATTTCGGGTCACCCAGGCCCCAATTATATATATATATAGACATCCCCTTTAAGGGTACATGCACATTAGGAAGATTGGTTGAGGTTTCTGCTGCATGTGAATACACCCTAACTCTTCTACCAGTGGAAAGTACAAGGCCATGTAGACGTTCCTCATCACACCACAGCTCTCAGGCTGCTGCTCTGCTTGCAGCGGAAGAGGTTTGCTGTTTATAGTAGCAGATAAGTATATCTCAGGCTCAGAGTGCCGAACTCCATGCAAACGTTCGCACTGCGCAGGCGTACTCCTCATCTTTGTTGTACTGGCAGGAGTGCGCATGCGCGGTACTCTGGCAGTGACAAGTGTAGATAAACCGGCTAAGAGGAGAGGAAGCTGCTGCAGTGCACCCAGCCTGCCGGGCAGAGCATAGGCACCTCCGCAGATCACAGCCCCCGACCGTGCACAGGAGAAGACCTTTCACTGGATATTCCCGATCAGCGCTGCAAGGTGCCATCCCCCGGGCATTGCTAGGTCTTGCGTGTGCATTAGGGACAGCAGCTTGGTCTTTCCTATGATCAGGGTGAAGAATCTCCTCTGCTGTGCAGCAGATCACTGGGAGGAGATACCTCTGTAATCAGCAGCAGGATCTGCCGCAGATCAGATAGCCGTCTGCTATGGGATCCCAGTGACAGCACCTACAGCCGGGATACTAGATTGTCACAGCAGTGTCATCGCAGCAATCCCCTCATCTAGACGCGACAGAAGCGATCGGATCGTCCACCGTCGGCATCATGTCGGCAGCCTTCTACCTACTGACCACCCTGGGGGGCTACCTGGTCACATCGGCGCTGCTCCTGAAATTCCCCTACCTCCTCCATAAGAAGAAACAGCAGAAGTTCCGCTGCAGGCACATCTCCCACCGCGGAGGTAAGGATATGGGATGCTCAGTATCACCTCCACATGTATGAAATGCTAGGAGTGCGCAGTACTACTGCCACAGGTCCACATGTGGGGTGACGGGGGCAAGGACCGTGTCTGAGGGATCCTAGGGTAGAATCGACTTCACTCTACTGCCTTCTATTACTATGACCTTGAGCAGTTACTAGGAATTCTCTCCAACTAAGTAATGGCCATATTGTACAACCTATACTGACATATACCACATATACTGACATATACCACATATACTGACATATACCACATATACTGACATATACCACATGTACTGAGATATACCACATATACTAACATATACCGACATATAATAACATATACCGACATATACCACACATACCGACATATACCACATATACCGACATACACCACATATACCGACATATACCACATATACCGACATATACCACATATACTGACATATACCATATTTACTGACATACACCACATATACCTACATACACCACATATACCTACATATACCACACATACCGACATATACCACATATACTGACATATACCACATATACTGACATATACCATATTTACTGACATATACCATATTTACTGACATACACCACATATACTGACATATACCACATATACTGACATATACCATATTTACTGACATACACCACATATACTGACATACACCACATATACCTACATACACCACATATACCTACATATACCACACATACCGACATATACCACATATACCGACATATACCGACATATACTGACATATACCACATATACCGACATATAATAACATATAACCACTTATACCAAACATATAACATCATTACTACATATCTACATACACCACCATATACTACATACACCACATTTACCTACATATACCACAATCCGAAATATACCACATTATTAACACTTTACCACATTATACTGAATATACCCACATATACTGACATATACCACATATACTGACATATACCACATGTACTGACATACACCACATATACCTACATACACCACATATACCTACATATACCACACATACCGACATATACCACATATATTAACATATACCACATATACTAACATATACCGACATATACTGACATATACTAACATATACCGACATATAATAACATATACCACATATACCAACATATACACATATACCTACATATACTGACATACACCACATATACCCACAAATACCACATATACTGACATATACCGACATATACCACATATACCACATACACCACATATACTGACATATACCACATATACCGACATACACCACATATACCGACATACACCACATATACCGACATACACCACATATACCGACATATACCACATATACCGACATATACCACATATACTGACATATACCACATATACTGACATATACCACATATACCGACATACACCACATATACCATACCTACATACACCACATATACCGACATATACCACACATACCGACATATACCACATATATTAACATATACCACATATACTAACATATACCGACATATACTGACATATACTAACATATACAGACATATAATAACATATACCACATATACCGACATATACACATATACCTACATATACCGACATATACCACACATACCAACATATACCACATATATTAACATATACCACATATACTAACATATACCGACATATACTGACATATACTAACATATACAGACATATAATAACATATACCACATATACAGACATATAATAACATATACCACATATACCGACATATACACATATACCTACATATACCGACAAACACCACATATACTGACACATACTACATATACTGACATATACCACATATACTGACATATACCACATATACTGACATATACCATATATACTGACATATACCACATGTACTGACATATACCACATATACTGACATATACCACACATACCGACAAATACCACATATACTGACATAGACCATATATACTGACATGTACTGACATACACCACATATACCTATATACACCACATATACCTACATACACCACATATACCGACATATACCACACATACTGACACACCACATATACCGATATATACCATATATACTGACATATACTGACATATACCACATATACTGACATATACCACATATAAGACATATACCACATATACCGACATATACCACATATACTAACATATACCACATATACTGACATATACCACATATACTACATATACCGACATATACTGACATATACCACATATACTGACATACTAACATATACCGACATATACTAACATATATCGACATATACTAACATATACCGACATATACACATATACCACATATACCGACATATACACATATACCGACATATACTGACATATACCACATATACTGACATATACCACATATACTGACATATACCACATATACCGACATATACCACATATACTGACATATACCACATATACTGACATATACTAACATATACCGACATATACTAACATATATCGACATATACTAACATATACCGACATATACACATATACCACATATACCGACATATACACATATACCGACATATACCACATATACTGACATACACCACATATACCGACATAACACATTACCCGACATATTACACATATACGCATACACCACATATACCGACATATTCACCATTATACCGACCTACAACCAACATATACCGACATATACCACATATACCGACATACACCACATATACCGACATATACCACATATACCGACATATACCACATATACTGACATATACCACATATACCGACATACACCACATATACCGACATACACCACATATACCGACATATACCACATATACTGACATATACCACATATACCACATATACTGACATACACCACATATACCGACATACACCACATATACCGACATACACCACATATACTAGCATTATAACATCAGCACAAGATAGTCCCTGAAATCAGAACCATTCTGTATAAACTTCATCCATTGAAAATACAAATGTGTCACCACCCTTCATGTATATACTACTGTCACTACTCTTCATATATACCGCTGCCACCAGCCTTCATGTATCTACTACAGTCACCATCCTTCATATATATACTACTGTCACTACTCCTCATCCATATACTACAGTCACCACCCTTCATGTATATACTACAGTCACCATCCTTCATGTATATACCACTGCCAACACCCTTCATGTATACCGCTGTCATTACTCTTCATGTATTTAATACAGTCACCACCCTTCATGTATTTACTACAGTCATTACCCTTCATATATACCGCTGCCACTACTCTTTATATATTCTGCTGTCACCACCCTTCATGTATATACTGCTGTCACCACCCTTCATGTATATACTACTGTCACCACCTTACATATATATACCACTGATACCACCTTACATGTATATACCACTGTCACCACCCTTCGTATATATACTACTGTCACCACCTTACATATATATACCACTGTAAACACCTTACATATATATACCACTGTTACCACCTTACATGTATATACCACTGTCACCACCCTTCGTATATATACCACTGTCACCACCTTACATATATATACCACTGTTACCACCTTACATGTATATACCACTGTCACCACCCTTCGTATATATACCACTGTCACCACCTTACATATATATACCACTGTTACCACCTTACATGTATATACCACTGTCACAACAATATATACCACTGTTACCACCTTACATATATATACCATTGTTACCACCTTACATGTATATACCACTGTCACCACCCTTCGTATATATACCACTGTCACCACCTTACATAAATATACCACTGTTACCACCTTACATGTATATACCACTGTCACCACCCTTCATATATATACTACTGTCACCATCCTTCATATATATACCACTGTCACCAGCCTTCATGTATATACTACTGTCACAACCCTTCATATATATACTACTGTCACAACCCTTCATATATACCGCTGTCACTACTCTTCATGTATTTACTACAGTCACGACCCTTCATGTATATACCAGTGTCACCATCCTTTATATATATATATATCATATATATATATATGTATATTTATTATATATATATATACACACCAGTGTCACCACCTTACATGTATATTCTACTGTCACCACCATTCATGTATATACCACTGTCACCACCCTTCATATTTATACCACTGTCACCACCTTACATATAATACACTGTTTACACCTTACATGTATATACCAACTGGGCACACCCTTCGCTATATATACAACTGTCACCACCCTTCATATATATACCACTGTTACCACCATACATGTATATACCACTGTCACCACCCTTCATATATATACTACTGTCAATCTTCATATATATACCACTGTCACCACCCTTCATGTATATACTACTGTCACAACCCTTCATATATATACTACTGTCACAACCCTTCATATATACCGCTGTCACTACTCTTCATGTATTTACTACAGTCACGACCCTTCATGTATATACCAGTGTCACCATCCTTTATATATATATATATATATATATATATATATATATATATATATACACACCAGTGTCACCACCTTACATGTATATTCTACTGTCACCACCATTCATGTATATACCACTGTCACCACCCTTCATATTTATACCACTGCCAACACACTTCATATATACAACTGTCACCACCCTTCATATATAAACCATTTTCACCCCCAAATGGTTGATCGAATAAATTGTGTATGAAAGACACCAATAGTTGCCATAAGGGCTCAACTTGGAACTCCCATTCATGTCTATGTGATAGAGTCCCAGCCACCTCTCTGTTTAGGACAGGGAGGTTTCGAGGCTCATTTCGGAGATAGGTCTGGGTCCCACCTTTGGGACATATACCTATCAGACATTAATGGCATATGCCATCAATGTCTGTAGTGAGACAACCCCTTTAATTTAAATGTCTGCTTATTCTGGACTAAGAAGTCCAGTGGGCGGGCTTAGCGATGTTTGACAGTCTTCCATGTATGAGCATACAGAGATAGCTGTCAGTCACTGGTAAGACTTACCTGTTGGATTTCAATGAATATATTACAAATTCTACTTACGGTAATAATTTCCTACCAAACTTTGTGTCAGTCTACCTTCTCCTCCTCTATAGACTGCTGCTGACAGACCAGATAGGATGTTGTGTGACAGATTCCCTTTTACTGCTGTGTGTAAGCATTTGGCCAACAGGAGATCAGTGCACAGAAAATATGTGACAATTATATATATATATATATATATATATAGACCTTAGTGCAGGGGTGTCGAACTCCTTTTCACAGAGGGACACATCTGCATTACGGTTGCACTTAAAGGGCCGTTTGTAACCGTAAGACTTTATAAATGTAGCTACTCCATAACATATTGTTAAATAAGCTGAGACACCATGTGTACCACATGACAATGTCCCAGCAGGCTTTCTATGGTGTATGTACATTCTCTGATAAAGAAGTTCAGATTGTTCTACTAGAAATGTTATGGTTCGTCACATGGTCTGTAAGAGGCCATGATGATCTAAAAGGTTGTATAATAGCCAGCCCTTTCCACCTCATGCATAGGTGCATGGGTAGGGCTCTAAGAGCTTTGTCACTGCTTGTGGGTTGCTGAACAGAGTGGTGTGGAATCCAAGCTTGTGCCCAAGGTGGCTGTGTCCGCCAGGAAAAGTGGAGGACCTTCTGTGTCTGGCCCTTGTCCATCCCTGCCTGCTGTACCTAAGCTCTCATGGACCACATAAAATGGCATGGCGGTCCAAATTCAACCCACTACAGAGTTTCACACACACACATATATAGGAGGTGGAGCGAGAATGAGAGACGCTGAAAGTCCGATCAGTGAGGTACGAGGAGATCCAGGAAAGAGCCAAGTCCGTGATGCCGAGGGAGGAGAGGATTTGTAGCAGGAGGGAATGGTCCACAGTGTCAAAGGCAGAGGACAGGTCTAAGAGGAGGAGCACAGAGTAGTGGCATGAGGCTTTAGCAGTTACTAGGTCATTGGTGACCTTGGTTAGGGCGGTTTCGGTGGAGTGGTGGGGTTGGAAACCAGATTGTAGTGGGTCAAGAAGAGAGTTGGAGGAGAGGTGGGAGGACAGCTGAAGATAGACGTGCTGCTTGAGGAGTTTGGAAGCAAAAGAGAGCAGTGAGATGGGGCGATAGTTGGACAGAGAGGAGGGGTCATGGGTTGACGACATCCATGATGACATCACATAGCGAGGATGCCCCACGGATGCTCAATAGGGTTTAGGTGTGGAGACATACTTGGCCAGTCCAGCACCTTTACCCTCATTTGCTTCAGCAAGGCAGTGGTCGTCTTGGAGGCGTGTTTGTTGTTATTATGTTGGAATACTGCCCTGCGGCCTAAAAGGGAGGGTATCATGTTCTGATTCAGTATGTCACAGTACATGTTGGCATTCATGGTTCCCCCAATGAACTGTAGCTCCCCACAGCCGGCAGGTTTTCTGCAGACCCAAACCATGACACTCCCACCACCATGCTTGACTGTAAGAAAGACACCCTTGTCTTTGTACTCTTCGCCTGGTTGCCACCAGACACACTTGACACCATCTGAACCAAATAAGTTTATCTTGGTCTCATCAGACCACATGATATGATTCCAGTAAATCATGTACTTAGTCTGCTTGTCTTAAGCAAACTGTTTGCGGGATTTCTTGTGCATCACTCTGGGATGACAGACATGCAGACCAATTTCATGCAGTGTGTGGCGTATGATCTGAACACTGACAGGCTGACCTCCCACCCCTTTAACATCTACAGCAATGCTGGCAGCTCTCATACATCTATCTTGAAAAGACAATCTCTGGATATGACACTGAGCACGAGCACTCAACTTCTTTGGTCGACCATGGTGAGGCCTGTTCTGAGTGGAACCTATCTTGTTAAACCGCTGTATGGTCTTGGTCACCGTGCTGCATCTCAGTTTCAGGGTGTTGTCAATCTTCTTATAGCCTAGGCCATCTTTATGTAGAGCAACAATTCTTTTTTTCAGATCCTCAGACAGTTCTTTGCCATAAGGTGCCAGGATGAACTTCCAGTGACCAGAATGAGAGCTTGTCAGAGTTATAACACCAAATTTAACACATCTGCTCCTCATTCACACCTGAGATCCAATGCAAAATTGGGCACAATTTGTCCATTTTCACTTAGGAATTTACTCACTTTTGTTGCCAGTGGTTTCGACATTGATGGCTGTGTGCTTAGGGCACACCAAATTTACACTGTAACACAAATGACTCACTCACCTTGGGCTGTCTTGTAGAGAGGGGAGGAGGCACATTCCTGGAAGGAGCCACTTCCAATGCACAATCTGAGAGATTCAATCAAAGGTAAATTGACACTGTTATACAAGCTGTACACTGACTACTTTACTTTACATTGAATCAAATTGTCAAACATTAAAGGGGATGTATCGCTTCCTTACTTCGGCTGATTCACACTGCTCTGAGCTTCCCAACTCTGTGAATGCAGGGGCCTTTCTTCCCCTCCCAGCTGGATGACATCATCCCCCCTTCACTGCTGGCCTGAGACTCCCCTCCCCTCTGAGTCCACATATCACTGTGTCTCTCCCTATGTCTTATTTTATAAGAGCTGTATACATACCACAGGCTGCATTCAATCTAATCTGAGCACTGATCTCCTCTCTCAGCTGGAGATGTATTACAGCTTTCTAAGAACAGCACAGATCTGTGCAGGAGAGTTAGGCACAGGGACAAAACTGTCATGTTTTCTCATTGTACAATCTGCTGCAGTCTGTTTCTGCTAGGTGTGGAAACAGAAAAATGCTACGGCCCCTAACTCTGAGTCAGACACACAGCTCTGTGAATCGACCCAGGGGCTGTACAGAATGTAAATGAGCTCTCAGCTAGTGAATTGCAAGGAGGAGGGATTAGACCCACACTGGATATCAGTGTAAATAAAAACACAAGATAAGGGACACTGTGAGAACAAGGCAGCTTTACTAATGACATCCAATTGCAAAGTTGCTTGTTTTCACTGTCCCCTTATTCTGAAGACCATTTAATGAAACGATAACACCCCTTTAAGTGTTGTCCCATGAAAAGATAATATTTACAATGGCTTGAGATGTGTACTTACTTTTGTGAGATTATATATATGCACACCCAGCAGGTGGTGTGCTTTGACAGATAGCGATGCCACATCACCCACTCACCTGTATAGGGGAGAGCAGCTTCCACTACACTCACAGCCAGCACCCACATCAGAGGATTGGACAGCGTGATATGGGTGGTACCATTTAGGGGGAGGGGAGAAGGAAGCCCTGTTATCCAAACTCACTCCACTGTGCCTGTGCCCAGCAGTGGATATTTATACACATAGATTGCAGGTGTTGTGCTACATTAAAAACTCTGTCCTTAAAGGGGTGAGAAGTGAGTTCCTTACCTCTTATCTGCTCAGGACAGACGATAAACAAAGCATGCTGAGTCACAGGGGAGAGGGAGGGGGGGTGAGCAGAGAGCGAGGAAGCAGGGAGCGTGTCTAATGTTTACTCAAATAATTACATTCCAACCAGTGGATTCTCTATACAGCAGACAGCCTCATACACTGCACTTTCTCCCCAGCCCCTTGCAATCTCCTTCATGTTCCCTGTCATCAGAAAAGAATTGCAAACATGCAAGCCAGGCCAGATCAGCTCCTGTCAGTGTCCTGGTCGAGTCTAATGTAAACTATCAGGAAACTAAGGGGGACTGAGCAATGCTGCAGCTCTCACAGGCTTCACTTTTGTAATCACATATATTTAGAAAAGTGATTAAATACCCATTTTGGAGGATCCCACGTCAACATTACATCGTGGCAAAACCCCTTCAAGTGGATGCATTTTCTGTTACACTCAGGGTCCTGGGACGAAGTATCTACAAGTAAAGTATAATCAGCTAAATAGGGATTCTGGAGTCTAACCCCAAGTCTGGTTGTACTATTGTTCTTCACACTCTTCAGGGTGCAGTATTTAGAAACCTATAGACGTCTGTGGGTTCTCAATGTACCATAGGGAGGTTTTTTCAGATAGATTCTTGGGAAATCTATCTGAAATTAAAAAAAAAAGTGATGTGCCATAGTGGCTGCCAATTTACTCTCCTAAAATCATTGCTTCTAGGGGAGATGTCTCTTGAATGTGTTGCCTCATGGAAGCACTCGGAGGGTGTATGACGCCTTCAGTCTATTGGCCTCTGCATGAAGGTAGTCTTTATGATGTGTTATTTCATACATTCATTGAATATGGCTTTATGTACAATCAGTCATTATGTATGTATGTATTGTAGTGTTGTCCAGCCTGAGCTGTGTCTCTGCGAGGAAGTATTCAATGACTGTATTATTTCCT
Organism: Phyllomedusa bahiana; assembly: GCA_025379985.1. NCBI lineage: Eukaryota > Metazoa > Chordata > Amphibia > Anura > Hylidae > Phyllomedusa > Phyllomedusa bahiana. The sequence goes on from JAODAL010000045.1 coordinate 36,884, forward strand.
ACATTGCCAGTGTGGGAGTGCAGATATTATGCAAAGCAATTCCACTAATGGGATGAGGTTTGTTTGCCTGCATTTGTATTGGGGTGTGCAATTACATGATGGGGTTTAGCTTTTCAAGTGAAATAAGGCTTTGCATATTGTATATATCTGACTGTGAACACCTGCTGTCCTCCCTTAGCCAGAAGAGCAGGACATCAATTTGTCATTAATACTCTAGATCTCCGTATTCATTATAAGAGCAGCTGCAATGTACTTTTCCCTAAGGGACACTATGATATAGAGCACAGTATACAGGCTCTGCCAGGCCAAACATGGCACCCTTGTGGCAGCCTCAGTATGCCACACAAAACTAAACTATTTTGCGTTTACCAGTTTGACTATTATACACAAAGACAAAAAAGAGATCACTTGCCCACAGAAGAGCGATCAAGACTCCCCAAGAACAGCACAATGTATTTACCCAAAAGAAAAAGGTAAGGGTATGTTCACATGGCGTGTTGAATTCGTGTTTACATACGCTTTTAGATACGTGTTTGTATCCATCTGTCGGATCCCAAACGGACCCAAACACGTATCAAATAAATAGCAATGTGAGTTACATTGCTGTTTATTAGAACCATGCATCGGCGTTCACACGAGTGATCGTCGATGCGGGTCTCATTGCGTCTTTCGGATCCGTTTCAAGAATTGACAGCTGCGTGTTGGATACGTGTTGGATCCGTTTAGGATCCGATCGCTGCAGCGTTTTTGGATCCGATTTTCAGATTCAACACGGATCCAAAATGGGATGCAAACACGCCGTCTGAACAGCCCCTAAGTGCAGAGGAAGGCAATATTTACAAACATAAATAAATTTTATTGAATGCATAAGAAAATAAAAAAAAACTATAACAGATAACAAAGGACCACATAAGGCAAAAAAAGATACAAAGGGTTAAAAGACACACACACACACACACACAACACACACACACACCCACACATATATATATATATATATATATATATACACACATATGTATGTATGTGTATATATATATATATATATATATATATACAGGCAGTCCCCGACACCGTTCCAACTTACATTTGTCCCCTAGTTACAAGCGGAGACTTATGGCGCATGCTGGCACTTGTAGTTCCATGTTCCACAGCAGATAGTAGCTGTGGAACAACAAGTTCCAGTATGTCACAGCAGCCCATAAGGTGAAATCTTCTAAAAAGGGCCCAGCTAGCAAAACAAATATAAAAACCCGTCCCTGAACTATCCAAAACGAAAAAAAAAAAATATATTTTTCTGGAGTTCCATTCTATAAATATAACTGGTCCGCCTTACATACAAATTCAACTTAAGAACAAACCTACAGCCCCTGTCCCGTTCATAACCCGGGGACTGCCTATATATATAATATATATATATATATATATATATTATATATATATATATATACAATAATGTATATATATATCACACATACATCATGTGTATATATATTATATATATTATATATATTATATATATATATATATATATATATATATATATATATAATTTTAGAGCAGCATTAGTTCCAGGATGCTGTACATAAGAGGTGGTTATATACATAACGTGTTAAGTAGGTACATTGGTGACGATAAATAACTAAAAACTGAAGGTGAGGGGCAGACATGTTTGTGGGGGGATTTAGGGGCAGCAGGGTTATTATAGGCTATCCTTAGGAGATGGGTTTTCAGGTTGCTTTTCAGGCTAATGAAAGTGAAGGAGAGTCTGATGTGTTGGGGCAGTGAGTTCCAGAGTGTGGGGTAAGCACTGGAGAAGTCTTGGAGATGGTTATGTAAGGAGCTGGTAAGAGGAAAACAGAGAAGAAGGTCCTGTGAGGAGCGGAGATTGCGTGAGGGGAGGCATCAAAAATTAACGTGGAGATATGTGGAAGGGAGAGGCTGTGGAGAGCCTTGTAGGTCATGGTTAGTAACTTGAACTGAATTTCTCTCTCTCTCTATCTCTCTCTATGACAAAAATAGGGGCTTGTGGGTGAATCAGATGAAAATAATATTAAGTAAATAAGGAAAACAAATTGAGAAAAATCAAACATATGTAAGTGCTATAGGAGGATGCACAATGCAATGTGTATATCCTGTTAAGAGCAATTAGGAGGACAAGTGCCAAAAAGAGCTTTAATAATGATGAAAAATAATCCGTCTGAAGATTCCACCCAGCAGTCAGACCCAGTGCACGTTTCCAGGGTATTGACTCAAGGACACCAACTTGCTTGTGGCTACATGCAAGCCAATGACAGAGTAACACGTCATGTAATATGCACAAACAGCATTAACCAAAAAGGTAGCAACACATCATAAATCATACTTAAATATATTAAACTATATATCAATAAAGATTCCCATTAATAACATACCCCAAGTACATACAGATACGTTGAATGTGTACCATGCTGACATACCTCAAGCAAGATGGTCCTTAAAGTTAGATGTGCATGCAAGTTCACAGCATAGCAATGCTTGCATATATTATATAGCGAGTATAGACATACATAATGTGACCAATATGATGGTGCTGCAAGGACTGAGTACACTTAATATATATGTGAGATATAATTAAACGTAAGAGATGAAACTGAAAAAAAGAAAATACATGTTTATAGTACGAGTATACGAAAATCCAATGGCCATTGGGCATGCGCCATAACTAGTGCATGCACAATGATGAAATTAATATATAACATACACAGATGCACAACAACTACAAAAATTAAGTAAAATAAGTGCACGGAAGAGCAATACTTAGTTAATTAACTTAGAGTTAATTAACAAAATGAAAAAAATTTAAATAGTGCAGAAAGTGAAGAGTAGCAAGTAATGAAGGGACAGAAGCTGAGCTCTGTCATTTATAGGTTTATATCATTTGGAGAAGGATTTCTGAATAAAAAGCAGATTCAGTTCTTACTGGACTCCTAAGGCCATGTTCACACGGCTTAAAATGGGCCGTATTTCAGTCTGTAATTACTCGCCGGAGTGCGCAAATTACGGCTGGAATACGTCCCAGTTATCACGGTAATTCACAGTTCTCATAGAGAACTATGGATTATGTCTCCTCTCCCTGCTCGGCGAATCCGCCGCGGGGGGAGATAAGTGACATGTCCTTAGTAATGATAGTCTATAGGCCGGCGAGGTGCCCGCTCCCGTCCACATGGCGTAATTGCGCGGGGGCGTAATTGTTCACACGCCGTCTTTCGGGATTAAATACGGCCCAAACAATGTACAATACGGTTGTCATAGACCTCAATGTACAATATGAGGTGTCAATCACACGCGATGTATTTTATGATCTTCATTTAGCACATGTCTTATTTTTTGGTGTATACGTGCCGGGAAATAGTAAAGAGTAGGAGGCACAGATGTGCCTTGGGCTATTACGTACCGTTTGCACTGTTGAAATTACATGCTTGCGTAATTTCAACAGCGCTATCAATACGTTTGCGTTGTGCAAATATACACTCCAGTCAGAATTTAATCTGCTTTTTACCTAGAAATCTTGCTCCAAATCTTATAAACCTATAGATTATAGAGGTCTGATTTTCTCCCTCTATCATATCCTGCTCTCAAGCATATTAGCATAAACCAATTGACCGGTTTCCTTTAACCCCTTAAGGACCCTGGATGTATAAGTACGTCCCAGGGTCCATAAGGGGCTTAGCAGGGGGCCGGCCGTTACAGCGCGAACGGGCAGCGCCGTCGGCCCACGCTGTTTAACCATTCAGATGCCGCGGCAAAGATGGCGTCTGAATGAATGAAGATCAGTGCCGCACACCGATCTTCAGGGTGATCGGCACCGCCGCAGCGTAGCTGCAGCGATCCGACACCCAGACATGGCAGCGGGGAGCCCTGTGAACGCTCCCGTCACTCCCATGTCCTGGTTTGCCCCACTTCCGTCCACAGACAGGAAGTGGGGAAACCGCCATCTTGGTACAGTCTAATGCATTGTCTATGCAATGCACTAGACTGTATTGACTATCGTGCCACCTAGTGGTCAAGCACTCTAGGTGGACTCAATGCTGAAGTAAAAAAAAAACAAAATAAAGTTTTAAAGTACAAAAAAAAAGTATTATAAGTTCAAATCACCCCCATTTCCCCATTTTACAAATAAAAACAATAAAATAATAAATAAGTTACACATATTTGGTATCGCCGTGTCCGAAAAAGTCCGATCTATAAAAATATATAATTATTTATCCCGTACGCTGAATACCGTAGAAGAAAAAAAATCCAAACGCCAAAATTGCGTTTTTTGGTCATTTTACATCACTTAAAAAATGGAATTAAAGTGATTAAAAAAGTCGCATGCATTCCAAACTGCTAGCGATAAAAATACACTTCAGCCCGCAAAAAATGCCCCCTCACTGACGTCCGTAGGTGTTACTACAAAAAAGTTATTGGTCGCACAAACTGGAACCGCGGTGCAAATTTCAAAAGTAGAAAAAGTTTGCAATTTTTTTACGGTACCATAACATAACAGAAACCCCACATGTTTGGTATTGCCGGATGCATATCAACCAGTAGAATACAGATAACACATTATATTTACCGAAGATTGAACCCCGTAAAAGCAAAACACCCGCAAACATGGCGAAAATATTTTTTTTTTCACAATTTGTGACACTTGGAATTTTTTTGCCGTTTCCCAGTATATACTATAGTACAATGAATAACACCATTAGTACATATTGTCCCTCAAAATAAAAGCCCTCATAGGTCTATGTAGGTGGAAAAATAAAAAAGTTATGGCTGTGGGAAGGCGAGGAGGGAAAAACTAATATCCCAACAAAAAAAAACGCCTGGTCCTTAAGGGGTTAAACAATTAATAGAAATGAAATCATATTTAAAAAAGTGGCATCTACAGTGGGTACGGAAAGTATTCAGGCGCCTTTAAATTTTTCACTCTTTCTTTCATTGCAGCCATTTGGTAAGATTCAAAAAAGTTCGTTTTCTGGCTCATTAACGTACACTCTGCACCCCATCTTGAAAGAAAAAAAACCCAGAAATGTAGATATTTTTGCAAATTTATTAAACAAGAAAACTGAAATATCACATGGTCTTAAGTATTCAGACTCTTTGCTGTGACACTCATATTTAACTCATTGATTTAGACGCCGCAGCCATCTTAGCTGTGGCGTCTAAGGAGTTAAACAGCGCAGGATGTCGCCGGCACCTTCCCGTGCTGTAACCGCCGAGCGTTAACTGCTGCGATCCCGGTAAGGGGTTAAGATAATGTCGGTAAGGGGTTAAGATAATGCGACGTGTCACACGGCTAGAAATGTCTGCCATTGGTTGGAAGAATGACCAAGACTTCCAAGTAATACTATGGCCCCTAATTCCACGGACTTGAACCCAGTTGAATACCTCAATTGTCTTGTTTACTTCTTCCCCACGCACCCTCCAGCTTCTGTGGGATGAAGTCGGCTCCAGATACCTGTGACAACCTACTAGGACCTTATCGAGTCACTCCCAGTCCATCTAGCTGCTATCCATGCTGGATATTAAAGGGGCTGTCTCACTACGTTAATTCATCTTACCTCTGTCCTGTTTTCTTGGTTTCACTTTGAATTCAGGGGTGTGTTTACTGGCTTCCACAAGGCTGCAGTAGAAGCGAGGTCTGTAGCTATAGCAACCAGTGCTGGCAGCCTATCAGGATAGATCAAACAGGTCTCTACCTATAGCGACCTAAGGAGCTGATGCAGCTCATACAAGAGTGGATATCTTGGAATAGGTAGGACACTGTTAATGGACATATATTGCAAAGTGACTTGTTTTTGCAAGATCTTTAATATAAAAAACAATCCTTGTGGTGAGACAACCCCTTTAACTGGTGGTCATAATAATGTGAGTCGACTGTGTATATGTACATCACAGGTATATATAAAAATCCCACTAATGGTCAGAGAAGTGGCTCAATGTTTAGGACTATTCCTTAAAGGGGTTGTCTCACTACAAGGATTGTTTTATGGGGTTCACTGTGTGATTCTGTAGGTTTTGCCCATTTCAATTTTTTATCGTTTTACAATTGCTATGGGGAAACCAGTAAACACGCCCCTGAATTCAAAGTGAAACTAAGAAAACAGGATTGAGGTAAGATGAATCAATGTAGTGAGACAACCCCTTTAAGCACTGGAGGATTCTTAGTAGTATAATGTTGTACCGTGTTAGCCATAGAAAGTAGAAGAGTGAAGAAATCAGGCGATACCTTTTAGAGGCTAACTGAGTATATTTGATGGTGAGCTTTCGAGAGTACTAGCTCTCTTCTTCAGACATGATGAGGATTCTTACACACAGGGGGGTTACTTCTCCTATTTCTCCCTGTAATCCAAAATTAGACTGTTAAGTCATTTTTTAAGAAGTCGGCCTGAGTATGTGAGTATGAGATAGGAAAATTAGATTGTGAATCCTTTGGGGACAGGAAAAAGAAATCTTGGCATGTTCTATCACATGCTGTATTACAGAGGCACCATATTAGCTCCATAATATTCAACCTTCACAACTCCTCAGTTTGTCATCCTAGCTGTGTACGGCTATGACAATTGCAAATACAGTATGTAAAAACTTTTATATTTTTTCATAGGTTGCTCTATTTATTAGGGCACGGCACGGGTTTTCGGACGGTTTTTCAGCCGGTTTGCGGCACCTTCTTCCGTCCAGTTTTCGGATGGAATATGTGCTTCTCAATGGGAGGGGGGAGGACTCTTCTCCGCTCATCGTGGAGAAAAGCCGCCCCCTCCCCCCCCGGCCGTGGGGACGGGCGCAAAACAGGACAAATACCGGCCGGCAAACCGGCCAGAATTTGTCCTATGCCGTGTGAACGCGCCCTTAACCACCTAGGACGTGTTCACATTAAGTGGTTTTTTTTAAATCATGTAGCGTGCAGGTTGGGAAAGCTACCAACTTGTGTGCTCAACCTCTCCATGGGGGTACATTGTCCGACAGAGGCCTTCTTGCTGGTATATGGCAATGTACTGCAAAAATTGAGAATAAGAAATGATTATTGTAATGTGACAAGATGTTCTGTTTTGTTGTTCTAAATTATTTTTAATTTCCTTTGACTAAGAATAATATTTGTGATAGTATTAATTGTTGAAAATAAAATTTTCTTTCAATTTTTTTTTTTTAAATATTAAATAGTATAGTGGACTATTAAATCCCTTCCTGCTTGACTGATTTTTGCTTACCTCCTGTTCATTGTTTCTTCTCCCCGGCTTCCAAGAATCAGAACTTTTTTATTTTTCTGTCTACATAGCCATATGAGGGCTTGTTTTTTGTGAGACAAGATGTTCCTTTTAATGGTTCCATATACCTGGAAACGCTTCCCCCGTTAAAAAAAAATAAATAAATAAATTGTGGAACCGATTTTATTTTTTTTTTATGGAGTTCACTGTGTGGTCTTTATGCTGTAGGATTTGTCCAGTTCAGTTTTTTTTTTTATAGTTTTAAATATGTTTTAGTACTTAAAACCTGTAAATTCTTTGGGGGACATGTATGAAAACTGTCTAGATCCAAGACTTTCTTTGTTGCCCATAGCAACCAATCAGAGCTCCATTTTCACTTTTTCAGAGTACTATATGAAATTAAAGGGGAGCTCTGATTGATTGCTATGGGCAACAACGAAAGTCTTAGATCAAGATCTTGCCCATAGCAACCAATTGTTTTTATTTTTCTGTCTACATAGCCATATAAGGGCTTGTTTTTTGTGAGACAAGATGTTCCTTTTAATGGTTCCATATATATCCAAATAAAGGTTTTATGGGGTTCACTGTGTGGTTCTGTAGGTTTTGTCCATTTCAATTTTTTTATCGTTTTACAATTGCTATGGGGACGTATCCTATTGGGTCAGACTTTTATGGACACGGCAGTACTACATGTTTTTTTCTTATCTTATATTTAGTTTCATTGGGTGCTTATCCACTAGAGGATGATATCACTTGTACACTATTCCCCAATACTTGTAAGGTATTCTACAAAATATATTTATGCCTCTCTCTCTACATCCTGCCGATTTGGCACCCCATGGTTATTATATCCGATTGGGTGTTGTAAAGTATCACTTCATAACAATTGAGATGTTGTCGTTGCGTTGACCACAGCATCCGGTTAAAGGGTTAGGATTGGCAATATGTTGGATCCTGGCCGCTATCAGCCGGCCTGTGAGCTAGCTTTATACACCCTTACTGACATTATGATGGTAAGGGGTTAAAAAAAATCCATGAAATAGATACCATATTAGTTTATGGGTGGCATATCTGTCACAGGTATATATATGTTTGAAGGATACGTCATGAGCTCTTCATGGTGTATCTGTTAAACAGATCCCCAACAATGGTATCCACCACCAAAGGCTTTAATGGCTTTCATTAAAGGGGATTTGCCAAGAGGCCAGGTACGTACCTCCTGTCAGCATGAGAGCAGGATGTAAACAAATCACGCTGAGTCATGAAGCTGCAGGGGAGTGAGGGAGGGGGCGAGTGAGGAGTGAGGAATCCAAGGGAGCGTCTCAAAACTAAAGTGCAATAATCCACAGTCCAACAGTGGATTCTCAATACAGCAAGACAGCCTCAGACTGCACTGTCAGGAGGAGCCTTATCTGCTAAGAAGCTAATGTAAACAAACCACGGAGCTGAAAGAGAGAGAGAGACGCACACAGCCAGAGCACAGAGCTGCATAAGGGATCGTGTGACATGTTCACTGAAATAATCAAACTATAACTTGTGGATTCTGTATAGAAAAGACAACACCTTTTCTCCACAGCAGCTTGAAAGCTCCTTCAGGTTCTGTCATCAGATAAAGCAGGGATCTAATCACACTACAACTAGTTTATTCTGTATACAAAAGAAAACATATTTCTACCCGGTGCCTTAAAAACTTCTGCAGCTCAGTCTCATCAGATAAGAAGCTCTCTCTGCACAAGCCCAGCCAGCAGACAGCAACTCTTGTCAGGTTGAATCTAATAGAAGCTTTGAAGTAACCAAGGGCATGTAAGGCAGCCTGTAGCTCTCTCAGGCTGCAATTTTTGTAATCACATATATTTAGAAAAGTGATTAAAAACCCATTTTGGAGGATCCCACGTCAACATTACATCGTGGCAAAACCCCTTTAAATGGAGACATCATGAAATAGTTGATAACGTATCCATTAAAGCGGTTGTCTCATCATGTTGTTTTACAGAGCCACCGGCAGCTCTAGACTTCCTGACTAGGCTCTGGGTGGGTCTATAGCAGTGATTGGCATATCAGCCCTGCTATTCCTTCCTGATACAGTGACGTAACTACAGGAGATTTATAATGTGTAGTGCACAAGGCTACAGAGCTCTAAAGGGTTAAAGCTTGTCAGTAATTTTTGTAAACAAGCTGCTGTCTTCAAGATAAGAAACAGAGCAGGGACTGATGTCACCAGCCCGACCACTGATGCAGCCTGTGAGAGCAGATAGAGGTGGCCGGTAACTAGGGAAGCTTGTGTACAAAAGCAGGAGCTAAGATGTGCTCTAATTCTGAAAGGAAGCAAAATCAGAACAGCAATGTATTTGGTAATAGTGTATATTTACTTTTGCCTGCATGTTTAAAGCTAATCAATGAAATGGGAATACAACTTTAATTAGATCCTATATGGGTGACTACTATTAGGCAGCTTTTACGCTTTCGGTTAACATATACTCCTGCAGCTTCTTCTAGTGTATATACTTAAAGGGAATTAAAAACTAAATGTGACTAGCCCCGAACAAATCTACAAGGAAACACAGCAGTAATAGACTACATAATTATACATGGATGTCCTTGACATTTTAGAGGTACAACACTAGGTATCAGTGAATGTTTTGTTTGATTTTAAACAGAAATGATACCTACAATACACAGGGTAGAATATTCTATATACAGAACTTGTCAGCTGTGTGTAGTGTCAGTCCTTTGTTTGACAGGTGCAGGGCTCCACATTGCTAGTCCTTGTGACATTCTGCATGGTTTGCATAAGCAAAAGATAGAGACAAGCGAGGGACGTACCACAGCACAAGTGCAAGCTGCTTAGCTATTCGGCTGTCAGAGAGCTCAGAGAGTCAGTGAAATATACTGTGGACATGAGCTACCCTACAGTGCATTATTTGCCTTGCTATAGTAATCTGCATTTGATTGGTATTGTGCTTTCTACTCCCGTCCTCTGTACTCCTTAGTAATTAGTCAAACAGTGCAAATAAATAAAAAAAAACCTCAATGAGGTCTGTGCATTGATAAAGAGAAGAAAAAAAAACACAGGTTTGGTTCCTGCAGGGATTTGAACCTAGAACCCTTGTGCTGTGAGGCAAAAAAATTACCTTTCAGCTACTCACAATGCTTTACATAAACAGATCTTTCTTTGACTACAGAGAGGAAAGGCCTGGTGATGTCATCCTGCTGGGTCACATGATATGCAATTCAAACATCAGACACTCCCCTTTCTTAGCACACAGAGCTGAAGAGATGAATGCAGGAGGTATAAAATGAGATTGTGGCAAAACCCCTTTAAGTCAAATAGAGAAACCCATATATTGTATAGACTCATTACAGTATTAGGTTTAATATAATAAATTTGTGAGCCCTATGACAAATAAAAAGATAGTCCTGGAGAATCCCTTTAATTTTCAATGATATTCTAATTTTTTGAGATGCACTAGTATATAAAATGGAAAAAAGTGACCTCCTTGGTTGTTTTGGGCAATTACTTCACTTTTCCTCAGCACTACTAATTATTGATATGTGTATGTCTAGAGCCTTACGTTCCTGCCTAGGGTTACCCACCATATATGTTCATGTGTATTTTAGCTCTCAGACTTATTTTTCATACACTTTGGGTCTTGGCCAGCCAGTGGAATGTTGTAGTGATGGAATAAAGTACACAGCATTTTTGTCTGCTTTCCTGGATTATTCAGGAATCTTCCAGAATAGGGGAGAACTCCCAGACTTTAAAAAGAGCAAGCAAACGTCCCGGAAAATTTGATGGCAGCCTTTACAAAAAGCTTACCGCCTAAATATTTAAGTGACTAGCAAATGGAATTGTATATTTCAGCATACGTTTAGTGCCCCCTAGTGGTGATTGCAGCTAGCCAGAATTTTATAACTTAATTATGTGCCTGTGTGTGGGGAAATAGCAATTTGCTAGCCCCGTTTATGTGGAGGAATTGTTTATGTGGGACAGTCTGCTGGCTATATTATTTATTGGGAACTTTGTGCTAAATGTAGTAAATGTAGACTTTTGGGATATAAATGGATTATTCTATTCACAAAAACTATTGTTTTTTTTACATCTACGCTGTGTCCCCTAAACTCTGTAATGTGTAAGCATTAAAGAGGTTTTCTCACTATAATGATTAGCTTTCAACATATAGTCAAAGGAAAATGAAGACTATTATCAAATACATTGCTTTTTTATTTTGCTTTGTTAAGGAGATAAGAGAGATTTTGTACACAAGTTTCTCTTAGTTATAGACCATTTCTCTCTCCGATCTCTTATCTAATTAGCTGGAATCTGCTGTCCATCCATGATGATGTCACTTCCTGCTGTGTGTAGTCTTTAGGAACGGAGCTTTGTTTTTTTAAGATAAGGACACATTTTTAGAGCATCCTTAGAGCTCTGTAGTCTTGTGTATTACAAAATTTACATCTCCTACAGTCATTTCTCTGTAACAGGCTCAGCTTGAAATAGCAGAGCTGATATATTAGTGCATCTCAAAAAATTAGAATATGATTGAAATGAAAGGGGTTCTCCAGGACTTTTTATTTGTTTGTTATAGGACTCACAAATGTATGCTATTAAACCTTGTGATTCATCTCATGTACTGAGTCTGTACAATATAAGGGATTCTCAATTTGACTTAAATTATTGATATCAATTATCTTTTCAGTGATATTCACTTATTTGAGATGCACTAGTAGCAATCACTGCTATAGATCTGCCCACAGCCTGAACAGGAAGTGTGAGTCTGAAGCTGGCTGTGACTCTGTAAAACTGCATGGTGAGAAAACACCTTTAACACCTGGCTATGTAGGTGTTAGCATAATGGTCCTACACCAAAGGGCCCTACAATAATTATGTATATTATGTCTAACTGTGGATTATGGTTTATGTTAAATGTTTTTAAAGGTTCTTCTTAAAGAGGTTTTGCCACTTGCCTGCTTGCTACAAGCCAGCCTCAGAAAGGGATTTTTCCAAATGGCGAAACCCCATTAAGATCTCTATCTGTATAATTACCGAAACCTTGGTATGCACATCTTAGGGAGCTTTCACACAGCGCAGTTTTGGTGCAGATTTAACTGCGTTCCAATTAAACTGCCTTTATTACCAGCAAGCTTCTTTCACTTACCTAAACTGTTTGGAAAGTGAGTTATCAATTAGTGTGTGTGTAATCCACAAGGCTTCACACACAGTAATTGATAACTTGCACCTTACACCAGAAACACCTTTCTGAACAATTTAGACGACTGAAAGAAGCTTGCTGGTAATAAAGGCAGTTTAATTGGAGCGCACTTAAAACTGCACCAAAACTGCGCTGTGTGAAAGCACCCTTAAAGGGTTTGTCTCACTACATCGATAAATCTTACCTCAGTCCTGTTTTCTTGGTTTCATTTTGAATTCAGGGGCGTGTTTACTGGCTTCTACAGTAGAAGCCAGGTCTGTTGCTATAGCGACCAGTGCTGGCAGCCTATCATGAGAGATTGAACAGGTCTGTAGCTATAGCGACCTGAGGAGCTGATGCAGCTCATACCAGAGGGGAATAGGAATAGGTAGGACACTGTTAATGAACATATATTGCAAAGTGACTTGTTTTTGCAAGATTTTTAACATAAAAAGCAATCTTTGTAGTGAGACAACCCCTTTAAGCTCAAACAATCAGGTACAATCACCTAACATTTTTCTCTTTACTTTAAGGGCATGTCCCCACGGCAAGGGTTTTCGGCCGGTTTTTCAGCCGGTTTGCGGTTTTTCAGACCGCCTGAAAAACCGGCCAAAAATTAGCACAATTGTGCTCTATGGAAAACCAGTGCAGCAGTCCCAACTGCACGGGTTTTCCGTCGGGCAGTTTTGCCGCTGGCGGTCCGGCGGCAAAACATTGAGCAAGCACATTCTTCCGTCCAGTTTTCGGACGGAATATGTGCTTCTCAATATGAAGGGGGAGGGCTCATCGCGGAGAAAAGCCGTCCCCCCCGCGGCCGTGGGGACGGGCGCAAAACAGGACAAATACCGTCCGGCAAACCGGCTGGTATTTGTCCTATGCCGTGGGGATGCGCCCGAATCTTGGTGTCTCGTTGATGATTAGTGGAATGCTGGAGTATATAAAAATACTGGGCCATGTACAATATAACACTCGTTGGGTGTCCAGTCCAGTTGGATTTGTGTAAATCATCTGCCTATGTCTCTGGGAGCAGACAAATGACTTTATCACATGAAATTGATAAGTATTGGACTTTTTATAACTCTTTTCTGCGCATTTTATGTATGTCCTTTACTTCTTTATTTTTATAACTACCAAGCACTGTCCCTTTATATTAAAATTTAAACATTTAACAGTTTTTCCTAGTTGCCCTAAACAACCGGCCAGTATAGTGTGGGACTTATCAGTGATGGTAGCATTGGTGTTCCTGGGCTCGTGGACAGTTTGGGGTATGTGTTATGCTCAGTTGGTAGCCTGAGCTGTAGAATACCTTTTATCCCTTCTAACCAAACCTTGTATTATTTAAAGGGAACCTGTCACATAGTTTATGCCCCCCTTGCTGAGGACAGCACAGGCTAGTGACAGACATGCTGTTTCCAGCGCTGTGTCCCTTATTCTGTAAGATTCTGTAGTTTTCGAGTATTGTCAAATCTGCAGTTTTCAGCCAGAAAAGAGTCATGAAGAGAGTCAGTTTTTTTTAAAAACCACGCCCACCTGAGGCTAGCCCTGCCCACCTCAACTGATAAACCTATTACTTTGAATAGGTAGAAACGTGAATAACTGCCAGGGGGCGGAGCTAGGCTTTGGTGGGCGGGGCCAACACTTGCTCATGAATAAGATTCGAAGGGTAAATACTCTAAAACAGGGGTCCCCAACTCCAGTCCTCAAGGCCCACTAAAAGGTCATGTTTTCTGGCTTTCCTTAGCAGTGCACAGGTGATATCATTATTGTCAGTGCATTCTGTAGGATATCCTGAAAACATGACCTGTTGGTGGGTCTTGTGGACTGGAGTTGGGGAACACTGCTCTAAAACTCCAGCATCTTACAGAATAAGGGACACAGCGCTGGAAACAGCAGGTCTGACACTAGCTTGTGCTGCCCTCAGCAAGGGGGACATAATCTGTGTGACAGGTTCCCTTTAACTGCACTATGTTAATAGATTTTGGCGGCACTTTGGCTGCCAATATAGATGCAAAGTCTATATTTCTGGGCAATGTTAATAAAGGATATAAATCCGCAATATGACTCCAAGTCTTCATGCAAATGGTTTTTAAAGACTTTAACACAATGTATTGCTCCACCTGGTTCACTAGCTGTAAGGACGCTTTCACACAGTGCGGTAAAAATCTCGGTAAAATCGCGATTTTTGCCGTTTTTTTTGTGCAGCAATGTACAGCATTAATTGCTGTGCCTTCCTGCACAAAAAACGCATAAAAACTTACCGAAAACGCACTGTGTGAAAGCACCCTAATGTGTCCTGATTAAATGCATCGAGGTGGTCACTAATGCTTAGCTTTTCCTATCTCTCTTCTCAACCAGCCCTGGGATGGTAAGCCACATGCCTCTGAAGCTGCAGTATCTTCTCTGCTGGTGCATAAGACATGTGTTTTCTGTGCGTTATTTTACTGTGGAGGTCAATAAGTTTGGGAAAAAATGTAACAATTAGGTTAGATCCACACAGCAATTTCAAAATGGCGCACAAAATCCGACAGCATTTTCAAATTGCTGGACCGCGCCGCACTGTCGGTTCTTTGCGCATTTTTTGGATTTCGAATTCCCGACGAATCAGTGCATTAACCCCTTAAGGACCCGCCGTTTTTTTGGGTGACACGTTCGTTTTTCCCTCCTCGCATTCTGAAAGCCATAACTTTTTTATTTTTCCACCTACATAGACACATTGGGGCTTTTATTTTGCGGGACAAGATGTACATTCTAATGGTCTTATTCACTTTACTATAGAATATACTGGGAAACCGCAAAAAAAATTCCAAGTGGGACAAATTGTGAAAAAAGACGTATTTTCGCCATGTTTGCGGGGGATTTGCTTTTACAGCGTTCAATCTTCGGTAAATATATGTATGTTATCTGTATTCTACAGGTTGTTACACATCCAGCAATACCAAACATGTAGGGTTTCCGTTATGTTTTGGTACCGTAAAAAAATTCCAAACATTTTTTATATTTGAAATTTGCGCCACGGTGCCATTTTGTGCGACCAATAACTTTTTTGTACTAACACCTACCTATGTCAGTGAGGCGGCATTTTTTTGCGGGCTGAAGTGTACTTTTTATCGCTAGCAGTTTAGAATGCATGCGACTTTTTTGCTCATTTTTATTCTATTTTTTGAGTGACGTAAAATGACCAAAAAAACGCAATTTTGGCGTTTGGAATTTTTTTTCTTCTACGGTGTTCAACGTACGGGATAAATGATGTTATATTTTTATAGATCGGACTTTTTTATTTGTAAAATGGGGAACTTTTAATACTTTTTTTTTTTGTACTTTAAAACTTTATTTTTTATTTTTTTACTGTAACTTTTTAGTCCCCCCAGGGCTTGACCACTAGGGGGCGCATTGTAGTAAAAACCTAATGCATTGCATGGGCAATGAAAATTAGGGGTGACAAAGTGGGGGTTTTCCCCCCACTTCCTGTCGCGGACGGAAGGGGGCAAACGGCCATGTAAGGACGGGAGCCTTCCGGGGGCTCCCCACCCCGGTGGGGTTGGGGGGCGGCGCAGAATAGCTACCTTAGCCGATCACGGCACCGTCGGGTTTTATTCGGCGCCGCAGCCATCTTTTGCCGCGGTGTTGAGGGGTTAAACAGCCCCAGGGCGGAGCCACCCGCTGGCGTGTTCGCGGTGTTGGGCCCCGATTAGTCCTAACACCCGGCGGCTGTGGGGGGAGGTCGCAAGCGCCCCCCCTGCAAACCCCTTGGGCCCTGGGACTACCAACCCCCGGGGTCGTTAAGGCTGCGGAATCCGAATCGGCCCCCGTTTTTCAAATATTCCCCGGTGGGTTTTGTTTTGGGAAAACCCAGTAAAAAAATTCGGGTGTAAACTACAGCGGATTTTTCAGTTGAAATCTACACATACAGGTACATCATTTTTGAATCTGCAAAAAAAACCACCAAAATCCAGTGCTGTTTTAGACCTAGCCTTACACTGTATTTGATGCACAAATGTAGCTAAAAAAAAGCGTATAAAAATAAAACCGGAAAACCTCCCTTGAAATGCATGCATTTTACTAGGATCCCTTTTACACCGTGTAAATCTAGTGTGGTTTTGGCTTTCACAGCAGGTGTCTTCAAAAACCACTGATGGGTAAAGGAAATAACTTGCGCAATAAAAGGAGGGGGGCATGTAGGCAGAATTTAACTCCCCTTCTTAAAAGTCTGTAATGGTTCCAGAAAAAATGGCTGATGTTTTTTAAAAAGGGGGAAGATCTCTCCTTAGCGAGAGTACCTAAAAGGGTTTTGGGGGAGATTCGAAATAGCCTTTTTGCCTCCACAAAGTACTGCATATCACAAGGCATTATGGGAAAGGGCGAAAGTCTAGTACCCCTTTGGATGTAACAAATCCTTTTTTGCTTTGACCCACTGATCTTTGGAAAGAAGAAGGGAATTAGACAAGCCCATCACTCATTGTAGACAGCCGTTTCGGGGTTTTGCCCTCTCATAAAAGCAAGCGATCTTAAAAGGCACAAAAGGGCGGGGCAGAACAAGGGGGAAGGTGACCTGGTCAGATGGTAATCTTTTCATTTCTCTTTGGCTGGCCCCTGTGCATGGCACCATATTTATTGGAGAAGACGGGCGGGTGAGGCAAAGCCTGGAAATTTTTTGAAACCCTTGGGGTTGGAAGAGGCAGGAAAAGGGCCCCCCTTTCACACGCTTATTTGCCGGGGTTTGGGGCGCCGTTTTCCGCCCGGTTTTCGCTTCAAACGGCCCCAAATCCGTCGGATCATACGGTAAACCCCACTGCTCTCTTTGGGAAACATGGAATCCGTCGCCCCCTTTCCCCACCCCCGGCAAAATGCCCCGGGGGGAAAGTGCATGACATTTTTACGGCGCGGGCCGCGCCGTAAACAATGCATTGTCTATGGGGCCCCGGGGCGGGGCCCCCCCCGCCCACTCCGGGCCCCCCCCCATCCCCCCCCCCGTATTCACGCGGATTTGTGCGCTCAAAACGGGGCACAAATCCTCGGGAAAAACCGTGTGAACGGGCCTAAAGGGATGTACAAAATTACAGCAGTGAGGGTGGGCCGCGAATTAACCCAAAAGGTCTCCAAATAACTCACCTGGAGGGAAAAGGGACCCCAGTCCGACACTGATCATAGTGGCCTCCTATGGGAGGATAATGTGCCATAATCCAAAATTTGTTCATGAATGGTTAGAGGAACATGACAAAAGTTTACAGCGTTGACATTGCCTGCAAATTCCCTAGATCTCAATCGAACTTTGGGGGGAGTACTGAAAAAACAATAAGATCCTGGGGGCCCTACCCCCATTTTCTGAATTAAAGGGTTTCCCCCCCGTTTGGTGCCAGAGACCACAGGGCCTTTTAGAGTCTTTTGATCATGACTTTCAGTCCAAGTGTTGTAGTGGCATGAGGGGGACTTAAAAGGGGGACTTTTCCCTCACAAAGTAGTATTTTTGTTAAAACCGATATTCCTGAAAAACAATTTATTTTAGAAATTTTGGCAGGTTACACCTCGGCTGCCATCACAGGCAAGTCGCATCTGGGGTAGTGACCTGGTAGCGTTCTGCCGCAGCAAACCCAGCCTGCCTTGCGACGGGCTCTGGTGAATACAGGACCTATTTAGACTTCGCTCCCTGGCGTGGCTTATACAACTGCTTGCGGTGGTCCAGAGGATCCACTATTCCTGCTGTTACATAGTGTACATCCACACCACGATTAAAATTTACTAGTCGGATTCTGCTGTTGAAAACCGCGTCAGACGATCCGGTTTTCAGCTAGTATTTCACATGGTCTTGCATGCGGATTAAGGTCTTTTTTTTACTTGTGGTTCACTGTCAGAAACAAGGTTCATTTATTTCTATATGGTATTGGAACCAAATACAAATGCTTGGGGTGCGTGTTACATAAGGTTTTTAGCCATCAAAAGTAAATTTCCAAGCAGAATATGACTAAAGAATGAACATGTTCTAAGTTTTTTTACGCCTAAAATTCGTGTTGTATGAGCTACAACGCGTATCTTCTGTTGACGTCAATGGGAATGGTTTACTTTTGGACAAGTATTTCAAGTCGCAATCTGACTTCAAATACTGGTTGTGTGGACAGAGCCTTCCAGCATTAATTATATATGGTGATTCCCGACTTAATCACTGTTTACATATGAATCTTATAATCCCAGGTTTAGATTTATTATGCTGTTGCTGAATAGTTGTTGCCAGCTGTGAGTGTAGTGGATACAGCTGTCTGATGATCACTTCTGCATACTGCATGAATTAACAAGGGCAGCTCTTCGGATGTTAATTCCTCTTACATGAGTACCCAAGGATTGCTGGACCTTTGGTACAAAAATTAGTACAGTCAAAAAGGGGTGTAGTTGCTCATTGCAAGCAGTTGTACTACTTTTATTTTATAACCTATGAATTATTATTTATTGTTATAGACAGACCAACTTTATGATTATGAAATAACACATTTCTATGAAAGTACTGTATTTGGATGCAAAAAGACAGGGTTTTATTTAAAAAAAAAAAAAAAAAAAGGAAGGAAACAAAACAGGAACAACACAAAAACATCCCAGCAGGAGGCTTTACAGCATCCATTTAGCATCCAACAAAAAGATACAGCTTATCTTCAGCTAAATATAACAGGAAGTTTTATACAGCACCGTGCAGCTCGGTACGTCTATATGCAGACCAGCAATTTGGTCTCTATCCTGGTGCAGGGCTTCTCTCTGCAGCTCCTGACTGCATCACACTGGAGGAAACGGCTCCCAAACACAATACTCAGGTTCACATACTCCACACCTTACGTCTGGAGCAGCAGGCTTTAAAGGCGTGAAGAGGTCCAGTAAGACCCGGACCAGAATGTGGCAACGGCCTCCCACCCACGCTATAGCTGTTCCAGGAAAACAGCCCATTAGCCGTTTGGAATCTATACCAACTAGACAAAATGTCAGTAACCTAGCATAACTGACTAGGAATGCTGTTTTTCCCCACCAATGTCTGTTCAATGTCTGTGTTCTTTAGCCCATATTAATCTTTTCCTTTTATTAGCCAGTCTCAGATATGGCTTTTTCTTTGCCACTCTGCCGGGAAGGCCAGCATCCCGGAGTCGCCTCTTCACTGTAGACGTTGACACTGGCGTTTTGCGGGTACTATTTAATGAAGCTGCCAGTTGAGGACGTGTGAGGCGTCGATTTCTCAAACTTGAGACTCTAATGTACTTGTCTTGTTGCTCAGTTGTGCAGCGGGGCCTCCCACTTCTCTTTCTACTCTGCCTGTTTGTGCTCTCCTCTGAAGGGAGTAGTACACACCGTTGTGGGAAATCTTCAGTTTCTTGGCAATTTCTCGCATGGAATAGCCTTTATCTCTCAGAACAAGAATAGACTGTCAAGTTTCACATGAAAGTTCTCTTTTTCTGGCCATTTTGCAAGTTTAAACGAACCAACAAATGTAATGCTCCAGATTCTCAACTAGCTCAAAGGAAGGTCAGTTTTATAGCTTCTCTAATCAGCAAAACATACTTGCACAAGGGTTTTCAAGGGTGTTCAAAATATCCAATAGCTTTCCTACACAGTTAGCAAACACAAAGACCATTAGAACACTGGAGTGATGGTTGTTAGAAATGGGCCTCTATACACCTATGTATATATTGTTACCAATATACCAAATTAACAATGTATAGAGTATATTTCTGATTCATTTAATGTTAGCTTGATTGAAAAAAACTGATTTTCATTCAAAAATAAGGAAATTTCTAAGTGACCCCAAACTTTTGAACAGTATATATATGTATATATACGCTGTGATAAAGTCATAAGGTATTTATTCTATACAATTAATCAAATATATCAATTACCCCCAATTGATAACACCCATCTGACAGATTCAGTACTACATTTCTAGGAGGAATAACAGAGATATAAGAGAAGAGGCTCCAGAATTGGTATTTTACATGGAATAGAAATATTTACGTAGACATATCAGGAAATGTCTCAGGTCCTCTTTAACTAGAACCTGTCATGGTGAGACAACCCCTGTAATACTATATTTACTATTTTGCCGTAGGCAAACTTAAACTCTATCAGTTCTCTTCATCAAGGCTTAGAGGACCTCTAAGCCTTGATGAAGCCAGGTTAGCTGGCGAAACATGTCGGCGAGGTCAGATTTGCTATAGATATAAGGCTCTCCTGTTAATAGGTGGTGCTCCATCAGACTTGATGATAGAAAGGGAGTTATTCCCTCTTTCAGAAGCAAAAAGGGTTAAATGATGAGGTTAAAGATCAGGTTTTTAAATAGTGTGTATAGAGGTTAAGAGTTATATATAATAAAAATTATGTTTTAGTGTTTAACAGATAGAGAACTGATAGAGTTTGTTTGCCTATGGCAAAATAGTAAATATAGTGATCATAAGTCACTCTCTGTTCTCTTGCGAGATTCCCAATTTTTTGGAGATTATGTGACAACCCCTGTAATAGACATTACGACACACCATCATTTTAGGTTTCCATAATTATGTGATCCAGGCTTATTGTGATTGTTCTTTACACTTGTAGATATTAGATTGTAATTGTAAATGCAGCACTTGTTTTCCTACTTGTTTTGTGGCTGATGAGCATTCCACCATGGAACAATGGTTAAAGGACCAGGCACTCAATTCTCTTTATTGGTAGAGCAATTTCTATTGAAGTGAAAACATATAAGAAAGCCATCATTGCTTTATCTGAAACCTGTAAGCAAGTGATTTATGCTGCCCTATCTTAGAACAGAGCAGCTGAGCTCTGTGACATGTAGGTTGTATTATGTGATTTTGAGCAAGATTTCTGATGAAAAAGCTACATAAATCCTGATAGGATTCCTGAGGAGAGGGGTGGGGATTCCTGATAACCCCGCCCAAACAGGATGATTGATAGCTTTGTCTGTATGAGTGTGTGTACAGAGAAGGCTGTGTGGGTGGGATCAGCCAGACTCTCACTGTTTCGAGGAATCCGTTCAGCATTTACTCGACTTTCTACTCAGAAATCCTGCTCCAAATCATATAATCCTATATATCCCATTGCTCTCCCTCTACCACATGCTTAGCTCAGATAACGTAGCATAAATCACACTGCAAAAGTTATTATTCAAATCATAACGTCCTACACAAGCTTGATGTCATAGATATACTTGCCCGAGTTATCTTTGAGAAATAACAGACTGTGTTATTTATCCCATTTCCAAAATACATCAAGGTTTTCCTGGAACTAACAAATGGCCCATACTTCTGTGTATTCCCCTCCTCTGCTCCCAGTTTTACAGCACACGATGGCCCCTTCTCGGCTCACCTAGCTTGGTTGCCTTTCTTTCTTGTTTTAGCCATTGAAAATTGCTGTGATTGTAGGAAAATGACTGCATTGCAGTCTGCAGCATTCTCTGTGCACTTCTGATTAGCAGATCAGCAGACGTGTGTAAATAGGTACGGTCCTCAGCGATGAATTAACAGAGGATGATGTGCATGTCTCCGCTTGTGCCACAAAGTCAAACGTTCTGTACAGATAATGGATACAGAGATTATACTAAACCTTTTGTGTCTGCAGGAGAGGCTTTCATTAGATACCTCCTTCCTGATCAAACCGGTTTTACTACTTTTGAATTGGATTAAAATGATGGAAGTGCAAATGAGGCCTTTTCAGAAGTAGCTGCATGCATTTAAAGGGGTAGTCCAGCTCATAAAAAAGCATTTCAATAGCTCCTGGGCCTTAGTAAAATAAAAGTAGGGGTCACGTGCCTCTATTTACATTACCGTTCAGAAGTGAACAGCTCTGAACAGGATCTAACTTAGGGTATGTTCACACGGCTTATTGCGGCGCATACTATACCCCGGGTGTTTTGGAACCACGCGCTGATCAGCGTGTAATTCTAAAGCACGATGGGGGCGAGCCTATAGACATGCATTGTCAGCGGCGCATATTCAGCGCTAACAATTGACATGTCAATTCTCCCCCCGCCCTTACATTACGATCATATTGTACACGTGTGGGGACGACGCGTAATCCATAGCTCACTATGTACAAGATATTTAGAGATTCCCTGGTGACTGGTATAGTACCAGGAAACTGGTGCAAGGCAAATGTAGTTCCCATCTTCAAAAAAGGCTCCAAGTCTTGCCCAGGTAATTATAGACCAGTAAGTTTAACATCTGTTGTGAGGAAAAATGTTTGA
The DNA here is from genome assembly GCA_025379985.1 of Phyllomedusa bahiana. Classification (NCBI taxonomy): domain Eukaryota; kingdom Metazoa; phylum Chordata; class Amphibia; order Anura; family Hylidae; genus Phyllomedusa; species Phyllomedusa bahiana. The sequence continues at coordinate 59,512 of JAODAL010000045.1, forward strand.
GGGGCTCATAAGGGACTATATACAGGAATATGTAGCTGAATCTAATATTATAAGTGATTGCCAGTATGGTTTTACTAAGGACAAAGCTGTCTGATCTGTTTTTATGAAGAGGTGAGTAGAAGTCTGGATAGCGGGGCAGCTGTGGATATTGTGTTTTTAGACTTTGCAAAGGCATTTGACACTGTCCTGCATAATCGTTTGTTAGGTAAATTAGTATCCATTGGGTTAGAGATAACAGTGTGTAATTGGATTAAAAACTGGCAGCTGGATCATACTCAGAAAGTGGTGGTAAATGACTCCTACTCTGATGTCACTTTCTCCCCGAATTACGGCGAGCAGGGGGAGGAGACGTAATCCATAGTTCTCTATGAGAACTGTGGATTACCGTAACGACTGGGTCGGACTTCACCCGTAATTCGCGCAGTACGGCGTGAATTACAGGCTGAAATCCATCCCAAAATAAGCCGTGTGAACATTGCCTTACATTTCCGCGACACACTACATTGTTTGTGCCATGTGGGTGGAGAAAGCTCAATTTCAGACAACAACAACAAAAAATATGCTCCTATTAGTTTCTATGCAAGCATACTGTTTAAGGCTGCTTTTTATGAAACCATGATATGACCCTAATTTAGCAATCATATTTCAATGGTTTTCCTATCTGGCTGTTTCACAGAGCCCGGTCTTCACAGCGAGCTTCAGGTTCCCACTTCCTGTTCTGCTATTCTGAGCTGAGCCAGTTAGAGGAACATTGGGTGATAGATGGATTTTAACAACAAGGCACAAGGCTACGGACCTCTGAAAAGCTAACATTTATCATTAATAAAGATAAACAAGCTCCTTTGCTGCTGATAAGACACAGCAGGAAGTGATGTCAACATACTGGCCAGAGCTGCTAGAAGCAGAGAGAAATGGACAGTAACCTAGAAAAGCTTCTATAAACAAGCAGAAGATAAGAACACTTTATCTGTGATATGATGCAAAATCAAAACAGCAATGTATTTGGTAATAATCTTATGTTTGAAGTTAATCTTTGTGATAGGAATACCCGTTTAATTTTACAAAACCCAGTCTAATGACCCAAACGAACAGCATCAGGCCAGTATTTGTAACATTAAGGCTGGATTGATACATGCAGTTTTTAATACAGTTTTTGGAGCCAAACGCCGGAGTGGATCCAAAATAGAGTAAAGTAAGGCTAGGTTCACATCTGTGCCGGAGGTTAATAATTGAAGCCGTGGGAGCAAACCTGCGGTATTTATTTCCCGTCTGAACTACAGACACCACAGTGGAAACCCGATGGACCCATTGTAATTAATATACTCCATCGGGTGCACTTGGTGTCACTTGAGAATGGATCCCATGGCTTCAGCTTTTCCCCTCTGCAACAAAGGTTCCAATGCAGATGTGACCCAGACCTACGTAAAGTATTGCCAAAAACTACATGTATGATTCTAGCCTGATACTGGCAAAAATGTGTCTCCATATCAGGCTTTGTTCACATCATGTTTGTGTAATTTCCTGAATATATACATTTGAACAAGAAATTAACATATTGAAACGTGTATATTGTCATTTGCACTGAGCCCTATGGGTGCAACGTATGTCAAAATCACATGATTTACGTTGCCTTTCATCTGGATCCTTTTTTTATTTTTTATTGCAGGACAAAAAAAAGTTCAGGTTGCGGCGCTAATTTGTCCTTTAAATAAAACATATTAGTCACAAATACTCGTTTTTACAAGTCCCGGACAATCCCTTTAAGTAACAATGTCCCCAGGATACAACATCTTCATTCAGCATACAATGTTTTTTCCTGGCACATTGTGTCTTGAAACCACACTCACTGTACAATATCACAGATACTGCTGATCTGTGGCTCATGTGATTGACAGAACATCCAAGCAATTATGATAATTTTACTTGTGAAACCTCTGTATAAGGGATGTACAGTGAAGGGAATAATTATTTGATCCCTTGCTGATTGTGTAAGTTTGCCCAATGACAAAGACATGAACAGTAAGGGTAGGTTAAATTTTAACATTGAGAGACAGAATATCCCAAATAAAATCCAGAAAAACAAATTGTATAAAATATATAAATTTATTTGCAATTTGCTGAGAGAAATAAGTATTTGATCCCCTACCAACCATTAAGAGTTCCAGCTCCTACAGACCAGTTAGACGCTCCTAATGAACTCTTTCTTATGTTATAGGTAAGGACTTGCTTTTTCTGTATTAGTTTTCTGCTTCATATTCTTTATTCTTAATTTTGGGGCTTCCGAACCAAATACCAATTTTCCATAGAGTTATGGTTTCAGCATAAAATGGTCGAACCAATTAGTAGTGTATGTTGAGGGACCACTGTACTGTTCTTGTTTACACCATTTCTGAATGCATACTGTAAGACTTTGAAGACATTATTTCTGCATTGGGATATACATGTGTAGAAGCAACAATATATATGATTGTTAAAAATGCAGTTCTAAATAGATTTTCGTAGTTAATGGAAGTTGTGATGCTTTACTATTATTTATGTTTTTGTGGAAAGGTCATGGTTAAGGGCTTAAAGGGGTTGTCTCACTACAAAGATTGCTTTTTATGTTAAAGATCTTGCAAAAACAAGTCACTTTGCAATGTGTCCATTAACAGTGTCCTACCTATTCTGAGATATCCCCTCTTGTATGTGCTGCATCAGCTCCTCAGGTCGCTATAGCTACAGACCTGTTTGATCTCTCATGATAGGCTGCCAGCGCTAGTTTCTATAACTACAGACCTGGCTTCTACTGCAGCCTAGTAGAAGCCAGTAAACACCCCACTGAATTCAAAATGAAACCAAGAAAACAGGACTGCGTTAAGATGAATCAATGTAGTGAGACAACCCCTTTAAGAGCTTGTTTTTCCTGTTTCCCTATGTCTCAGTGGGTTTTTCAAGCATAATTGATTACTTAGCGTGTGTGAATGAATGAGCCCCAAGACAGACAACATTGACTCTATGTAATGCTATGATGCAATTTGCTCACTTCACAATGATTTGACAAAACATGTGTACGTTCATTCTAGTCTTAGATTCTAGAAATCACAGTGAATAAATTGTATGTGATTTTATAGTTTCCCATTATAAATTGTATGGTGCATTTATAGGGGTGACCTCACATAAAACACGTCTCGTTCCGCTAGGGGAGGGTGACGTAATATGTCCTACTCCATTCTTCTGTCTCATCCACACTGATATCATATACTTTGGATTTAGAAGTATGACTGTTTCCTGGGCACATAGACAGAGATTGAGGTTGGCAGAGAAGAAAACAGGAATCATAGTTTCAACTAGACAGGTCACAGTGTATGCAAGAACACAGAGTACAATAATAGAAAATGAGATCAATTTATCAAATTTCCCCCAACAGTTTGATGAATAAAGGCCTTCAAGATTCACATGTCGAAACGTCACAATTTTACTGCACTGTTATTGTCTGTTATAAGGAACACGGACACTGGGGGGGTGTTTGTAATGTCCCACTTTTTAGTATTTGACAGTTGACTTGACCTGCTCAGAGATGCTAATTAATTATTTGCAGCGCTTCGGTCAGTCAAGAAGATGTGATCTGGCCCCCTGCGTAAAAAGACACGTTAACCATGGCATTTGATGCCCCGTGTCTCTATGGCTGAAAGGTTCATGTTGCATGCTTGGTGTTCCCCTTACATCCAAATTATTGATGATGTCACTAAAACACCTTTTGGTGGAGCTGGGTGCTAAATAATTCAGTTTTCAATGGTATCAGCCTTGTTTCCACACTTATATCTTTCTTTACATAACATACATGATAAGTAGAGCATGACTTCCATGCTTGATTTTAATTCATGGTAATATATGCTTAAGTTAGTGAAAATTTTCCATTGAATTGACTATAGATAATGTCTGTGCCAGCAACACATTCTTCATGTGAGTTCCTGACAATTTTACAGAGTTAAGTGGTGCTGATGGCACTCCTTTTCTCCTTTTGATAATCAATGTGGCAAAAAATTCCTTCTGGTTGACTCCATGACTTGTATAAAGTAGTTAGTTTGATGTTTTGTGCTTTTATATGATAATAATAATATAATAATACTAATCTTTATATAGCGCCAACATATTCGACAGCACTTTACAATATAGAGGGAATAAGTACAGCCATTACACATTACAAAGTACTTACAAATGAGACACAAGGTGTGAGGCTGCTGCTTGTGAGAGCTTACAATCTATTAGGGTGTATGGGTGAAACAAACGGTGCGAAGTGCCAAGTTTACAGTGGTCCGGCCATGTTTCATAAATAGGTGGTGGTTTACATGAAAAATGGATGAGCCTGCCACCCTGACAGTACATCTATATACAGATAAGTGCCTGTGAGTGCCCTAGTGTAGGGAGTGACAGATGTGTGTGATAGAAAGTGAGGGTTTAGGAATTAGGGATCTTGGTAGGCCAGACTGAGAAAAAGTGTTCTCATGGTACTCTTGAAACTATGAGGATTGTGAGTGTGCCTGGTTGCCCGTGGTTTCCAATTCCAAGAGGTGAGTACTTTGGGAAATTTTGGGACGGTATTGGGAGGTTGGATGATTGGGGAAATGAAAATCTGATTCAGCAGAGAGGGGAGAGGCGGGTGGGTGGTAGACAAGAGGGGGAGGAATGTAGGGGAGCAGCATTTGGGGAGAGCTTTAGGTGAGTGTGATGAGTTTATATTGTATCCTGACTGAATCCCCAGTACAATGACTGACACGGGGTAAGGCATCAGTATAGTACTGGAAAGAAAGATGAGCCTGGCTGCTGTTTCGGGACAGTTTGGAGGGGGGGAGAGTTTGCGAGGGGGAAACCAAAAAGCAAGGATTTTACAGAAATTAAAGACAAAAAAAAAAGAGCAAAAATGGTTTTTGAGTTTTTTTCCAAAGGGAAAAGGACGGATTTGGATTTTCCCTTGGGGTGCGGTGACAGGAGGGGGGCAAGGATCAAATTGGGAGAAAAGGACAGGTCAGAATCTAGTATCCCCCCAAGCAGGGGGCCGTTCCTAGGAGAAATGGGGGGTACCACATACAGAAAGAAATAGCAGGTGGGGGTTGGTTAGAGATGGGGAAAGACAAGAAGTTCGTTTATGAGGTTTATTTCAATGGAAGGGAATTATGTCCGAGACAGGACAACAGTCACTTGTGTTTTGGCAGGGCAGGAGTGATGTCACGGGGGGAGGTGTATAATTGTGTGTCTCAACTAGAGATGGACTGGAACCCCCAATCTGGGAGGTTTGCCCAAGGGGGGCTGGGGTAGAATGAAAAGAGGAGGGGACCAAGAACGGCCCCTGAGGAACCCAAAACCAAAAAAGAGGAAGAGGAGATGGGAACCCAGAAAATGAAGTTTAAAGGGAAAAGCGGTCAGAAAAAGGTGGATGAAACCAAGCGAGAGGGGTGCCCGGGAAAGGCCAATGGTGCTGGCATGCTGAAGAGAAGTTAAAGGGATAAACAGTTTTCAAACAATGCAGAGAGATCCAAGAGAAGCAACAACGATTTAGTTCCCCAGAGATTTAGCAGTAAAGGGAGGTCATTAGAGACTTTTGCGGGGGCAGTAATTAATTTTCCCCTAAATTTTTTCAGTAGGGGATACCTTTTTTCCCAAAACCTATACCCCCTTGATTGTGTAATCAGTGGTCCTGGCGGGCCCCCCTAGACTTTTATTTCTAAAATTTTTTTTTTTTAAATGTGTTTTGTATTACGTTTTACTGAAGTTTATACTTTACATGCGGGTACTTAGAAAATTTACTATTACTTTAACTAAAAGAGTTTTTAAAAATGAAAAAAAAAACCCATGGGAAATAAACATTGAAAACCCAAAATGCCTTACGATTTTATCTCAACAAATGTAATCTTTTCCCATTTGTTCTTGTTATAAGAAAACAAGGAAGTCAAGCCCCACAAAGGATGATTTTAACCCAAAAAAATTAGTGTGGAAAATCAACTTTAAATATGTTATTAAAGCTTTTCCAAAATCTTGAAAAATAAAATGAACAAAAACAATGGGGAAGGGAAGGAAAACCCAATAAAAAAAAGTTTAAACCCCAGTTTTCAGCCAAAAAAAAAAAGTTGATGTCGTTTAAAGGCCATTCTTAGGGTATTGTGAGAAATGGAGCAATTTGTAGTTTTACACATCAAGTGCCGTGTTGTATTTTTTTATCTCTCTAAGCTGAAACGAAAAAAAGATTCGTACCCAAACCGAGTTTTTTTTCTCCCTTAAAGGCAATTCAAATAAAAAACAAAAGGGGAACTGAAAACTTTTTGCATTTAAAAAATCGTTGTGTTTTACTGAAGTATGGAAAAATTAAATTTAAAGGCTGCATGCCTCTACTTTCCCAAATCACCCAATTCTATTAAACTTTGTAAGTGGGTACTTAGCTTTTAGCTTTTGTCTTTACAGTCCATGATTTTCAATTTCAGTGGTATGCAATCTCATTGGTAGGGACCCAAAGCGTCCATTTTGGGCACACGGTTGCAACGTTTGGGAAAAATCAATTTCCTTCTTCTTGATTTTCCAAAAAATTTGGCGGGCTGTGGGGCAAAATGGAGCGTTTTTCGCTAAACTCCCAAGTCAGTTACAATGGTTTGGCATACCAAGGAAAGGGTAAAAATCTATGGACTGAAAGGGCTTCAGTACAGCAAAAGGGGTACCAAACTTACGAATGTTTAATAGAACTTGTTTTGGGAAAATGTAGAGGCATGCAGCCTAAATTAGTTCCTTTACGTTCAGTAAAAACAAACGATTTTATATGCAAATGTGTTTCATTCTCTATTTTGTTATTTTAAGGGGACCCAATTTTCCCCCCAAAAAGGACCAAAAAGGGGACCCCAAAGGGGTCGGGACGATTGTTCAGGAGGGTTTTAAATTTTTCCCAAGGGGTTCTAACCATTTTAAAAGGGTTTTTCAAGTCCTTTAAAAACCTCCCTCCCTGTCCTTTCCTCCCGAAGTTGCTCTACTTATTTCAAACCATCCCGTTTCGCTATCCCAAAACATCGTTCTGGATAAGACTAAAACCCGATGTTTCAGGAATTTATTTGGGGTACTCGTCGCCCCGAGAATCCTTAGGGAACCCCTGACTCCCCCAAAGGGGAATTTCCCGTGGGAGGGGGTCTACCCAACTTTTGATTTTAAATTCCCTAGCAGCCCCCCTACACTGGGATTTTTGGATCTTTTTTCATGTACCCACGAAACAAATTGTGGGTGTACTTTTCAAAGCTGTGAGCCCTTATTTTTTTCCCCCTCGGGGGGGGGGGGCCCCCGGGGTTCCCAAACTTCCCAATTTCTTAGTTTTAAACCCCACCTTGTTTTTACCACGGTTTTTCCCGAGGGCTGTATAAGGCATCCCAAGTCTTCAGAAGTCTTTTTTAAAACTAAAGGGCCCACTAACCCCGTTTTGGGAAAACCCCTTTTTTCCCCGGGGGGAAATCTGCAACTCCTTCCCTGGGCAGGCTCAAAACCACACCCCCCCTTGAAAAAGGGACTTTTCCCACGATGGGGGTTTTCCCCGCCCGCTTTTCTGACCTTTTGGGGAAAGCTGGCCCCCCCACCCCCCAAAGTACCCACTTTGAGTTGTCCGTTCAGCACTTCTTTTTTTTTCCTCAAATCAGGAACTTGATTATAAAAAGACCTTTAAACCCCTTTTGAAAAAACTTTTGTTCACGAGAAGCGCCTAGACATGCTTTTTCCCCTTGTCTATAAACTCCTGCTTTCCCCGGAGGAACTACCTCCCCCTTCCCTATTGAAGAACTTGGGAACGGGAATTAAAAAAATCCTTCACAAACGCCCAATGGAAAAAAAGGGGTTTCCCCTCACGCAAAAGGGCCGGGTTATAGCTTTTAAAAGGCGAAGGAAACGGGGGTTAAAAAGACCCGGGTCTCGTTGGTATAGGGTTCCGGCCCAAACTCCACAAGGGGGTCCCCAAATTTATCCGGAGGGTCTGTTGGAGATGAAAACAAAGAGGTCGGAACTATGAAAATTTTGGGTGGGAAGGGGGGCCTTGCAGGCCTTCGGGAAAAAAAGGTCCTGAAAAGCCATTGGGATTGTCCCGGGGGGTCATTTGTCCCGAACTTTCCCAGAGGCCCGTTATTCTTTATGCTAAACTTTCTGTTGAGAAAATATAAAAAAGGACAAAAAAATCTCCTCGGGCAGCCAAAACTAAAATTTCCCGTGTAAGGGGGGGAGGCAAAACCCCCCCTCAGTTTTTGGAAAGGTGGGTTTGGGAGGTAGCCTCCCCATAACGCATGGGGGAAATTTAAATTTGACATTCCTTTGAGGAAACAGGGAAAAGGGTTTTTTGGGACGGGGGAACCCGGTTTTGTATAAGGCTTCCCGGGGTTTAGTGGTACTGGCTTTGAGTGGAAGTGCGGGGGGGTGAACCCTTGGACCCGGGCGTTAAAATTTTTGGGGGGTCTTTTTTGCCCCCCTCGAACCCCCTTCTTTGTCTCCATCAAACTTCCCCTTTCCCCGGGGTTTTCCTTGCCGGGCCCTGTATTTTCCCTTTTCCCCTTTTTCCCTTTTCCGTATGTTTTTTCTTTTTTAATACTTTTTTTTTATTTTGGGGTGGGGATAGGTGGGTAAAATTCTTTTTTAGATCCCCGCAGGGGGGAAACTGGTTTGGGGGAAGTTTCCCAGCTGGAGTGTGACCACTGTATGCTTTCTGCTGCCTCTACGGGCCCAAGGGGGTTTTAAAATATATATATATATATATATTATAATATATATAAAAAATTTTATATATTTTATTTATATATATAGATATATATATATAAAACTTTTTTTATATATTATATATTATATTATATTTTAATATATATATATATATATACACCCCAGGTCCCAAACTGGTTTTTTTTCCCTTATCCCCAAATTTTCCATAGGTTATGGTACTTGTATTATTTGTATTGTTAAAAAAAAAATTTAATAAAAAATTTTTAATTTTTTGAAAAAAAAAAACCCCAAAAAACCCCCATTCCCTACCACCTCCCACTGTGCTAAAATGGGAAAACGTGCCCATGTTCCCCTCCCCCATCCCCAAACTTTTCCGCGCTGCCAGACTCAGTTTTTCCCCCGATCCCCCCATGATGATGTCACGTTCATGGACACACGATGCTGCAGCAAAAAACTGACCTCTGTGGTAAACATGTGAGGCCAGAGTTTGGGTTTAAGATATGAAACTCCATGAATATGCCCACCATCAGTGAGGGACGGGGGGCCCAATTGACATGGAGCCCCGGCAGTGCTGAAATGGTGGTGTTTGGGGGGGGGAACGAAAAAAAGGGGGGGGATAAATTTTCTATTTTAGCACAGTGAGAGCTGGTAGGGAGGTTTTTAAAAATATTTTTTTAAAAAAACCTTTAAGTCGTAAATATAAGTCCAACTTTTTAAGTATATTTCATCATTTAAATTTTTCCGAACATTAAGGGTACATTATGCACTTAAAAACCCTTTTAATGATAGGTTAAATTTTGTTTTTTTCTTATTGTCGGGTTTTATTTATGTTTGTAATGCTTCAGAAATTTTTTCTGGGTTTTCTTGAGCTGTCTGACAGCCCGTTTCAAACCAATTTCTTCATATAAAACATGTTTACTGGAATGATGTGCAGATGTTTTTTATAGAAGAGGGGGTTCCCAAACCTTTGCCAGTTTTTCTTGGGCCCCGGTTAATCCCCGTCACATAGGCTTCGGCGGGTCCATTACATGACAGACAACAACAGCACCCTATGGACTTCATTGACTATAATGGGGTCCATCAGGTTTCTGTCCTGATGGGAATTTATTTTTTAAAGGGAAAAATAACCCCCTGGAAAATGTGTACTTTTTCCATCATTTTGTAACCCCGGGGGTTCGGGGAACCAGGCCTTATACAATGACTTATGCCCTGTCCATCGTTTTTACATCTGTCTTCAGGAGGCCCCCATACACAATAGATTGCCAGGCTATCCCCGCCCCTTAAACGTGGGGGATTTAGTTTTTTAACTGTTAAATAGCTTGGAAAACAGACCTTTGGGGTTTAAAAGGGGTAACATGAAAATGTTGTCCTTTACGGGCCCTTTTTTAGGGGGTTGAGAAGAAAATGTTGAAATCAAACACCTCATTGTGCATTTTTCTGTGGAAAGTTGTAAAAACTTTTTTAACAAGTATTTTTGTCTTTTTAAACGTTCCCCCCTTGGTTTCCTTTTGAGCATTTGGGTTTTTATGTGTATTCTGAACCAAAGGGATTTAAAAGACATCAATGCATAAGCAATAAAACCTCGAGGGCCTTAGTTGTTCACCAGAGACCTGCTACTTATGAAGTCTTCTGGGGAAACCTTAGGCCTTCAGCTAAATGCATTCTCATCATTTTGAGTAGGGGTTACTGAACAGGCAACATTTTTGCAAAATTCTTTTCTTCTCTGATTTCACCAATTATTTATTTAAGCTACATGTGGGTTTTTTATTACTAAAAAACTAAAAAAGGGAAAAAAACTTATAAAAAGATTAAAAAATTGTCAAGTTTGTAAAAACTCAAAGGGGATTTTGGCATATAACATGTTGTTATAGAGCTAAAAAAAAAAATATATATATATGTATGTGTTGTGTTTGTATATTATATATATATATTTTATTAAATTTTATTAATATATATGTGTGTCGTGTATATATATTTTTTATTTTTTATTTATATTTAATATAAACTTTTTCCCAAATTTGGTACTTTGTTGGGTTTTAAAAACTTTTTCCAAAGTATGAATATGTACCTTTTACTATAATATACTACGGGATTAGGTATTTACACACTTTTAAAATTTAAAACTTATATGGGTGTGTGTGTGTGGGGTGTGTGTGTGTATATTTTTTTAATTTATATATATAATATATTTTAAAATATATACACCAAAATAAAATGTTAGTATATTTTGTTGTTACCCGAAAATCTATATAAAGTATATATAAAAAAGCACGCTATTCTTTCTTTGGGGTCTATAAACAAAACACCAGTATTTTTTAAGCCAAAAAATCCTCTAATTGAAGAAAAATGTCCCTTTTAAAACAAATACATTAAAGGTGTTGTACAATTTTTTTAAAATTTAGTAAAAATGGCCCCAAAAGGAAAAAAAAGAAAAAAATTTCCCCTTTTGGTTCACGTTCCGACACACAGGGGGAGGGGGTACCTTTTTTCATTTACTATTTGGGCAAAAGAACCTCTAGTGTGTTTTAAAATTTGGGGAACCCCAAAGGGGAACAGGAATTTGGAAACCCCCGGGGGCTTCAGAACTGCAGCGGTGGGGGACTCGAAGGGGAACCCCCCAAATAGAATCTTAGGAAAAAATTCTCTGGCCCCAACCCGTAATTTTTAAAATGGGAGGTTTATTCAAAGGGAGCTCTCTATTCTGTCTCAAAGAAGGCCCGGGCCCTTTCCTTTTATGATGTTTAATGCCCTTTTAAAAAGGTTGAGATTGTTTTTTCATGAAAATATTCTTTTTAAGTGTTCCTTCAACATGGCTTTCTGTGTGCATGTTGGGATGTTGATGGCCCCAAAAATAACCTTTGTGGGTCTGTAAAAAAGGTATATAGTGCAAAATCCTATGAAAGTGGAAAAAAATACAAGGATTTTTTTCAGATGCTGCAGAACTTTACCTAATTTCTGTATTGAGTCTGAAGTTTAATGTAGGCTGACTCAGTTGACTCAGTGTATGCAGCCGTTCTGCCCTGAAAGCAATTGTTCATAAAAAAAAACAGGAAAGTAACTTAAAGTGCCTGTGTTTGAAATCTGCCCCATGCACCTTGATGGGAAAACCTACTAGGGTTTTTGGGGGATAAAAAAACTATAATACCACCAGGCGCTTGACGAATGAAACTGTACTTGCTAGAAGCTACAGCCCTTCTAAATGGAAGTTTTTTTTTCTTTCTCCCTTTAAAGGCTAGGTTCACCGGTGTATTTGCAGGGGGTAATTACGCCCCCCAATTACGCCGTGGGGGGGGAGCGGGGGCGGAGGGCCCGGGACCTCGCCGCCCCTAGGGCATTCATTACCCTCGGGGTATACACCCTGGTAATTCACATGTCACTTTTCTTCCCCCCCCAGCGGGATTCGCCCCAGGGGAGAGGAGAAGTAATCCTTTGTTCTTATAAAAATTGTGGATTACCGTAATGACTGGGACGTTTTCAGCCATAATTTGCGCACTCCGGCACGTAATTACGGACTGAAATACGTCCAGTTTTAAGCCGTGTGAACATGGCCTAAACAGTCTTATTTGTTACTTCCGTGTATTAGCACTCGATACTTCCCCTGTTTTGTCACAATGCAGGACGTTTGTCTAAAAGGTAAAAACATACCTTGCAGTATCAGATGTTCTGGGAGAAATCGTCTTATTGTAGGAACTTTGACAATGGCCTTTTGACTTGCATAAATGTTTAGAATTGCATCTAGACTGCATTCATGTAACTATGATTTACCACAGCTAAACTGCAAGTTCACTTGCATAGCAATTCCAAGTTGCTCAAGACTACTGCTCAGATAGGATTTCCTGTTGCTCCATAAACTTTTCGGTGGGGCCATAAGAATAATCATTTTAAGAAATCAAAATGGAGACATAGATCACTTTGGGTAAATCTACAAGTGGCAGATTTCAGCACAGGTTTATCTGCATGTGTTACGGATTTTGCCACAGGTTTCACCTTATCCCCACCTACATAAAATGACTAATATACCACCAATATGGTATTAACATTCGACTCAAAAATCCAACTGTAATCCTGTGCTGTGTAGACATTGCCATATGTCCATCAAGTTCAACCAAGGGTTAGGAAAGATGTGGATGAAGAGAGGGGTAAGGCTACTTCACACCTGAAGCCATGGGAACCATTCAAAACTGAAGCAATGGGATCTGTTTACAACAGACACCCACAGCACCTGATGGACCCAGGCAGCTGCGCTATTATTTCTGTCTCAAGTATGGACACCACATCGGAAACCCAAAGGATTCATTGTAATTAATAGGGTCCTTCAGGTGCCATGGGTGCCTGATGTGAACGGATCCTATGGCTTAATTTTTTTCACCTCTGTGACAGGGCTGTGGTGTCGGAGTCGTGGAGTCAGCCCGACTCTGACTCCCAAAATATCTAATTAGCTGGTACAGTTAGTTCAATGCAGTGCAAAGAGCAAAAGGAATTGGGTCTTGCCAGTGCTACTGCTCCCATATCTTCAGCCTCATCACATGAGGAGTGTAATTGATGACATGGAGCAGGCAAAGCGTTACCGCAGGGGAAAAGATTCTGCTCCCATAGCAAACAGATTGACCAGATTTCAGCAGAATTTTTCACTTGCTTTCAAAGAAGTAGAAGAGTTCAAGCATTCATCAGAACTGACTGTGGCTGAGGCAATTCCTTTATACCCTGACATTGTTAGAGATGTTGCCCCTGTGGTCACCGCTTTACCCCCAACCCAAGTTAGTGTAGAGAGGCCATTCTCTAGCCTGGAAATAATGAGATCAGATGTGAGGTGATGTATGCAGGATCTGGTGGAGGTTTTACTAGTTTTCAGAATAAATTCATAGACTCCATAAATATTATTCAGGATGTTTTTGTTGAAAAAAGTTTTTTCCCACTTACTGTAGCATTTTGCATATGTATAATTTTCTTGTGTTCTAAAGTTGTATCCAATAAATATATTTTATACTGACAAGCAAAATGGTAACAATGCTTTGAACTTGTGACTTTCGGGTCCAGATATCTCACCATCCCACTAGCTTTGAATGTTGACTACCATCATTTTATAGACAATCATCTGGCTATCTCCAACAAAACTTTTGACTTTGGCAACCTATTGGAGCATATGCTTAGTGATACAGTTCTTGTTCATGTAACTGCATTGTTATGTTTGCTCCTGTGGTGGGACAATCTTATCCTCTGTATACTAAAAATTGAAAACTTTCCACATTCCCTAAACTCAGTGTGTTATTAGGCCGATTCCCAATCAAAAGGTCACTGGTTTTGAGGCCCTCTCTCATCTTTTTAATGGAGAATTGCACAATTGGTGGCTGACTAAATACATTCCCCCCCCCCCCCCCACTGTTTTAATATTATTTATTTGTAAGTAATTACCTACGCTTTTCTTAGAAAACCCTCAACATGATTGCTGTGATCAGCATCTCAGGCAGGCTATTCCACAGATTTACAGTTCTCATTTTAAAGAAGGCTTTTTTCCCTCTGGAGATTGAATAATTTTTTTTCTCCAGACCAAGGAAATGTCCCTTTGTCTTTTGAGGGGATTTTACATGAAACTGCTTTTCACCATATTTGTTGTAGGGGCCATTTATATACTTTAATAAATTAATAATGTCACCCTGTAGCCATCTTTTCTAAAGACTAAATAGGTTTCATTATTTTAACCTCTCCTTCTAACTAAGATGCTCCATTCCCCTTATTAGTTTGGTTGCTCGTCTTTGTGCTCTCTCTAAATCCATTACATCCTTTCTGTAAACTGGAGCCCAGAACTACACCATATTTTCCAGATGAGGGTACACCAATACCAATAGTGGCAATATTACATCCTTGTTCTTCAGGTCCATGTGGCAGCTGATTGATACTGAATGCTGTTATGTTATCCTATCAATTAATACATCAGTGCAGGTAATACATAATTAAATAGTAGCTATTTCATAAATATATAAATATAATAACCCCACATAAAATACAAAAGGCAGAGGCATTAAATATACAGGCCAAAGGTAAAAAGGAAGTAAAGAAAATCAGAATTACACCCTCTACAGTGGAACCTGCATGCCAAACACACATTTCGAAACATCAACTCTGAAGAAACCTCTAGCTATCAGTCATACAAAGTGTTCCTTTTTGATTGCTTGAGCTAAGCAGCAAGATATTTCATGAGCTGTTTTGACTTATAGTGGACTGTACCACCTGTTCCTGCAATATGTTGCCCTTACATAGTGCAGCATGCACGCGACATAAGCTTTAAAGGGGTTTTCTCATCATGCTGTTTCACTGAGTTACAGGCAACTTTTCATCTACTCCTGCCTTGTCAGGCTCTTGGTAGTTCTGTTTATTTTATTTATTATTCATATTAAGCTTCTCTGTAACTAGCTGAGACATTACAAACACGTAAGTGCAGAAGATTAAATCTTAAAGGGGTTTTGCTATGAAGTAAAATTGATGTGGGAAGCTTGTAAATTAAATAATAAACATTTTCACCATTCATCATTATTAAAAAGTCTGCACCATTTTTTGTTTTAGCTGCTCTCTTAGTGATCCATTGTTTACAGCTCGTCTCCAGAGGATATGACCAGGGCTAGGAGCTCCTCAGTCCTGGTCAGACATGCTCAGACATCACTTCTCCTCTCAGGCAGCTACTGAGTGTTCAAACCCCAGGTGCTGTCACTCTACTACCATCCTCTGTGCTCCTTAGTCAATTAGTCAAACAGTGCAAATAATTAGAAAAAAAGAAACCTCAATCAGGTCTGTGCATTGATAAAGAGAAAAAAAAATCCACAGGTTTGGTTCCTGCAGGGATTTGAACCTAGGACTCTAGCTCAGAGGTAAAGTTTTTGCCTCACCGCACAAAATTTCTTTGACTAGAGAAAGGAAACGAATGGTGATGTCATTCTGAAGGGTCACATGATATGCAGTTCAAACAAATGACACACACCCCCTTCTGAGCACACAGAGCTGAAGAGCTGGATACTGGAGGTATGAAATGAGTTTGTGGCAAAACCCCTTTAAGTAAACAAAGCTACACATGCTCCAAAGAGTGAAAACAACTGCTAGACTGTAAAAAACAGCTAATCTAGTTAGAGATAATGAGTATACTCAGAGAGTGAGCTCCATCCATTGTCATGTCTCTCCCTGTCTAATCAGAAAGGGAGATATGGACGGGTAACCATAGAAACCTCGGAGCAGATACAATCTCTCTTATCTCCTAATTAAGGTCAAATCAAAAGACTAATGTATTTGGAAAAAGACTTCAATTACCTGCTCCTACATGTTGAAAGTAGTAGTAGTGAGAAAACCCCTTTAAGAGTTTGATCACAATGCTGATTCGGATACTGATTTTGGCTCAGAATCTGCTTCAGAATCAGAGTCCAATCTGACTGCAATCCTTCATTCATTATTTTCAATTTAAAATCTGCGTCGTTGTGCACACAATTGCTGATTTTCAGCGCCGAAAAAGAATTGACGTCAATTCTTGAGATGGATTCCGCATTGAAGCCTCATCTTACATTATGGTTTATAGGAGGCTAAAAACCTGCCTTTGAAAACCAGTGTCAAATCCATGTCCAAAATCCTACTGGCATGGATTTTAGCCATGGATTCCACACTGATTCAGCACAGAATTTTTCAGTGCTGTAAATCAGCTAAGTGAAGGCACCCTAAAAGGGTTGTTAGGGTAGGATAATCTGACCGATATTTGCTTTGTTTTTATGGCTGTGTACACGGCCGCAGGGGGACGGCTTTTCTCTGCCATTTGAGGAGAAAAGCCCTCCCCCTTCACATTTACAGGTTCATGTTCTGCCCGAAAACTGGACGGAAGAATGAACATGTTCAATGATTTTCGGACCGCCGGCAGGGGACCCACGCATGGATTTTCCATGGAGGTCCGTTAAAAAGTTTGACAGACGGTTTACAGACCGCTTTCAAATCCGAAAACCGTCTGTAAAACCAGCTGAAAAACCTGGCGTGAGGACAAGCCCTTAGGCTGCTTTATTCCAAACATTGTCAATCCTGTCCATGGGCTTCCCCGAAAGTAAGACATAGCAGAGATTTTGTTGAATTCCCTAATATAAGGCACCCCCCGAAAATAAGACATAGCAGAAATTACAGAGTGTTAAAGGACCTGTGAAGGGAGATCATGTAACTGTGATGTCACCACAGGTCCCAAACATCCCAGGACAGAAAGTGTACAAGTAAGTGAGGAATGGGAGAGAGAATAGAGCAGTGATACTGACACACACACACAGACAGACACACACACATCTCGCAGGATGGCTGAAGGGGCATGCTGGAACTTCTAGTTCTACAAGTCCCAGCATGTCACATTTGCCAGCCTTTGAGATAAGTCACTGCAGCTGCCATAAAATGTCCTTTACATACATATATCCTATGGTTTGTGACTCTAAACTTTAATTATATATATATATATATATATATATATATATATATATACACACTAGTATAGCATGCTATAATTTATTCATGGAAAAATAAGGCATCCCCTGAAAATAAGACATAGTGCATATTTAGGAGCAAAAATTAATATAAGACGCTGTCTTATTTTCAGGGAAACAAGGTATGTTTGGCATTGCAGCTCGGCTCCATTGACCTGTATGGGGATGACTTGCAGTACCACAAGCAACCTATGGAGAGGTATGGCATTGTTTTTGGAATAAAACAGCCATATTTTTTGAAATCCTAGACAACTAACTACATGATCACACTTTTCAAACCCAGGACTCGTAGAGCTATGAGCAAACCGTGTTACTTCTTCAGAAAGTCAGTCTATCAACACTGACCAGGCCTTAACACAATATTAGAATTTCACATGAATTCTTTTCATTAGTTCGCTTTTGATTCTGCTTAATAATTTGGCCTTGATCTCCTCTAGATAGACATTTTTGCCTGCATTCTTTCCATTTTGGTAGCAGCTTACACTGATTAAACAAAGGCTTTCACTGTTTATGCATTAACAATATTGGAGTTTGCATAGGAAGGAATTTTGAGATACTATATTGATACTAATACGCTTATAAAGAATACTTAAGTCTAGTAAATGGTGTTACAGCATATTTCTGTATATTATTACAAAGGACGTCTTGTTAGGGGTTGTCTGTGCCTCTAGTTTGCTGTCTAGCCTGCTGAGTTCTGCTTACAAGGCACTTTCATAGAAATTGTTCCTCAGAGCTGCACTTGTTTAAATGTCACATTTAACACATCAATATGACTCTGCGAATCCTTAGATGACTCACATGTTTGCTGAGTTGTGTAATTGTGTAATAGAGCTACCTCGCAGTTGACTCACTACAAAGGTAATGCTTGTTTAGCTGTAAACAATCAACTTAAAGGGGTTTTCTGAGACTTTAAAAAAACTCCTTTCCATCGCCGACTGTGCTAAAATAGAAAATTAATCCATTATTACATCTCCCAACATCATTCTAATACTGCAAAAGTTCCAGTGTCCCTCCCTCCCCAGTCCTTCAGTGATGAAGTCACGTTCATGGCTCACATGATGCTGCATCCAATCTTTGACCTCAGCAGTCACATGTCTGCATGTCACATGTCAGTGATTGGCTGCATCATCATGTGACCCATGAACGTGACGTCATCACCACCATTCCAGCGCTCTGGCAGTGCGGGAATGGTGCTGGCTGGAGAGGTAAGTATGGGTTAATTTTATATTAGCACAGTGGGAGATACATAGTTACATACACTCACCGGCCACTTTAGTAGGTAAAACTTTTTCCAACTGCTCGTTTAACCAACTTAATTTCTAATCAACCAATCACATGGCGGCAACCCCAGTGCATTTAGGCATGTAGACCCTGGTCAAGACAATCATCTGCAGTTCCAAAACCGAGCATCAGATGGGGAAAAAGGTGATTTGAGTGCCTTTGAACGTTGGCAAAGGTTGTTGGTGCCAGAAGGGCTGGTCTGAGTATTTCAGAAACTGTGATCTCGTGGGATTTTCAACGCACAACCCATCTCTAGGGTTTACAGAGAATGGTCTGGGAAAAAAAAAAAACCATCCAGTGGCGGCAGTCCTGTGGGCGGAAATGCCTTGTTGATGCCAGAGGTCAAAGGGGAATGGGCAACGGGTTTGAGCTGATAGAAAGGCAACAGTGACTGAAATAGCCACCCGTTACAACCAAGGTAGCAGAAGAGCATCTCTGAACGCACAGTATGGGCGAACTTTGAGGGAGATGGGCTACAGCAGCAGAAGACCACACCGGGTTTCCACTCCTTTCAGCTAAGAACAGGAAACTGAGGCTCCAATTGCCCAAGTCATCGAAAATTGGACAGTAAAGTTGGAAAAACGTTCCTGGTCTGATGAGTCTCGATTTCTGGGTGCGACATTCGGATGGTCGGTCAGAATTGGCGTCACAACATGAAAGCATGGATCCATCCCGCTTGTATCCAAAGTTCAGGCTGGGGTGGTGGTGTCATGGTGTGGGGATATTTTCTGGCACTCTTATGGGCCCTTGGTACAATTGACGTCATCGTTGCAACACCTTGTGGAATCTATGCCCGAAGGGAAATTTGGGGCATTCTGAAGGCAATAGGGGGTCCAACCCGTTACTAGCCCTGGTGTACCTAATAAAGTGGCCGGTGAGTGTAGTACAGTTGAAAGAAGACACGTGTCCATCAAGTTCAACCAAGGGTGGGGAAAATGTGGGTGAGGGAGAGAGACAAGGACTTTAAGCTCAGCCTCCCCACTGGTTAATGCCGTGGAACCCACAAGGCAAGAACCAATCTGCTCCAGTAGAGACGCTATCTCTGACCCCAGAGCCGCCACCGGCCAGGATCCAGACTTTAACATACCTATGTACGCATTAATATTCTTTAGTTCCAGGTAGATATCTATCTAAGCCTTTCTAGGCTTTCTAGGAGTTTTTTTTTTTTTATTTCTTATTGATTTTTATAGATCTAAACAAAATCAATAACGTTTTTTTAAATTTTTTTTTTAAAGTCTTTGAAAACCCCTTTAACATTTACCAGGGATCATAGAGGTAGAAGTATTTCGGTGCGTTCATAGAATTTACTGGCCAAATCCTATAAATTGGTAGGTTACATTGAGGCTATGTGAAAATGATTTATTTGACAAATGTCTGCAACATATTCTTTCAAAGTGGCATAAAGTTCTAGATGGTCCCTTGATAACAAGGGACGTAGATGAATGTAACAGTCAGACTGGGTTACTGTTCTAAAGGGCTATCATCAGGAATTTCAGGGCCCCATACAGTCAAAGTGTCTGACCTATAAGTCGAAAAAAAAAATTATTTGGGTGAATGAGGAAAAACGCATTAGCGCCATGTTTTTTTTTGGTTTACTGTGTGGTATTAGTGACACATTGGGCCCCCATTATAAATTTGGGTTTTAAAAAACCAAATTTCATCCAATAAAGTCATAGAATCCCTATTTATGAACCCCCCGGGTCTACAGTGGGTCAAAATCTGGCACATCTAGCGCAAGCACTTTTTCTGGCTCAGGAATACCACTTTGAAAGTGATATCCCTTTCCCAGTAATCCCTAATTGCCTTCAAAGCTAAAAATCCCTAAAGGGGTTTTTTTGCCAGGACACCATTTTATTTACCTGTGGCATTTTCCCAAGGGCTTAAAATGGGACTAATTACGCGCGGATTACTCCAAAAAATACGTCCTATTACTTGGTTTGCCCCCCGGAAATTACGGACCGAAAAACGCTTCGGGAGTAATTTGCACGTGTATTGCACGAAAAATTTACGTCCGAATTCGGGGTTCGCGTATTCTGCTAGCAACCAATAAACACAGTAGTTTTTTTTCAAATGAACCATCAAAACCCATATTTTTCTTTGAAGTTTTGAAGATCCTCCCAACCCGGCTGTTGCGTCTTCTCCCACAAGGGGACTCGGGTTCTGCCGCACACAGATCCCCCAAACCCGGGCTTTTTGCTGTCTTCTCCCACCTTTTTAAAAAAAAAAAATTCAATAACGAAAAATTTTTATAAAATAAAATTGAATTAATTTTTAAAAATTCTTTTTTTTAAAAACTGCTTACAGAAAACGACACATTGCAAAAATTTTGACTTTGCTTTGTTTTTTCCCCACGGCCTTTGGCCGGAGAAAAATGTTGCATTTTTTTATAAAAAATATGAAAATCATGTACACATTACTTTACCAAATTTCACATGGACCAAAACGCCGTGGGAAAAACCCCAAGCACAACCAAGTTCTGATTTGTGGTGCAATCAAAATTTTAAAATTATTTGAAATTATCAAACCAAAAAAACATAAATCAATTTAAAATTTTAAAAACAGCTGCAGTATATTTGTTTTACTTTTTTTTTTCTACATTTTTCAAACCATATTGCATTACCACAGCATCAAGCAATATATAAAATTTTAAAACTGCGGTAATGCAAAATTTGATGTTCGGGGTCTAAAATACTGCTTTTCACGTAAAAAAAAAATTACATGCACAAAAAAAGTAGAGGTCCAATATTTTGTTATTTAAAAAAAAGTAATGACAATCAAAAAACAACAATGGCGAATGCACAGAAAAAAAAATGACACCCACTTTTTCTAAAAAATCCAAATTAAATACATGTCACTATTTAAACTGCACATTACATACATTCAATTTTAATTACATTAATAAAAACTTTTCAAACACTTTTAGTAATCACAGTAAACATGAAACGTACTAAAAATATTAACATTTAAAAACTTTCTAAAAACATGTCTACACACTACAACATACACATACATCACTAAATTGCAAACATGCATGAAAAGTGGGCCCGCTGCCCGCTAGCCCCCCTCCCCTCCCCCTGCACAAAAGCTCAAAAACGGGATAAATTTTGGGGGGTACTGTACACCCTGATTTATCCTTGAATATAGCCAACTGCTTAAAACTTACCTCCGAAAAGGGCACCCCATCAGCCCAAGCGCTGGTCATTCTCTGCTCCCATGTTCATGACACATTAATTCTGAATATAAACTGCAAAAATCAGATTTAACATACCCTCCCCAAAAATTTTTACAAAAACCCGACAGTCTTTGGCTACAGACTGGAACCTATTGACCCCCCGAACTATTTGCAGCGTAAAATTACCTGCAAAAACACGTCACAAAAGTGTGGCACTGATTTTCAATTAAATACGTTCCCCCCTTATTTTCATGGGGGTAGAAGCGTAATTTGCACAAAAAGGCTCATAATTGAAAAGGGGCTTATTTTGCGATCGGGAATTTTGCTGGTAAAACCACGTAATTACACATGAAATACCCCTCGTTGAACAAGGAAACGTATTTTAAAATTTCAATTTAATTGAATAACCCCTACCATTATTTTAGGGGTATTTAGGACGTAATTACGGACTAATCAGCCGTAATTTTTGTCCCCTTTAAAACCGTGTGAACATAGCCTAAACAGCAGGGGGAAAAGAATATAAACAAATCAGGCTGGTCATGAAGGGTGCAGGGGAGAGAGGGGGGTTGGGGAGGGGTGAGGAAAAAGGGACGCAAAACTTTAAAGGAAATAACATTACAACAGTGGGTTCTCAAAACGCAAGACACAGCCTCAAAAGACGCACTTTCTTCCCGTCCCTTAAAAGCTATTCATTTTCCCTGTCATCAATGAGAATGTTTACCTTCACTCCCGGGGCCCTCCTCTGGTCCCCTGGTTTGTCTAGTGGAAGCTTTCAGGTAAATGAGGGGGATTAGAAATGCGAGCTCACGGAGTCTTCACTTTTTGTAATCACATATATTTAGAAAAGTGATTAAATACCCATTTTGGAGGATCCCACGTCAACATTACATCGTGGCAAAACCCCTTTAACAAACTTGTAAAACAGCGGGGCTTGCTGGTTTCGAGCCCCCTTGTTTCACGTTTTGATGTAGGCCCCATACGGCAGTACCCCCAGCACTACCCTAACGATGATTGTACTCTAATCTGTATGGGATGAGCATCTGCCTCTGATTGTACTATGGCACTATCCTAAATGATGTGTGACCTGCAGCTACCTATGATATAATCCCTTCCTGTTGGAAGACATTAGTAAATGGGTGGGTGCTGATCCCATAATAACACAATAAATAGTAGAGAGGTGTACCACAGTCTGTTGATTTGCCTTTGGGTGCTCAGTGGGAAGGCGGTTGCCACAGTGTATGCAGAATGGATCCACGGCACACTTTTAGATTGCGCAAAAGATAACCGTTTTATTTTGACAATGTATTACAAGGAAAAGCAATAAACTTCTCCATGTTTTTCAATAAATGCAGATAAGTATTTCCATAGTCCATTCAAATAGACGTTTCAGCCAACATCAACCATCAGTAAGGACCAAAATTGTGGGTAGGGATCTTGGAGACAGGCGCATTGTGCATAGGCACGGAGTGGAGATGCTCTCTACAGCTACCTAGTCTCCAGGATTAAAAAACATAAAATTGTTACTAAGTAGGAAGCTAATGCCCACAATGCAGTGTGTTAATCCAGGAGATACCCCCTTTTGTAACAACTGACTGGAGACGGGGGTCGGATCCACTGGGTTACTGAATTTTTGCATGGAATCATGGAGCCTCTGGTCTTCATCCTTTAATGTCTGGACAGGGATCTGGTCTTTGCTTCAGGAAACTCAAAGGTCACTACCCCCAACATAGTCACCCATGATAACAGCTGATGACCAATGTGGTACCAGATGAGCAGAGCGCAGACGAGAAGTGTAGTCAGACCGTGCATAGGTCAAGGCAGGCAGAGTTCTTTTGTGGTCAGGGCAGACAGTGGTCAGATAACAAGGTCAGAAAACAATATAAATCCAAAACTAAGAATCAATATACTAGAAATGTCAGAAAACACAACCAAAGGTCAGGTACCAAGGTGGGGGAGGTGTCCCTTTAATTAGGCACAGGAAGCAGGGTGCAATGACTCTTTAAATCAAAGTGGGCCAGTGCACAGCTCTATAGTAAAGCCAGAACAGAGGAAGAGGACCCTACCAGCTAATTGGGTGAGCCCCTCTTGAAGCAGTGAATAGTGTATGTATGCATCAGATACATCTTAATGGTATATGTGGCTGCTACAAATGACCCATTAAGTATTTTCTACAATGGACTCTACATACTCTCAGGTAGAGAAGTCCACATAAAGTGTCTGCCATAAGGGCTGCCATACAGTGCTTGCCACATGGCACCCATTTATTTCCAGCCCATGAAAGCACCATCTTTCCAGTTCCAGTCGTTTCAGCTTAGATGGATACTGCATTTATTTGTTACCTTGCCATTAAAAATGGTGCCTGCAAGGTATCCAGCAATTGTAGAGTGAACAGAAACTGCGCTTGTATGACCAGGCCCAGTTGATCTAAGCCAGGCATCCTCAAACTGCGGCCCTCCAGCTGTTGGGAAACTACAACTCCCATCATGCATTTATATAATCTATAACAGTGGGAATGATGGGAGTTGTAGATTCCCAACAGCTGGAGGGCCGCAGTTTGAGGATGCCTGATCTAAGCCAATGGCCAGCAAGAGTGGAATCATGAAGGGATACATGAATGTTATTTTTCCATTGGCTATGGAACTGTGGGGAATGGTTACAGCATTTTAATTTTGACTTAAAGAGGTTGTCTCAACATATTGTTTTTCAGAACCACAGGCAGCTTTAGACACTCACTCCCTTTTTGGGCTGTGGAATGATCTATAGCAGTAATTGGCATATTAGCTCTGCTGTTCCTATCTGATCCTGTTAGAGTAACATGAGTGCAGGAGGTTTGTAAACTGTAGTGCCCAAGGCTACAGAGCTCTTAACAGGTTAAAGGGGTTTTACCACACTAGAAAATTATCACTAGGACATGCCATCATTGTTTAATAAGTGCGAGACCCACACTTATCTCGGGAACGGGCCCCTGAAAGTCACAGCACAGACTAGAGAGCTGTTTACGCTTGCGGTCGGCTCTTCATTCTGGAAGTTTCGAGCAGAGCAGAACACACCGCTCACCTGTACTAGGAACTCCTATAGAATACAATGGAGAGTAGCTGCGCAAGCGTGGCCAGCTCTCCAGTCTGTGCTGTGACTTTCAGGGGCCCATTCCTGAGATAAGTGTAGGTCCCAGAGGTGGCTTGTCAGTAAGTAATATAAACAAGAGCAGTAAGTAGCATCATGAGCGCAACCACTGATGCAGCCTGTAAGTGCAGAGAGGTGGCTGGTAACTAAGGAAGCTTGTGTGCAAAAGCAGGAGATAAGATCTGCTCCTAACTCTGAAGAGAAGCAAAATCAGAACAGCAATGTATTTGGTAATGGTCTTTATTTACATGTTTCAAGCTAATCAATGTACTGAGAATATTTCTTTAAGTGATCTTTATTTCAGGCTTGCTGGCATTAAGGCATTTTGTAATCTGATATACATGGCATACAGAGAATGCCAGTAAAAAAAGTATGTAACTTGTAAAGATTTATAAATGTCATTTGCTATTCTTTATGATAATGAATTATATATAATATTTGTATTTATCCTTTTTTTAGGTGCTGGAGAAAATCTAGAAAATACGATGGCTGCTTTCAGACAGTGAGTATACTGTATATCCTACAAACAGAGGTTATCTTTTTTGGGAGGGGTAAAAAAAAATACATAGAATTTTTGTGAATCGTCTATACTAGGTTCTGGCCAAAAAAAGGGAAGTATTTTCTATATGTTTTGTTCTCTTTTGGATCCATTCCAGGATTAAAAAAAACTTAAAAATAATAAAATTAATCAAAAACTTTGTCACAGTACCCTATGTAAAAACTGAAATAAAGGCCATTAGCGGATCTATCAAAGTAAGCAAGATGTCTTTCAAAGGCTAGGTCCACACCTGTGTTGTTAATTCTGATTTTCTGTTCCGCCATAGAAACAGGAAACTGCAAATTAGGATGCCACCGAATCCATTACATGATGGACACCAATACTCCTGCACAGACATCATATGACTACAATGGGGATCCGGTTGGGTTATTCTGTCCATGGTGTTATTGACATGCGGGTATTTGAACATAAAAATAATAGCATTGCATCATGCACTATTTTTTCTTTTTTGACAAAATCTATGACAGAGTCTACAAATGGAACCTCTAATACAGATGAGAACCTGATCTAATCATGAGGTATTGTGAGCAGGAACCTCTAATACAGATGAGAACCTGATCTAATCATGAGGTATTGTGAGCAGGAACCTCTAATAGAGATGAGAACCTGATCTAATCATGAGGTATTGTGAGCAGGAACCTCTAATACAGCGATGAGACCTGATTCTAATCATGCAGGTATTGTGAGCAGGACCTTCTATAGAATGAGAACCTTGATCTAATCATGAGGAGTATTGTGGCAGAACCCACTAATACAGATGAGAACCTGATCTACTCATGAGGTATTGTGAGCAGGAACCTCCAATAGAGATGAGAACCTGATCTAATCATGAGGTATTGTGAGCAGGAACCTCTAATACAGATGAGAACCTGATCTAATCATGAGGTATTGTGAGCAGGAACCTCTAATAGATATAGAACCTGATCTACTCAATGAGGTATTGTTGAGCAGGAACCTCTAACTACAGCAATAGAACCTGATCTATAATCTGAGGTCTATTGTAGCATGAACCTCTAATCATAGATGAGAACCTATACTAAAATCATGCGAGAGTTATTTGAGCAGGAACCTCTAATACAGATGAGAACCTGATCTAATCATGAGGTATTATGAGCAGGAACCTCTAATACAGATTTGAACCTGATCTAATCATGAGGTATTGTGAGCAGGAACCTCTAATACAGATGAGAACCTGATCTAATCATGAGTAGTGTTGAGCGATTCTTATGCGACCAAAGTTAGAAATCTCGCACAGTTTTTAATGGTGGATCGGATCTTTTCTTAGATCATTTGAATAATTTCAGGTTAAAATCTGTGCATCATCTATAAGAATTCGCGCCATTTTTGCGTTTCACTGTCATTTTGGCGGCCGAGCAAATCAGCTTACAGAATAGAGCAGGGTGAGATGTGTGCGACAGAATGACTGGGATTGTAATGGTTCTGCGATTGGCTGAAAAATCACAATACCTCGTTTTTAACATAGAACAAGCGTTTCCTGTTCAGCCTCAGTGGCCTCTCACGCCGTCCTCAAGCAGTAAAACGTGCCGCTCTGCTTGTGTCCAAACATTCACAGCGAAATCTTATTCTATTTCTTCACAGAGAAACACTCTACTATTAGCTGGTGATCCTTACAATTTAGTCTAGATTAGAGATTGGAAGATTTTATGTAGTTAGGTAGTTAGAATTTTAAACAGGACATCTAACCGCTGTAAAGTCACGGGGGGCGAACACAGACAAGCTCAATAAATAACAATACTGGATAAAAGTTCACCAAGACTTCGTGTCTAGTACCTTGTGCACTGCATAGCTTTATTATTAACAGTTTTCATTGACAACTATTATTGCTGAGACATATATGGAGGCAGCCTGAACTTATAGGAGATCTAACAACTTTTCTAGTAACTGCCCACCGGATCTTTTTGTGTAGGGGGTCAAACCACAGTATTTATATCAGCTAATACATTTCAGATTAGCATTCATTTTACATTTTTGACCCATTCCAACCTTTGTCTGCTATATCCACCTTGCATTAAATTTGACATCAGCAATTTATTAGTCACCCACAGCGTGAATTGAAAGGTGCCAAAAAATATACTTGTATTATAACGAATACATAACAGAATACGTGTTTCTTTTGAACTTTGCGACACTACAGCTTTGTTTTCGTTGAGCAGCTTGCACGTTAAAGTTTGAATACAGCTATTTTATAGATCACCACAGTGATGAAAGGTGCCAAAGAATATCTGTTATCTATACAAAAACATAACAGATACGTGTTTTTTGACATTGCGAGCGCACTGACCAGCTTTGTTCATTGATGCATGCTTGCACTTAAATCTCTGATCCAGCAATTTTTATAGTCACCACAGGGAATTGAAAGGTCCAAAAATATATTGTATTAACGAAGAACATAACATATACGTGATTTTTGACTTAAGGCGCACTACACAGCTGCGTTCATTGAGGCAGCATGCACTAAATTTGAATAACAGCAAGTTTTATAGTCCCACAGGTGGAATTGATATGCCAAAATGCCTGTATTATCCGATATACTTTTCAGATACGTGTTTATTATCACTTTGCACACTACAGCTTTTTTATTGAGGCAGCTGCACTTAAAAATTGAATACCAGCAATTTTATCTTTCACACAGTAATTGATCAGTGAGCCAAAACAATACCTGTATGATCCGAATACATATCAGTATACCTGTTTTTCACTCTTGGCGCAGGCCAGCTTGTTGATAGACTCTACTTTGCAGTTAAATGTTTGAACATACAGTCAATTATATAGTCACCACAGGTGAAATGATAGGTGCCAAAAATCACCTTTATTAACCGAATACATTTCCAGATACGTTTTTTCGACTTTGGCGCAGGCCAGCTACTTGTTGATAGATCTACTGACAGTTAAATTTGAAATCAGCAATTTTGTAGTCATCCACAGTGAATTGATAGTTAGCCAAAAATAAACTTTTTATTATCGATACATTTCAATACGTCGTTTTTCACTTTGCCGCGCAGGCCAGCCTTTGTTGATATATCTACTTTGCAGTTAAATTTGTATACAGCAAATTTTATAGTCACCACAGTGAATTATATGCGGTCCACAATACCTTGTATTATCCGAATACAATCAGATACGTTTTTTCACTTTGGCGCAGGCCAGCTTCTCTGTTGATCGATCTATTGGGGGCAGTATATTTGAATCACAGCAATTTTGTTTTGCGAGCGCGCGATTTGAGGAGGATTTCTAGAATCAGCTGTGACATTCTCGCCGTCTTTTTAATAAGAGACTTTCCAAAACTCCTTCCATACCTTCTCAAATTCTTTATATTTCCTGAACATGGATCGAAATTCAGGGTGGTAAGCGAGCAAAACAGAAGGGGGTTAGCACATGGAGTTAGAGGTACGAGCGAGTGGTGCTCCTCCATTTTTGTCGAGTGCAGATCGACAACACTCATGCCAGCGTACGTCCAGTTGCGAGGACCGTCAGCCTGTCATCGCAGTTTCAGGGCCCGTGAATCTCAGTAACGAACAGCGTCGCCAATCTGTTCTTCGTTGTTTTAATGCGAACTGCTCCAGCAGTCTTACCTTCTCTCGCCCTCACCAGTCACGCGACCATAAACTAAAAAAAATGCCGCTCATTCATCAGCACTCCTTCCAGCCCTGACAAGCAGCCCAAATGACAACTCGTGTACCCACCACAGTGTATAATCCATTTTTTCTGAAGACCCGCTTTTGATAGCCAAATGCCGAGAGTTTGCGGGTGAGCGAAAGGCAGTTAAAAATCAAGCAGGCCAAAGAGATGATTTCTCTGCTTTAGACGCCCAGTTTACTGATGCCATCAGATGAGGAGAAGGAAGCCCTGTCAATCGGCAAACAAATCCCAGGCCGGTCCGCAATCGCCTTGCAGCTACTCCTCTTGCTCTGTAGCCCGCACTCCTGGATGCAGAATGTCCAGGACGCACCAAGCACCGCCTGGTGTATTGATGATGAATATGACCACAATCTGCGGATCCAACGTAGTCTTTTCAGCAGAATTGCTTGCGACGCATCACACTGGACGAGGAGGAAAGACTGTATGGGGTGGTGTCAGTACGGTTCCGCCACAAAAGGTGAGAGGGCGGTCGCAGAAGTCCCGCTGATGATGATTCCGCCAGCCACGTCACGCAAACCCCGCTCCTCGGCTATCGCCGTCAAAAAGGTTTCAGGACCTATCAAGCCTGGGCCTTCTTAGACCAAGCCCTCTGATTCAGCCTGCTAAAGCGATGCATATGCGCCTATGCCGTAAACGCATAAGTTAGAGGCGAGAACCTTAGTGGTTAACCCACCACCACATGTCTCTAGTCACATGCAGCGAATGCATTAGTTTGAAATGGAGGCACACTTGGCCAAAAAAGGCCAGACCGACCGCCGGGCCTTCACCACTGTCACATCCTCTGTCGCCGCCTCCTCCTCCTCCGCCACCACCACGCGTTCCTCAAGCTCGCCCATGTCTCTCAGAAGTCATGGATCAGGGATCAGCCTCCGCTTCAGCCTCACCTAGGCCCGAGTGACCACCAGCACCAATCCAGAGACCCATCTTACCCCATTCTCCTTCCTCCAGTTTTGACACCAGCATGAGCCGTACAGCGGCCGTCATAGCACCAGCCTTCTGTCTTCCCAGTTTGGGAGCAGAAGAAGACACTTTAACCCAAACCTTCCCAAACCAAAAGCCTGAATGTCGGCAATTGCCATGCTATTTGGCCTTGGGAATGGTTGCCTACCGTCTGGTGGACATAGATGCGGCTTCCGCCCACGTCATGGCCCTTGCCCTGCCCCCAATACCAGATAGCCGAGCAGGCATTTCTTTGCCAAAAAGCCGTCCCTGCCCTGGCCAGCGCACGTGTCCATCTAAAAATTTCAAGCGGCGTTGTCCCTGCATCTGTGCCGAAAACAGTCCTCTGACCACCGACACATGGACTAGTAAGCGACGCGCCAAGGCCGCTATATCTCTGTGACCAGCTCACTGGGTGAGCTGGGTGGATGTCCTCTGGTGTGACGGTGCTCCTCAGTCTCGGCGCACGCCTCTTCAAAACCGCAGGGATGGTATGCAGGTTTTTCCTATTCCTGCGACAAGGTCCTCTGGTCGGCACACGTGCCAGAGAAACACAGGCCTTGTTGAAATTAAATCTGTCTTAGGAGACCGTCCACCACACAGTCAGGAGCTGTGGACGGGCTTCTCCGCAACGAGACCGAGCTCTGCTGGGTGCCAAGAACCTTGTGCCAGTCAAGGTGGTGTGCGATAACGGGCGAAATCAGCGGCCCCCTTAAGAATCGGTAGGCTGAGCAACATCCTTGCCTGGCACATGTCATAACCTTGTCGTCCAGAAATTTCTAAGAGCTACCCGGGTCTGAACACTGCCTGCTGAGAAGGCTCGAAGTCTAAGTTCCCACTTCCCCGTTTCGGCACCCATCTTCGTCCCGCCTGGATGCGTTTGCAGCGTCAGCTCGGCCTCTCCGTCAATCCGTCCTCATATGTTGACGTTGCAACACTCTGGAATTCACTCCACATGCTCCAGCGATTGTGTGCAGCAGCGCAATGCCCTTACGCAGTTACGAAGTGACACATGCCTGAGACAAGCAGCGGTGGCGGACCTTGGGAGTGTTTGAGCACCGAAGGGAGGCAGGTGAAAGAGGCTCTCGCACCATCCGTTGGCCAGTTTGAAAAAGCCACCAAAATGGTCAGTGTCAGGACAATGCTTGTCAGCAATGAGCAATTGTGGGATCTTCTAGTTCTGGAACGATTCCTTATTGACACTCTGAAACAACAGGTCCGCGCCAGCGACGGAGAGGAACGGACACAGATGCGGACACGGAGCCTTTCTCTCCGTCAAATCCACAAGGCCCGACAGGTTTTCACAATTTCATCGGTCTTCATTAGGCAAGGGTTCGTGTCCAGAGCTAGTTCGCAAGGTCTGCATCAGCACTCAGTGCATCATCTCAGGCAAGTTCAGTGCTGTGTTGAAGCTGTGCCGAGGCAGCGGAGGAGGAGGAGGAGGTATTCCTAGACGACCTGACGTTGCCGACTTCCCTGCCCTTTGGAGAAAGAGGTTGGCGCGAATTTGAGTCGGAAGGAAGGAAGATGAAGGAAGATCAGTTTGCTAGTGCCCCTCGACCCAAGCTTGAGAATCAAGCTCCATCTCTCACAAGAGTGCTTGATGCTCCATTTCCTCCAACATGATCCTCGCATTAAGGCCATCAAAATGAACAACAGTTACTGGGTGGCCACCCTCCTGGATCTCCCCGTACAACAAACAAAACTCAGCA
The DNA here is from genome assembly GCA_025379985.1 of Phyllomedusa bahiana. Classification (NCBI taxonomy): domain Eukaryota; kingdom Metazoa; phylum Chordata; class Amphibia; order Anura; family Hylidae; genus Phyllomedusa; species Phyllomedusa bahiana. The sequence goes on from JAODAL010000045.1 coordinate 91,150, forward strand.
CTTTCCTTCCACCCACCCAAATAGAGAGTAAAATGCAGGAAATGGAGACCTTGTCTGATTGATCGCTGAACATCTGTTGCTCTGCTTCACGTTCCCAAATGGTCCACGGTGAACAACATCAGCGACGCTGACCAGCAGTAGAAGTGCCAAGTAGGCGTGGCAGCAGCCAGCAAGCAGGCAATGTGGCAAAGCCTAATGGGTGCCCTGGCTAATTTCTTTGTTTTACCACCTCTCCAACACATGCAATGCAGGGCACACAACCAACACACAGAGACCAGACTTAATATTCAGGGAGGCCACCGACTATCTGCGTTCTAAAAAAAAAAAACAAAAACAAAACAAAAAACAACACCCATGTTTTTGGTATGTGTTCCCGGACCCAATAGACTTCTGGGTATCCAAAAGACAATGGTCCGAGCTGGCTCGTCACCCATAGAGGTGTTGTCCTGCCCAGCAGCCAGCTGTCATATCTGAGCGGACCATCAGACACAGCTGGAGGAGTCATTTACAGACAAACGCATCCGGCTTTCCACAGATAATGTGGATCGTGACTTTCCATGAAGATGAATCAGGCATAGGATCTCTGATGATGTTGTGGCCCCATTCGCCCGAGGTCGACGATTAAGTTGCCGGTCTACTTCACATTCCTCTTCAAACAGAAATGGTCCTCTTGAAAAACTTTTTTAAAAATAATCATTTCTTACTGCAAATTTTTATTCTCTTTTCCCAACAGTTCAGTTTTGCTGATTTTGCTGTGCAGGAACTGTAAAAGACAGCAAGGTTTCATGACACAACACCGTATTCCATTACTCACTTTAACTTCTTGAAGTTACGCATTGTCAATGGTTTGAGGTTCATGTTCTGTAGATACAGCTATAATTTATGGTCCTTGGAACAGAATGTGGCTTTTAAGTGGGGCATATCTCCTCACAATTTTTAATAGTGGCTGAGAAGTCATATTTTATAATTTTTTTGGGGTCATGTACTTTGAGATACAGCATAAATCATGGTCCTTTGGAGACAGAAATGTGGCTTTTATAGTGCCATTTCTCCCTCCAATTTTTAATAGTGCATGAGAAGTCATCTAATTTATAATTTTTATATGGGGTCATGTAGCTGTGAGATACAGCAATAATCATGTCCTTTGAAACCAAAATGTTGCTTTTAAGTGCCGATTTCTCTCCCTCACAAATTTTACATAGTGGCTGAGAAACATACATTTATGAATATTTGATGGTCATGTAGAACTGTGAGATACAGCAATAAACCAAGGTCCTTTGAAACAGACAATTGCTTCTACGTGCATTTCTCCCTCACAATTTTTAACAGTGACTGAGAGCGTCATTATCTTATAAATTTATCAGGGTCATGCTGCTTGTGAAATGCAGCAATATTAGCAGAGTCCCTAATATAAAAAAAAAGTTGTTTCTACAGACACATTTGTTCCTTCACAATTGTCCAAAAGTAGGCTCAAGGGTCATACTTTGAATTTTGGGGGCGTTTTTGCTTTGAAATGCAGCTATACTACAGGTCCTATTATAACAAAAAAATGTTGTTTCCTAAACAGACATCTTTGTTCTTCACATTGATTCTCCAGAAGCTGCTCAAGGAGTCATAGCTTATCGAATTTCTTTTGGGGGAGCATTTTGCCTTTAGAAACAAGCAGCTATACTACAGTACCTATATAAAAAAAATGTTTTCTAACAACTTTTGTTCTTCACAATTGTCCACAGAGTGGCTACCTAGGTGGATGGAGGCAAGTCAGAAACAGCAATAGGTAGGAACACTGTTAATGGACACACTACTTGAAAAATGACTTGTTTTTGCAAGATCTTTAACATAGCTATCACAATCCCTGTATTGAACACACACACCCATTTAATACATTAAAAAAAGATAAACAAAGACCATGCGTGGCGGATTCCATCACTATTTCTCTAAAAGTGCGATGTTCTACGAAATTCAAACATACTAAAACAAACTTGGCACTGTACAAAGATAGCTGTAAAAAAAATTCTCTGACATACATTGTACAAGGAGGTGCTACAGTAAAAACTTGACCAGATGTCGGCGTTATATTCAGAGGAGACATGAGTATGAGCGCACGGGTAACAGAGAACAAAAGTTACAGAGAGACAAATACCTCTCCGAGCACGATTGATGTAAAAATAAAAGAAAAAGTGAATCCAAGAAAAAGCGCTGCGTTGCACCGTGGGTAGAACAGAGCGTATAACCACAGTATTTCCAACAGTGAAGCTCAATTGGAGTCCCGCACTTCATACGGAGGGGCAAGCCTACCCAGGACAGGACGAGATATTAATGATCCATGTCGAAAGATCTAAAATGGTGGCTGAACAGCACTCTTTTCCGGCACTTTTGAATCTGTCGGATCTAGACAGGTTATATTGGTCATCTGTGCGGTCTACAGGACACGATATAAGTCAATGTCCCAGTCTCAATCTAAAATTGTGTGAAAGACTCCTTTTTCCGCACTTATTTTAATCTGGGATCAGCAGGTTAGGGCTCATGCTGTGGCCCAGACAGTGTATCAGGTCAATGTCCATTGAGACTAAAGACTATATGGTGTGTTGACTAAGACTCCTTTTTCACTCCCGCACTTTACATTGAAATCTGGTGGGTCAGACAGGTTTAATTGACTTCATGCGGTACAGTGGACAGATATAGTCAATGCCAGTTCATCTAAAATGGAGAGTATTGAAAGACTCCTCTATTTCCCGCACTTTTAATCTGGGGGTCATGCAGTGTTTGGGTCTCATGCGTGGCCAGGACTGATAGTCAATGTCCATTCAACTAAAATGTGGTTGAAAGACTCTCCTATTTTCCGGCACCTTTTAATTCTGGTGTCATGCAGGTTTGGGCTAATGCTGTCGTTCCAGTACAGGGATATTAATGTCCTGGTTCAAGTAAAGATGATGGTTTCCAGAATCATTCTGCTTCTGGTGCACACTTTTAATTTGAGTGCGGTCAGAATGCAGCGTTTAAGGGTCATGCAGTGGTCACAATACAGGGATAATGAATGGTGTGTGGTTTTTTTTTCTGTGGCTGTTTATAACCTAAAGTGTTGTTGCCTAAGACTGTAGCACGTAACCATTGACTGTTGTCGGATGTTAATTCCAGCTTCTCCAGCCCTGTTTGGGTGTAAAATTGAGTGTTTGTGATGCTCTCACCATAGACTTTAATGGTCATCACTCATAACTTTTAGACTGCTCACTACATCGCACTATCCTTGTCTCGATGAATCCGGTCCGACTATCGACCGATGTCGATGGTCAACGTAATCGCTCAACACTAATCATGAGGTATTGTGAGCAATGATATTCATTAGCTCTTTTACTTACATGCAGTGTAATAGAAAGTAGGAAGGTGCTTTTTGGGTGGCAGTTGGCCTCTTTACCTACTGACCCCCTGTACAGTTGCACGGGTTGTACATAGTTACATAGTTAGTACGGTTGAAAAAAGACATGTGTCCATCAAGTTCAACCAAGGTAGAGCGAAAAAAGGTGGGTGAAGGGAAGGGAGGACAGGATGTTAATGCCCAGCCTCCCCACGTGGTTAAATGCCCTGTGAACCAACAAGGCAAGACACCAAGCGCTCCAGTAGCAGTATCCCATCTCTGACCACAGAACCCATCACCAGCCAGGATCCAGAATTTTACATAGCTACGACGCATTAATAGATCTTTAGGTTCAGAGTATTTTACCTAAGCCTTTCTTGTAACTCCCAACTGTTCCTGCCACAGAGACACTGCTCAGAGAGAATGCGGCTTATTCCTACAGAACTTTACAGTTCTTACAGTGAACAATTGCGTCTTCCCTCTGAGATTGACAACCTTTTCTCTCTATAATCGAAGAGAAATGTCCCCTTGATCTTTTGGGATCGTGAGCCTTTAGTTGAAATAATTTTTCGCGCAAACTTTTGTAGGGACCATTAAATACTCTTATATAAAATTTAAATCTGTCCTCCCGAAGACCAGTCTTCTTTCTCAAGACAAACAGTTCAGTCTTACCAACCTCTCCTCATACTAAGATGCTCCATTTCCCCTTATTAAGTTTTTGTTGCTCGTCTTGCACTCATAAAAACTTACTATCAAAAGAAAAGCAGTGTCATTTTACATTATATCATACATTTAAACAATAAAAAACAAGTAACATCCCTACCCCAACCCCCTCCTAACCCCCAATTGCCACTACAGTCAAGGTCCTCTCTACCTCTTATACATATGCATCCAATTTGACCTACATAATTAGAGTCATCGCCTCAAATAGCGTAAATACCTATGAGCCTCGCGCCCCACCGGTGCCATACAATTGTTCGAACCCGAATACCTCGTCCACTCACTTTACGTTACTGTGAGAGAGCCTAAATCACCTGCCACATCCCTAAGGAAATACCACGTTGTTTCACTAAACGGAATCACATTCTCCCTTATTTCCAGCGGTGTCAAAAATTTTTTTCTATAAAATCTCTCCATTTTCTGTAGATATCTTATAGTCAACCCTTTCTTATTTTTTTTCCGCCTCCAAAGCCTGTCCCAAAGGACAGAACTCTAACCTTGTACTACCATTCGAGAGTAGATTGGATCTCCTGAGTGAGCTCATATTCAAGAGACACCTTTTGTCATCAGAAAAAAAAAATATCTAGCTAATGACGCATATTAGATCGTTTGGGTTCTATATAAAAAAATCATAATATAACGCGGGAAGCACCCATATCTATATTTCTAAACCGTACCTTGAGAAAGTCCACTAATCCTTCCAGCGAAGACCTGGGAGTCCTGGCCAATACCCATATTCCATGGGAGTATATAGATTCTGACCCTAGGTTTTTGACAATCAGTCGCGGCATAACAACCAACCTGTCCTGCGCTTCTATCTTGGCTAGGAGGTATATCAAACCCATATACTACATGGTGAAATATAGCTTTGAATTGCGATTCCCTCCACTCTCACAAGGATAATTCTTTCTCACTAATCCCACCCTCCAGTACTCATAGAGGCGTAAGTCTGCATTCCCCCCATTTGGCGCGCCATCTTTTGAAAAGTGTGGCCTGCTGCCCATGCCACCTGACATTCCCTAAGATCCGTGTTATTGTAGATAATGAGTTCTTACGTGCGGACTCCCCAATTAAATATCAAGCCAGTTGGACTGAAATTCCCTAGAATATGTATTTCAACGGTTTTGCAGAAAGCTATTATTTGAGCATAACCCAGAAACCACCCTATGGTTGTACCCAGCTGACGCGCTCCCTCAATCTCATTATAACAAACCACTAAGAAACTCTACGCTCCGAGGGTCGCATAATGATGTTTCACCGTTTGTATCTCCCTCCATTCTCTTCACCAACTTAGAGAAATTCTGGATAGTTTCGCTCTCTTCCCTTGGGGAAACTCAGTGGTGACCCCATAATGCATGTCTGCGTTCTTTGGAGCACTTAAAAGAAAAGACCCATCATTTTCCAATGTTGCCTCTCCCACGCTATTATAGTAACCTTAATTACCAAAGATTTTATTGTATAAGAGCAGGCGCTACAAGAACATTTGTGTGTATTAGACTAGTCAAACTCCAGCTTCAATAAATTACTTTCGTAGGGCCCATATCGAAAAAAAAATTGAACAGAAGATTCCCTGATTCAATCCTGTCCATGTCGTAATACAACAGTCTAGATTTAGGTAAATGTTCTGACATATCAGGAACCCCAGGCCGCCCATCACCCTCGAAAGCATCTAAGTCCTAATTGCAATCTAGTGGTGTTCTAAGCCCCCGTCCGTATATTTATCACACGAAAGAAGAAAAGGCTTTGTGAATACGTTGCACATCTAGGTGCTTCAAAAGCAAGGGAATGGTCTTTCAGGGAGTGCATGCCTCTTTTAATACACGTCAATACTATGCTTGCCTAGAGCGAGCAGCTGATTGACACGCGCATGCTGTTCTGTAAGTCCTAAATGCATCTACAAGAACGCACAGATCTTTCTCGACAAGCATATCTGCAAGTTATCTTTTCTCGCCCGACATATGATGAGCTGTAGATATTCTCTCCCCAGATGCAGAACCTTACATTAATCCACATTGACAAACCCCATTTGTCAGTGGATGCCCAGCACTCATGTGTCCAGGGTCTCTTGACAATTTATGAGCTCTTCCATAAATTGCAACTACCCTTCATAGACTTGGTGTCATCTGCAAAAATAGAAACCATGCTATTGATCCCTTCCACTATATCATGTGGTAACTGTCCTGTGTACTTACACCATTCTAGAGATGAGTTGTAAGGGTGCCATTTCCTGTTATTGTCAAACGATAAATGAAGAGAATAGATGTAACTGAAAAAATTACTAAAAACAATTTATAACAATATAAAATATATCAATATATACATACACCTAGTCGAGAAATGATTATGACCACTTCCTCCTTTTGATATCGGCAGCGTGTAGTGCACAAAGGAAGTTACGTCTGGTGAACTAGCTTGATGGGTATATAAAGTGTGTTATATGCTTTCAGCACATATATCTCTTGTTGCTGTAAAAGGGGAGATTTATCAGAGCTGCAAAATGGGAACAGTTAAGCATCAGGTTAAATGACTGGTTGACATTCTGTAAAATAACTAAATTTGACAAAGGTGCAGTCATTTTTTCATTCGCAATTCATTATTACAAAGCTGATTAAAGAGTTATTCCTATCCCAGCAAGTGCTTTTGCTGGAAGGGCCAATTACTGTAAAGTAAGCGGTTTTAAAAATGCATGCTATTAACTACTAAAGGACCAAGGGGGTTTTTTTGGTTGACACATTCGTTTTTTCCTCCTTCTTTTTCCAAGAACGTTTTAATTTTTTTCAGCTACATATACATCTGAGGGCTTTTATTTTGCGGGAAAAGATCTACTTTCTAGTGGCTTCATCCACCGTATCAGAGAATATACTGAGAAACCGTAAAAAAAATTCTAATTCGGGCAAAATGTAAAAAAAACCAACAAAAAACATATTTGTTCCATGTTTGCAGGTTTTTTTTTTTATGTTCACTCCCTGGTATAAATTATGTGTTCTCTGTAATCTGCAGGTTAATACAATTCCGGCAATACCAAATATGGAGGGTTTGCGTTATGTTATAGTACCGTAAAAAAAAAATCCAAACATTTTCTGTTCTTGAAATTTGCGCCGCAGCGCCACTTTCTGGGACCAATGACTTTATTGCACTTCCAGGTATAGACCTGAATGAGGATGCATTTTTTTTGTGGGCTAAACTTTTTAATGGGCACTGTTTCGGGATAGGTATGACTTTTGTGATCACTTTTTATTCAAATTTTTCGGGGACCTGAAATGACAAAAAAACACCACAATTTTGGCGTTTGAAATTTTTTTCTCCTATGGTATTTCTGCTTACGGGATAAATTATGTTATATTTTAATAAACTGGACTTTTTCAGACTCGGCGATATCAATTATGTGTAACTTTTTTTTATCTTGTTTTTTTTCTTTGTTAAATGGCAAAAGGAGGTGATTTGAACTTTTAATATATATATATTTTTTAACACTTTTACACATTTTTTTCTTTAACATTGAGTCCCCCTAAGTGCTTTCACCACTACATGGGGAGCAATTGCGTTTATACAAGTCTATTTGCATTGTATACACAATTCAATAGGGTGTACATAAGATGGCATGTTTAGTCTACTTCACGATCTGAGCATGACTGATTAAAACCGAAAAAAACATGGTGGAGCAATGGAGCGCTATCGACAAGGCTTCCAGCCGCCATGTAAACCGATTGGAGCCCTGTGATCTCGCCACGGGGGCACCGATTGGAGTGAGAAACGGAGCCATGCATTCATTTAGACGCCGTGGCCGCAATCGAACGCCATCTACTAGGTGAAACAGCACATCTCCACTCTGTAATTAGCAGCCGGCACCTGCTGCCTGTGTAGTGGGATTGTGCCATGATCCCGCTACAAAGGCCCATACCAACACTGGGAGGTAAGTTTACGTCCAGTGTCGTTAAGGGGTTAAAAAATATGTATGCTTTACCTAATATAGGACTCTTTTGCACCTTCAACTTGCTCTCTATACATCTCCTTGTTCTACGACCCACCCACTCTCTTGCCTTCAGTTAATGGCACTGTAATGCAGCATTATTAAAGACTTTCTGAGAATAAGTTCCTGTGGCTAGGCTGGGGAGAAAGAGGAGTACATGTGAGTGAAAATGCGTGTCTCCGCTAACCCGGCTACAGGCAACATCACAGTAACACTACATTACCAGCCACCACTGAAAGCACATAGTGGTGGTCGGATTCTTCTTTTTTCTTTTTTTTTCTTTTTTTTTTTTCTTTTTTTTTTTTTTTTTTTTTTTTTTTTTTTTTTTTTTTTTTTTTATTTTTTTTTTTTTTTTTTTTTTTTTTTTCTTTTGTTTTTTTTTCTTTTGGTTTTTTTTTTGCCAGGAGACAAGAGAGCAAGTTAAAGATGTAAAAAAAGGCCTGTATTAGTAAAGCAACACATTTTTATTAACCTGCATTTCGAAAATTTGCTTCACTTTAACATAATGGTCTTCCAGCAGCCCTTACGGTGATGGAAATACCCCTTTAATGCAGCCATACACCCAATATTCCTGTATTACTTAATAACTAGACAAATCTGTCTTTTAAAAGCTAGGAAATAACATTTACGGGAGCTCTAAGGCTATGTGCACACAACATACACCAAATTCCCGTCGAAAATCCGACGGCATTTTGTCACTGCTGGACAACAGCAGGACCGCGGTTTTTGGTGCAGTAGTTTTTCAGATTTGCCGTCAGCTCGTACAATTGAATGTACAGAAATCCACTGTAGTCCCGCAAATATGCAACATGTTGCATATTCCGACGGATTTTAAACTCGTCGGTACAAAACCTGTGCGATATAGACTATTGCACAGGTATTTCATTGCTGTCTGTGAAGCACAGGGTACCATCGGATGTTCAGCAGATTCAAAATACTGAAACCGCCAAAAATCCAATGATATTTCTGTGCTGTGTAGGCATAGTCCAACACTGAGCGTTTTTTTGTGTATTATTTTAAGCATTTTTTTTTTTTTTGCAGAAATTTATTTCTGCAAAGAAATCGCGCAACAAATGCATCAAAAAATGCACCAAAAAACACTCCGTGTGAAAGCATCCTAATGAAGACCATATTGATTGTCACTCAATTTTTCCAGACATAAATGCCAGTCTTCCTCCTCTTACATCAGTTTGAAATATAGATGCGCTGGAGTAGAATTCAAGAAATTAACTGCAAAGTGTATGCCTCTTAATCAGTTTGGCCCATCTCTGGCTGTCTTTGCACTACAATTTGAAATCTACATTAAGCTCGAAAACAATAACAATACAGCACACCATTAAAAATTGGTATGTATAGCTTTATAATTTAAGCTGAAAAATTCAAGCCTTTATCAATACAATATTAAGCACAGATACACCCATAATGGTCTTACAAACGTGATTTAAAAATACACATTGAATGACTTGCCACAGGTCCAATTTGCGCTTAAATGCAGTGTATGTTTGTCAAGTCCCAACACACTTACCAAGACTTTCAGAAGCCTTTTTTTTTTTTTTTTTTTTTTCATCAATGGATGAAAAAAGTGTGAATTACCACTGCAATTTCTCTAGATTTCTGGCATGGATCTTAGTAAATGTGTCAAACAACAGCAGCCCATGCCGCTCACACTTTTGGAAAACTGACAAGAAGGGACTAAAAATTAAAAAACTTGCAAAACAATTGTCTATGAAATATGCAACTATTTTCTGCCACAGTATTGGGGGGGGGTAAAATATCCCAAAGAAATTTCCCAAGAGTATTTGTAATACCTGGCGTAACAGACAACCAGGGTATATATATTTAAACTAATTTCATAAAAGTTTACACGGAATTCCTTTAAGGTGTTAGCAGAAATGTTTGAAAACCCCATTACAAGCTAGGGACTGGAATGTTAGAGACGTTGTCCACTTACATTTTTTTTTTATTTTAAGCATGCTGCTGCCCCTTTAAAATAAAAAATAAAAACTTTATACTCACCTCTTCCCTCACCATGTATCCAGTGCTGCACCATTCTCGTGCTCTGCTGGTCTTCTGTTTATTTCTTTTTGCACTATGAACAGTGTATGACACCAGACTTGCAAGTTGTCTGAATAGAGACTTCAATAGATCATTTGCCCTCTGCCAGTCTCCCCCTATTCGTACACGCTCAGTTTCCAATGGTGTACGTTGACAGTGCACATGGCCAGTGCAGACAATCAGAGGCTGCAGCAGTGACGTACATGTTCACAAGAAAAAAGAAGGGAACCAGAGACCGGTGTGGACAGCACAGTGATGGATCCGAGGTAAGGGGAGAGATGAATTGAAGTTTTTATATGGGCTGCATTATGTTACCTAATAAATATTGGTTTCAACTTATCACTCGGGTTGGTTAGTAAGAGCTATCTAATGAATGGGAGGAGTTTCCTGGGTTGCCTTGAATAGGCTGAACGCATGGTCTTATAGCCATGGCCTATACATCTTGGGCGCCCCTTATTTTCGGACATGTGCACTTTAGCTCATTTTAATGGCTATAAGGAGCAATTTGTTCCCCTGATGAGCCCAGAAATCTGGGCAAAATGCATCGGGAGTGTTGCCATTGAGCTATTATCATTTTTTTCTTTGAAGGACCTAGTTACCCATTTATCTACTTTTGGTTTGAGGGTGATACCAGGGTGTGGTGAGGGACAGTCATCGGGAGCGGGGCCGTCCTTACCGGGGCAATGACCCTGTTGCATGGAAAGGATTAATCATAGTGATTGTATAGCATGAGATCTAAAGTCTTTTTTTTTATGGACTAGTGGATTATATTGAATGACTCAATAAAATATAGGACAGCAGTGGAGTAATTACATTAAATTTTATTATTTGTTCTTCTCTATCCTGCCCTATCCTTGATGACTTTGTTATTGAGAAGTCCCCGGACACTTAGGTATTAGGGGATTTTCGCACTGCCCTTTATTCGTTAGATGCGTGTTTGGATCTTGTTTCATACCCATGAAAACTGAGCCCAAACAACTCACATCCTAACCATGTGCATTTGACTTTACATTTCTTCTTCAAGGAGTCTCTAAAACACTGTTAACATCGATCAGACGATGCCGTGTTTTACATGTTGCCTTTCTGTGATGAGTCTTTCAAAGAAATCTAAATCTCAGTTCTTTGATCCTTTGCGAAGCGCAGCAAGACGCCCTATTTTTAAAATTATAGAGGTGCGCTGTTTCTGCTGTAGACAAAAACACAATTCAATAACACCGCACACGACACTGTCCTAAAATACCACTATATGTGATAAGTGTCTTTTTGTACGCTGAGTAGGTTGAATGAAAATGAAATGTTTTGTTGGGGGAATCTTATTCTGTGATTTTGGTTATACAGTGGTATCGTATTGTTTTTATGTCCAGGTTATTATCTCTTCTATATTATGTCTATTAATGAAATAACTTTAAAGTAGCTTTCTGAGATTTTAGGAATCCCCTGTACAGGTTGTGGCTGCAGTAAAAAAAAAAAAAAAAAAAAAATCATCCTTTTTCACCTGTCGCACCATTGTTCCACCAGAGATCCGGAGTTCCCGACAGTCACTTATCACATGATCATGCAGCCAGTCACTGATCTCACCGATCTCTGCTCATGGCACAAGGCCAGTGATTCCCTGCGCAGTCATGTGAGCGATGCATGTGATATCACTGCTGGGGGACTGATGGAGAAAAAACACCAGAGCTTCAAGCTTTGGAACAGAGTTATGAGGGAGGGAGTAATGTTTATTATTTCTTCTTTAGTACGTTCTTACATCCCACCTGTAAAAGGATGTTTTCCTAAAATCTGAGAAAACCCTCTTTAACCTTCCAGTGTTATATTTTAATAAATTGACGTTTAAAATATCCAAAAGCCCCCATTTGATAATTACACACTGCTTATTGCGCAATATAACAGCGTGCCTAATGACACTGTACTGCTCGATCTCTCATATTCCCCCACTTTAAGCTCCTCCACTCTAATAGGTTTTGTAAAGCCAGCGGTTTTCCCGCTTTAATGGAGCAGCAGGTTATACCGCAATATAAGGCTCAATACTAATAAGAATTGTAATGTATACCCTGAGGGACTAATATTAATCTGATAACAGTCCACAGGTACGCTTACTTTGCTCAGTCTTACTATCTAGAGCAAAGCGTATGTTGGCCTGTAAGAACATTGGGACAATAGATTTTCTCTCCACCCTTCATCCGGTTTTGAAAAACAGAGAAACAATTACAAAATACTGGATTCCTCAATCACTAGCGAATCCAATTCTCTAATCTCTTGTAAAATGCTATACTTGCTGTTTCTTTCTAATAGTCACTCATAAAACACATGGCACAAATTAACGGGCGAATCGTACAGCATTAAACTCTAGGGAGGATACTTTTCTGGCATAAAACATGCAAAAGGCTCATTTTAGGTTAAGAATAATATCTCCCTGATTTAGAGTTGCCAGCCCCCCCTTGTCTTTCATGGAATTAGCCAGAGTGTGGTTTATTGAACAAGACCTAAAGGTTTGGTAAAAAAGCCGCCAATGCAGTTGTTAGGAGATGCACAGAGCGCTGGGGGCTTTCTGATTCCCGACTCCACTGATTGCACATCTCTCGATCGTTAAGTTTATGTTAATAAAAGAGCAGAGAAAGCCTTAGGGTAGAACACATTACAGATATTTTGTAAGCAAAAAGTATGTCCCAGTACGGTGTCTTATAAGAACATGTAGATATTTCAATTCCTGAACAGATCTGCACAGAAAATCTCTTCCACTTTCTAATCTACTGCAAATAAACCAGGGTATAATTCTATATAGAAGATATGTACAAAACTTTCACTAGGGACTTCCAGCCTTAGCGCCTGCTATTGGAGTCAGACAGTGCAGTATGTTAACTTCTACAGGCTGCAAACTGTGTAAAAACTGCAATTCCCGTCACAACTTCGATGCTGCTTGCACCTACGTTGATGCAAACTCAATTGTAGTCCTGTAGGATATGATATGGAGCCATATTGTAGAAATAACACCCAACAATCTCATAGGGAAGATTGTCCCCCACTACACTGAGCTGACTCTGGCAGAGCAAGTAGCGTAACAACAGATCGATTCATGTATCCTCATCTAAATTGCTGTCAAGACTGCCTGATACGTAGAGAATGTAGCGTCAACAATGTACCATACATGAATCTCAATATCATCACTCAAATATCAAACTTGCCTGACCTCGCTGCGGTTTGCCCATCACTACAGTGTACTGCAGTTGCTGGCATCATAGATAGAGAAGCTCATGTGCTCGCCTGCGCGCAGTCAGAGACGTTGGTGAAGCCGAAGAGGATTGTCTCGACGCAGCTCGCCATTAGGTCGAGAGCTGGAGAGAATATAGAAGACGTTCGTGTAGTAGGGTGGCTCTAGTGCAATTGCCGATCGCTCGCTGCTCACGCTAACAGGGCGCGTCAGATGTCGCGTGAATCTAGGCGAGGATGCGTACCTGCGCTGCAGTAGGTGCGTGGAAGAGGATGTGCGGCTGCAGTAGTTGTGAGTGAGAGAATGTGCTGCTGCAGTAGTAGTTGTTAGAGATGGTGCTCTTGCCGTTAGGTTGGTTTGTTGAAGGGTGATATGCTGCGGCAGTAGGTGGTGCTGGAGAGTATGTGCTTCTGTAGTAGGTGGCTCTAGGAAGGATGTGCTGCTGCAGTAGATGGTGGTGAGTAGGGTGTGCTGCTGCAGTAGGTGGCGGTGAAGAGGATGTGCTGCTGCAGTAGTTAGCGGTGGAGAGAATGTGCTGCTGCAGTAGGTAGTGGTGGAGAGAATGTGCTGCTGCGGTAGGTGGTGCTGGAGAGTATGTGCTTCTGTAGTAGGTGGCTCTAGGAAGGATGTGCTGCTGCAGTAGGTGTTGGTGAGTAGGATGTGCTGCTGCAGTAGGTGGCAGTGAGAAGGATGTGCTGATTAAGTAGATAGTGTTGGTGAAAATGTGCTGCTACAGTAGGTGGTGTTGAAGAGGATGTGCTACTGCAGTAGGTGGCAGTGAGGAGCATGAGGAGTAGGTGGTGGTGACTAGGATGTTTTACTGCAGTAGGTGGCAGTGAGGAGGATGTGCTGCTGCAGTAGGTGGTGTTGAAGGGGATGTGCTACTGCAATAGGTGATGTTGAAGGGGATGTGCTACTGCAGTAGGTGGCAGTGAGGAGGATGTGCTGCTGCAGTAGGTAGTGATGGGTAGAATGTGCTACTGCAGTAGGAGGCAGTGAGGAGGATGTGCTGCTGCAGTAGGTGGCAGTGAGGAGGATGTGCTGCTGCAGTAGGTGGTGGTGGAGAGAATGTGCTGCTGAGGGAGGAGAAATGAAAAAGTGATTCTAAAAGGGAATTGAAAGAATGTGCTTTTGCCTGGGCTTGAACCCTTTTCCTATAGGACTGCAGAATGCCTTGGTGCCGGCGCTGCTGTCCTCTACTGTGTAGTACAGCCCCAATCCCAGCGCTGCTGCGGCGCCAAAAGACATCGCTGCAGACGAACGACCCGCACCAGTCGACATCTAAAGTCGACGGGCGGTCGTTAAGGAGTTAAAAAAGGTATCCTGATGTATACTACAGCAGAGCCATAGAAAACAATAGAGCAGACGTAGTCTCTGTAGGACTACGCTTGCTCTATGTTACGATTGTGTACACCAAACCACTGTTTGCTCTGTTGTTTTCTATGGTATATGACAGGATCCCTTTTTTTCACGGTATCACGACAGTTACCTTCAATGGACCCACATACAAGGTGTGAACAGAACCATATTTGTATTATCTATGCCACTGTGTATGTGAAGTAAAAATTAAACAAGTTGTCATATTGTACCTCTCATAGGGGTCATAGCAAATGTTAGAGGGGTATTTTCTGCCTGAGATATTTATGGCATATCAATTGTAAATACCCAACATGGCTGACAGGTCTTGTCACCAATTAAGGGACTGCTACAGATCAGATTGGGGGTCTCACAAGGGGGGTTTGAGGCACCTATTTTCATTGTAGTTTTTCAGGGTTATAGAAGTGGCTGTATCACAATTATAACCAGAGAGAACAACACATATATATATATATTATATATATTATATATTATATATATATATATATATATATATATATATAATAGCTACCGCTCCAACTCATCTCCTCCTCTTTGGAGTCATAAATCTACTATGGTTTATCTTATGGATCTGCCATGATTATGTCAGAAATAAATACCCCTTTGAGGAAGAAATAAAGAGATAATACAACAACAATTTTTACTGGTTTGCTCATTAAAAGGTAAAAACCCCTGCACAGGCTGCTCACAGCTAGCTGCAAGCGGTCATGAATGTGAATGAGGACGGTGGCGCTTCTATAGCAGCTTCCTTATATATAGCTGAGTGTGTTCCGAGTATGTTTGGAAGCTCCCATAGAAGTGAATGACGAGGATGGTCTCGTCCTCATTCACATGCATGGCCAGCAGCT
This sequence comes from Phyllomedusa bahiana, assembly GCA_025379985.1. Taxonomy (NCBI): domain Eukaryota; kingdom Metazoa; phylum Chordata; class Amphibia; order Anura; family Hylidae; genus Phyllomedusa; species Phyllomedusa bahiana. The sequence goes on from JAODAL010000045.1 coordinate 106,686, forward strand.
AGCTGTGAGCAGCCTGTGCAGGGGTTTTTACCTCATGGTTAAACCCCTTTAAGCTTGCTTCAAAAAACATACATAGCTGTATAGTACCAACAATAACTGTGCCAGCCATATAGTGCCCACCATAACAGTGCCAACCATACAGTGCCCACTAAAATGGTAGTAGCCATATGGTGCCCACCATAACAGTGTCAGCCATAAGGTGTCCATTATAACAGTGCTAGCCATCCAGTGCCAACAATAACTGTGCCAACCATATGGGGGGACAAGTATGAAAATTGTCTTGGTCTAAGGCTATGTTCACACGGCTAAAAATGGCCCATACTTCGGTCCGTAATTACGCGCCGAAGTGCGCTAATTACGGCCTGAAAACGTCCCATTCATTACGGTAATCCACAGTTCTCATAGAGAACTATGGATTACGTCTCCTCTCCCTGCTCGGCGAATACGCCGAGGGGGGAGATAATTCACATGTCACTTTCTAGCGGCGTATACGCGCCACTAGCAGTGATTCTCTATGGGCCGGCGAGGTGCCGGCCTCCCGCTCCCGCCCCCGGCCACATGGCGTAACTGCGGGGCGTAATTACGTCCCGCAATTAAGCCGTGTGAACATAGCCTAAGACTTTTCTTGTCGCCCATAGCAACCAGAGCTCCCCTTTCATTTTTTCAGAGCTCTATATGAAATGAAAGTAGAGCTCTGATTGGTTGCTATGGCAACAAAAAGTCAGTTTTCATAAATGTCCCCCATGGTGTCCACCATAACTGTGCCAGCCATATAGTGCCCACAATAACAGTGCCAGCCTTACCGTACCCACAATAATAGTGTCAACAGCTGTCAAAAGATAAATATTACTTTCTGAAGTGAAGGGCAGAGACAAAGCATGTTTGTGTCCTGATTGCTGGAGCCCGCACTGAGAGGGACTAAGGGCTGCATGTGGCCCCTGGTACCCATGTTGTGCACCCCTGCCTTAGGCGATTCTTTTGTTACTGGCATTCACTACTAAAAGTAAGCAGAGAATTTAAATTTGGAGTTCCAGAATAAAATTGTCCTCTGATATGGACAAAATCAGAGTATAATCAATTTTAATGATTTACTAGTAGTAACATTATAGCTTCAGATCAGAATACATATTTCCTTTTTTTCCATTGTATTTATAGTGTTTACTGCTTAGAGCAACACATCCAACACAATCATGGCATCGTGAAACAATAAGGACTAATGTTTTGTTTGATACTGAATTGTTTCAGGGCTTTCTGTACCAATAAAAACTCACAAGTATGCCTCGAAGAAAGTTCATGACTTTTATGCTCCCTCTTAATTTGCCTATTGTGGATATTTAGCGCTTTTATGGCCCAATAAAGTTTAGTGAATTTCGGACTGCTCTGGTTTAATGGTTATAAACTTTAATTTTGTTGGGCAATATTGCTTTATTTTCTATCATGTTTATAATAATATGTTATGTTTTTAGTTTATTATGTTCAAAAAATTATGTTTATGTTCGAACATTTTACTTCTTTCGTTTTGAATACCGACTAGCTATAGAGTCTTGCCATTATCTCATGATAATTTTGATCTATGACATTTATGCTTATGGTCGGGATAATGGTGAGTTCCCATGCAGCTGATTTATTGCAAAAAATTTTGTGAATGTCCAAATGGGACTTTAAATTGTGAATGGGACTTGAACAAATTCATGTGTCTGCTGCCAAAACAACCCTATTCATATGAAGAGAACTGGTATTCAGTTGCAGAAATGTATTCAACAAATCTGCAGTGTGTGAACATGGCTTTTTTTCTACTTATTGAATTACTAGTTTTTGTGTTTTGCTTTTTACTTTACTACTCTCTATTGTGATGTTTTTCATAAGCAAGGGTATGTTTGTGCAATGTATTTGTACAATTGTGTGCCGCAAAACGTGTTGGTTGCGTCGTTGAAACTATGCGCATAATTTCAACATGAAAACGACACCTACTGCCTGAGGCAGATTTCTGCCGCCCGTACTTTATGACATCACAATGCGTGTATGCATGAAAGTGAAATTGGTGCACCAAAAATTTTGAGAGTTAAAAATGATGGTGGATATTTTGTATTGCAGTCTATGAGAAGGGTTTAAAACATCGTTTTGCTTGTATTTTGCTATGTATTACAGCGCAAAATATAGGCCAAAATACGCTGTGTGAACATACCCTTACTGCAGAACTTTGTCTCAGGAGTCCAACTAGCCCTGACATTCTTGTACCAACTCAATAACCATTTAATCAATCATATGATTACTGGAACTATTACTGAAAGCAGCATTGCTATGTGGACACAGTAGGGCACTGAAATTATCCAGAAAGTGGTGTAATGTTATCTAAAGAAATGGTGTCAGTCACGTGCTTGATATGTATGAAACATTAGCAGTTTTTGAAATTGTTCTGCTACATTTATGACAGATTTGACATAGGATCATCAAGAGAGCATAGCTGCAAAATTTGAGTGCTGGGTATAGAATGATCAGGAATGCAGTCGCTCCTCTACTTTAATTCTAGGGTGTTAGTTGTCTCAAAGGGCCACATGCATGAAAACTATCTAGGTCTAAAATTCACTTTGTGAATCAGAGCGCCCCTTTAATTTTTCCAGAGCACTGTATGAAATGAAAGGGGCGCTCTGACTGGTTGCTATGGGGAACAAAGTGAATTTTAGACCTAGACAGTTTTCATACATGTGGCCCAAAGTGTCGGCCATGAAGGTTAGACCATCATGGTACTACAGTATTAGTGTAAAGGAGCCTCTTCTGGTCAGAGTTGTTATTAGTCTCAATTAGTCTTAAAGATCCTATTGATATTTACATTGCCACATAGTACCGTATATAATCACATACATTATTTTTGTTAAAATGGCGAGTGTAGAATATGCTACAGAATACAATATAATGATAACTAACTTATTTTACTATTCTACTTTACAGTGCAATCAGCCTGGGAACGGATATGCTTGAACTTGATTGCCATCTCACGAAAGATGAACAGGTTGTGGTATCTCATGACGGTAACTTAAAGCGGTCAACTGGTGTCAGTGCAAATATATCAGAGCTAAACTACTGTGTGAGTATTTATATATTGATGTGATATCAATGTCCTCATTGGTCTCTCAAGTTACAATGGCCTCAGCATACAATGGTCTTTCCTGGGACATTGTATCTTGAGACCACACTCACCAAACAAGTTCACAGACCCTGTCAGTCTGCAGCACATGTGATTGATGGAAGATCCATCGAAGTATCATGAACATTTTACTTCTAAAGCCCTGTTCACACCACGGATTTGAACGAGGTTATGACCGCGGGTTCCACGGCCAAAACCACGTCCAACCGTGCCCATTTTATTAACATGGTTTCCTATGGGAAACCGTGTTAATATTCACACGCCGCGGGTTTGGCCGCGGCCTTGCCGCGCGTGTTGGAGAACTCTCCTGTCAATTCTTGTTGCCGCGGGTGTCACCGTGGGCTTCGCCGCGGCTGGCGGCACGGTTTTCCACCTGCCTACTAATTTGCATGGGGGCAAACCCTCGCCGTAAGCCGCGCCCCAAACCACGCCCCACATGCGCCATGCCCAGCGCCCGCGCCGCAAACCCACATCAGGAGACGCGAGTTTGCGGCGAGGTTAGGACGAGGGTTGGCTGCGGGAACCGCGGCGAAAGCCACGGCCGAACCCACGGTCAAATCCGTCGTGTGAACATGCCCTAAAACTTCTATATTGATGAGGTGCATGCAGTGATAGGCAGTCTACATTGGCATAGCTAGAGTTTTAAGCATCCAGGGCTGTAACTGAGTTTGCTGCACCCTTTTTTAAGACCACACCCCCATTTTCAGATAACACCTCTTTTTTATGGATTCCTCCTCAAACTTTGAATCATAATCGCAACTTTAAAATAAATCATGTTTTTGTTTCACTATATTTTCATTGGTACCATGTTGGGGTATATAAGATTTTTTTTAATTACTTTCGAGTCTGATTAGATTGGATAGAAAAAAAAGGCAAATCTGGCATGTCTTCTTATTTTTTAACAGAATTCAAAATAAAGGGTGACATGTATGCATTAAAAAGACACTTATCGTGCCAAAGTTTGGACTGGGCCTGTTCATACATTCTTTATGGCTCAAAGTACACCAGAAAACTGGTGCAGCCACATTCATACATGTCGTCCTAGGTGTTCTTTTTATCGGGTTTTGTGTTTGTTCTTATTTTTTTTGTTACAAAATTTTTCATTTGTTTGCTTTTTTTTTTTTTTAATAGTCCCAATACGGGACTAGGCTGTGCGTTTGCTTGATTTCTTTTATAACACATAGCAATACATTACAGTATGCTTTGCATGAGACAGGCAGCCTATTACATTCTAATAAGCTCCTGTTTATGACACACCCAAAGGTAATTTTTTTGGCCTCTGGTCACCATGACAGCCATGGACACCTCAAAAACCCATTGCAATGGTGCCCATGGGTGACAGATGGAGTCCCCTTCCCTCTGTTAAAGGGGTTTTGCCACGAAGTAAAATTGATGTGGGAAGCTTGCAAATGAAATAACAAACTTTTTTACCATTCATTATTATTAAAAATTCTGCACCGTTTTTGTCTTAGCTGCTCCTTTAGTGATCCATTGTTTACAGCTTGTCTCCAGGGGATACGACCAGGGCTGAGAGCTCCTCAGCCTGGTCACACATGCTCAGACATCACCCCTCTTCTCAGGCAGCTACTGAGTGTTCAAACCCCAGGTGCTGTCATTCTACTCCTGACCTCTGTTCTAGTAATTAGTCAAACAGTGCAAATAAATAAAAGAGAAACTTCAATGAGGTCTGTGCATTGATAAAGAGAAAAAAAAAAACCAAAACATAGGTTTGGTTCCTGCAGGGAGTTGAACCTAGGACCCTTGTGCCTGGAGGCAATAACGTTACCTCTGAGCTGCTCACAATGCTTTACATAAACAGACCTTTCTTTGACTAGAGAGATGAAAGACCTGGTGATATCATCCTGCTGGGTCACATGAATGCAATTCAAACAAATCACACACGCCCCCTTCTGAGCACACAGAGCTGAAGAGCTGGAGGCAGGAGGGTATGAAATGAGATTGTGGCAAAACCCCTTTAACCACCGAAATGCCGCAGACCTTACAGACCATTATATACGCACTTAAGACTGCAGCATTTAAGGGGGTTAAATGGCCGTTATCCTTTCCCGTCCACTGCAGCAGGAGCACAGCTGTACATTGCAGCCGACGTGCTACAGATGGAGCGGGCACAGCCGAGTCTTTACCATGCAAGGACCGTCCATGATTTGGGATAGTTGGAAAGTCTGCAGAGTACTGCGCCGAAATTTGCAATGTCCGGGGCAGTCTTTCCCTCTGTTGCTGTGCCAGTGGTGATCTAGTAGCACCTCTCTACAGTACAGTGCAGTATTACATGATCTGTACTGCTCTTTACATGTGCCAGGATAAGCGTCTTTTTTAAGCTCCGGGTGAGGGTGGCCCTATTTGTTTTCTGAATCATTGTGTATACAGTACATGACCTAAAGAAGCTTCTACTGATTTCCAGCCTCCAGCAGTTCTTTCTGACTGTTTATGTAAGAACTTGCTTTATCTGCTTCATTTGCTTTAATCTTCATTTTACATTGCATTAAGGTCACATTTTGGGGTTTCGGAACCAGTTACCAGTTATCCATAGAATTGTGGGTTTTATCATACAATGGTCGTCCCAGGACCAATTAATGTAGTGTGTTGACCACTCTATCATTTATTATAGGGGTTAATACGGCAGTTCTGGTTGTACATAGTTTATCTTATCAGATTTAGTCAGGCTGTTTGTTGTCAGTACTAGAACAATTTCTATAATCTATACTGGTTTGCATTGTATGTCGTGTTGGGTGATTCCTGAGATAGAATACGTTTCAGTGCAAGGATTAGGTAAAATCATATAATTATCTTTTATAACAGTTTATATAAGGAACATTTATCTCGTACGACTTGACGATGTAATGTGATTATTTAGGACAAAGGACCATTATGTGCCCAGCATATTTACCATGCAGAGACCTGATAATTAGACTCGGAGCTCTGGCACATTGTAAGCGCTAGATCCCTGTCACATTAGATAACTTCTGCCTTAGGAATACACAGACAGCATCTATGTCTTATCTGCACGACGTTCTTGAGGCATAGTAATAGGATCACTACATTAATGGGGCATTGAAGATAACCCCTCTTAGAGAGTGGCCTTCCCTCACATAGACCAGGAATGAGTAACCAGAAAATAAACTTGCAATATAAATATATGAACTTTGTGCAACTGAATGGCAGCATTGTGGAGACCATTGATCAGTGGCTATTGATTTATGCTTATGTTAAATGCTGATTACAAGGAATGCTGATGTCTGTATCTTATTATCTACAATCAACACAACTGTTATCTGTTTGTCAGGAAGTGGTGCTTTACCACTTTACTTTTGAACCTTGCGACTTTTGTACCTGCAATAATGTAGTAACCATTATTAATATGAATATCCTGCTCCATCAAAGATCCCCCACTCATGTACCGGCAATGGGCTGTGAGGTTTATTGATATGATAACACAAAATAGAGACATCCTCTGTTCCTAGCCCATGCTTGTACCCCACCAAAGCTCTGCCTGTACAGTTTGTCTATCTACCATCAGGAAAGTATCATATTAGAAAATTGCAAAAGCAATCCACTGTCATTATGCATTGCCATAGGAAGTAAAATTCTACCTTAAGGGCCACATGTATGAAACGGTTTTCGTCAAAAACTCACTTTTTTCCCCATAGGTTTTTTTTGGGGAAAAAAGTGACTTTTAGACCAAAACTGTTTCATAAATGTGGCCCGCAGGTGCCATAAGAAGAAATACACCAAAAACAGCACCCAATAGCACTTTACAGACGCCAAGATACAGTTAGACACTGAATATATGAATTATTTCAAATTGCATTATGGCTACATCTAGGGCGACATGTATGAATTTTGATGTTTATAATAGTGTAGAATGCGCCTGATTTATGAATCTGCTCTACTGCGGGTCAAAAATCAGGCTCATTCTAGTGCAAAAACAACAATTCTGACTCAGGTAAACCACTTTGAAAGTGGTTTACCTGTTCCGGCAGTAATGCGCCTGGAATTGCTGTGCTGAAGCTATAAATGTATAGCTTTGTACGGTTCTAGTGTGCCACGCCTCCCGCACGCCCCCCCCCCCCCCGAAATTAGGCGCATTACAAAGTGTCGCTTGTGTTCTGTAATGCGCCTGATATCGGCGTGTGGGAGTTTTAAATCGATAGCAAACAGGGCTGCACTAGATGTCGGGCTGAAAAGACGCCAGACTTCTGCCGCAGCCCTGTTCATAAATGATGCCCCTGGTACTTATGAAAATCTGAGGTTCTTAGAGTACATTTTGATCAAATTGTGAAGGCCCAACCACCAACAGCAGTTCAAATAGGAACCTACTTTAAATCTCACCCCACTTGATGCCGTTTCAGGCCTCCATACTTTTCAGGGCGTTAAGGTCCCAGCTGTACCTCATTCCGATTGAAAACAGCATTAAAGGGGTTGTCTCACTACAAGGATTGCTTTTTATGTTAAAGATCTTGCAAAAACAAGTCACTTTGTAATACGTCTATTACCAGTGTCCTACCTATTCCTAGATATCCCCTCTTATATTGGCTGCATCGGCTCCTCAGTTCGCTCTAGCTACAGACCTGTTTGATCTCTCCTGATAGGCTGCCAGTGCTGATTGCTTTAGCTACAGACCTGGTGTCCTCAGCAGCTCCTCACTGCAGGCCAGTAGTAGCCAGTAAGCACGCCCCTGAATTCAAAAATTAAACCGACAAAACAGTACTGAGGTGAGATGAATTGATGTTGTGAGACAACCCCTTTAATGGGTGGAGTGCAAGATGGGTGGATTAGAAGAAGAAAATTGGCACCGTTTATGGCACAGCCTGTTTTATAATAATACATTGTTTACAGTCGGTTTACAATTAATCTTTAAACTGGGCATTCCCATAAATAGCAGGTTGGCATATTCTTCACTGTCCTCTGACCTTCCTGGGCTGTGTTGGAATATACATATAAGCAGTCTATTACATCACCCACACACAGACATTCCTATGCAAGGCATTTCTAACATATCATCAAGATGTAGCACCTAAGGATCCTCCTCTAACATGAGAATGGGGGTCTAGTGACCCTTATTTTCAGTTGCTGACTGCTTTATTTCCTGTATACCTTACTGGGGAGGTGGGTGCATGTGTGGTTTTCTCCACTAAAGTCTATGTCTATGGCAGTAACAAAAAGAGTGCTAAACGAAAATGAGTGATAACTTTGATTTGTATAAAGTACAGTATAAATGATGTAATCCATGAGGTTATGGAGCTGAGGTGATTAACATTCCTAAGTTCTGGAGGCTGAATAAACACATGCTGATTTATCTGAAGACTCATACTTTGGTTGAAAAATAGGAGAAAGGTCAGGTATTGTTACACTGGTGCTGACTGGGTAGAAATGGCATTGTTATATGGCGAAATCTTTTTTTGTGTGTACTTCCACCTTGAAGCTCCTTTTTACAAAAGTAAATAACATTTTGCTAACACTATGTCACAGTCCTTAAAGGGGTTGTCTCACTACACCAATTCATCTTACCTCAGTCCTGTTTTCTCAGTTTCATTTTTTAATTCAGGGGCGTGTTTACTTGCCTGCAGTGATGAGCTGCTGAGGACACCAGGTCCGTAGCTATATCGACCAGTGCTGGCAGCCTATCAGGAGAGATCAAGCAGGTCTGTAGCTATAGTTACCTGAGGAACTGATGCAGCCCATACAAGAGGGGATATCTAGGAATAGGTAGGACACTGTTAATGGACACATATTGGAAAGTGACTTGTTTTTGCAAGATTTTTAACATAAAAAGCAATCCTTTTAGTGAGACAACCCCTTTAAAGAGGATGTTTCCATCTCACACTTTGATAGGATAACACATCAAAGTGTGGGACCAGCACCTATCTTTGGACTGGCCCCCCAAAAGTCTTGATACAGAATGGAGAGCCGGTCAACTCTCCATTCTGTTCTATGGGAGCTCAGAGTTCAGGTGAGCGATGCTGTATGGCTGTACTTGAAACTCCCATAGAACAGAATGGAGAGTCTCATCAGACTTTAGAATTTTCTACATTTCTGCATAATTTTTTTTAATTTTTAAACACGTTGTAAAAGTAGATAAAGAGAGTCACGAATATTACACTTGGTCATTTACTAATTGAGGAAAACATCACATATGTGTGGCACAAGTATATGAAGCTTTACTGATAGGGTCTCTTTTGTCCCCTTTGTACAAATTAACATTTCCAGTAATTGTCAATCAGTCCTTCACATTGGTTCAGAGGAATTTTAGCCCAGTATTCCTTAGAAAACGTCTTTAATTCTGTGCCGATGGTGGACTTCCTCCCATAACCTGCTCACTTCAGGTACTTTCACAACATTTCTATTGGTTGAAGGTCAGGACCTTTGGATTGGTATTTCCAAAACTTTAGCTTTATTCTTCTTTGACCACACTTTGGTAGAACTTGTGCGCTGAAGGTCCTTGTCCTTGTCATGACCCATGTTCCCTTGAGTAGATGAACGTATGATCAGTACAGTTTCCAAACATCTAAGCTACGAGAACAGTCATTTTCCCAATCTTCATTCGCTCCAATGAGGTACGTTTCAGCGTGTTTTATGCAACCTGACATGCTTTAAAACAGAAATCATGTTACCCTAGTAACCTTTGGAGCTGTCTGGTCTTGTTTGGATACCTGAGATGATTCCTCAAAGCAGAGCTGCATAGTGGATTTTACAGCAACATCTGTATCCGCATGTTAAAATAACTGCTCTTGACTTGTATGATTTATCTGATCATTATACATCTTAGATTAAGGTTGCTTTCATACAGCGCAGTTTTGCTGCAGTTTTAACTGCACTTCATTTAAACTGCCTTTATTACCAGCAAGCTTCTTTCACTTATCGAAACTGTATGGAAAGTGAGTAATCAATTTGTGTGTTTGTAATCCACAAGACTTCATACACAGTTATTGATTTTTTTACTTGAACCATCTTTCTGAACAATTTAGAGAACTGAAAGAAGCTTGCTGGTAATAAAGGAAGTTTAATTAGAGCGCAGTTAAATCTGCACCAAAACTGCGCTGTGTGAAAGCTCCCTAAGAACAAGTAGTATTCATGCACATAGGAGGTAAGGGGAGAATATCTGTTTTAGCCTGTGTTTGGACGCATCGCAAAAATCTGAGGATGACACCTGAAATTCAGATCTGCATGTTTGGATTATCTTCAGTGGGGTTAATCTTTGTGGGTCTAATGTGCAATTTATCCAGGCTGAATCTGTAAGGCTAGGGCCACACAGCATAGGACAAAAAAATCAGAGAAAACCATATCCTTAAACTGTTCATAAAACTGAGTTTTATGTCAGGTTCTTGTCAAGAACCGTCATTTTTTTGTCGGTTTTAGTTTATGACGCATTTTTTATCACTTTTTTGGAAAAGCTTTCTGGACATTTTTTGAGCGGTTTTCCGTCAGTGTAGTAATGTATGCACTATTTTAACTTCCCTGAGCGTTTTTTTCAGTGGAAACGCTGCCAAGAAAACATAGACTTCTGTAGTACTTTTTCCACTGGACGTCGTCGGTTCCTAAAACCGGTGCCAGAAAAAAAAACACCTGTGTAGACTACAGGTCGTTTTTTTGTATTAAAGTCTATGTGATTGTTATTCAGTCGGATTTTCAGCGGTTTCAAAATACTAAAAACACCGGAAATCCAACGGGTTTTGTGCGCTGTGTAGACATAGCCTGAGAGGATTAAACCTGCCCATCTCTCTCACAGATGATTTTGTTCCAGCAGAAGATTTTTTTTGCTCCTTGTGAACTGGGTTACAAAGATCCCTTTTACTTCCATTGGAGGCAGATTGTGGGTTTGATGAGGGCCCTGATAAAAGGAACACAACTCTCTGGATTTCAAGGAGATCTTCATGTTATACACTCACCGGCCACTTTATTAGGTACACCATGCTAGTAACGGGTTGGACCCCCTTTTGCCTTCAGAACTGCCTCAATTCTTCGTGGCATAGATTCAACAAGGTGTTGCAACTATGCTCAATTGGTACCAAGGGGCCCAAAGAGTGCCAAGAAAATATTCCCCACACCATGACACCACCACCACCAGCCTGAACCGTTGATACAAATTCTGACCCTACCATCCGAATGTCGCAGCAGAAATCGAGACTCATCAGACCAGGCAACGTTTTTCCAATCTTCTACTGTCCAATTTCGATGAGCTTGGGCAAATTGGATCCTCAGTTTCCTGTTCTTAGCTGAAAGGAGTGGCACCCGGTGTGGTCTACTGATGCTGTAGCCCATCTGCCTCAAAGTTCGCCGTACTGTGCGTTCAGAGATGCTCTTCTGCCTACCTTGGTTGTAACGGGTGGCTATTTGAGTCACTGTTGCCTTTCTATCAGCTCGAACCAGTCTGCCCATTCTCCTTTGACCTCTGGCATCAACAAGGCATTTCCGCCCACAGGACTGCCGCTCACGGGATGATTTTTCTTTTTCGGACCATTCTCTGTAAACCCTAGAGATGGTTGTGCGTGAAAATCCCAGGAGATCAGCAGTTTCTCTAATCCTAAAACCCTCCCAACAGGAACCCACAACCATCCCAGGGGCAAAGGCAGTCAAAGCACCGTTCTTCCGCATACTGATGCTCGGTTTGAACTGCAGGAGATTGTCTTGACCATGTCTACATGCCTAAATGCACTGAGTTGCCGCCATGTGATTGGCTGATTAGAAATTAAGTGTTAACGAGCAGTTGGACAGGTGTACCTAATAAAGTGGCCGGTGAGTGTACGTTGGTCATTATAATTCAGTCCATAAAATAATGAGGAAATGTGTCATACTCTTCTTTTTGTATTTCTGTGTCAGTCACTTAGATCTGTTGTGTTAAAGGGGTTGTCCACTTTGTAAGAAAATCATACCATCAGCTCCTGGGATACCAGTAAAATAAAAAAAACTTACACTCACCTTACTCCGGTTCCCAGTTCCCATGGTGTATCTCCCAGTCATCTGTTCTCATTCTGTCATTTTTTAATGGGAACGTCACTGATGGAGATGCTGATTGGCTGCGTTGGTCATGTGCCACTAATTTACATCCTAGAGTCACATGGCTGCTGTAGCGAATCAGCGGCTGTGGCGATGACGTCCCCATCCGGAAGTGAAGGAATTAAAACAGAAGACCAGAGAGACATGCTGCAGGAACCGGAGACTGGAGGAAGGTGAGTATAAGTTTTTTTTTAATTTTCCTGGGACCCCAGTAGCTGATGGTGTGATTTTCTTACAAGGTGGACAGTCCCTTTAAGTTGACAATATTTCTGCATAAACTGATAAATGTTCTTGTGGTTTTTTTTCCAGGATCTACCTCCATATTTGTGCCAGCTGGATGTGACATTTGAGAAAGGTACCTCCTTTGGCGCTCATCTGTTGTTTGAGTAGCATAGTCCATGTTTACCAAGCAGAGATAAAGCTTTACGTTATTGCGGAACAAAGTTTGATGTACATGTATCGTTATTCTTTTTAATAGTCTACGGTTCCATCTCAAAGCCATGTGTGCCTCCATGTGGTGCTGTGTTGTGAATACTTTCACATGGTGCCATCCAACAGACATACAGAATATATACAAAACCTCAATATTCCACTGTGGAAATTAAAGGGGTTTTGCCATGAAGTTATGAGCCGGCCTCAGAGAACGGGGAGAGGGTTGTGCTTGTGCAGTTTTCCTTATTCTTTTCTATGGCAGCTCAGCGAGTGCACAAGTGCGGCCCTCTCCCCGTTCACTGATGCTGGCTCGTAGCAAGCTACGAGCCAGCCTCCAAACAGATTTTACTTTGTGACATAACCTCCTTAACCTTCTGATCATTATAATATGGTTCTTCGTTGTTTTCCTTCCTACCGTCCAAGGGGCATAATGTTTGTATTTTTTAATCTACATAGACATATGAGGACTTGTTCTTGCAGGACAAGGTGTACTTCTTAATGGTGCCATTGACTGTATCATAAAATGTACTGGAAAATAAAAAAAAGTGGGGTGAAATGTGAAAAAAACTTTACTTGCGCTATGTTTGCAGGGGTTTTGTTTTTATGGTGTTCAATCTTTGGTATAAATGATGTACAGTTGTGCTCAAAAGTTTACATACCAATTTTTGCTTTCTTGGCCTTTTTCAAAGAATATGAATGCTAACAGAAAAACTTTATTTCCACTCATAGTTAGTGGATGGGTGAAGCCATTTGTTGTCAAACTACTGTGTTTTCTCTTTTAAATCATAATGACAACCAAAAACATCCAAATGACCCTGATCAAAAGTTTACATACCCCATGTATTGCCCCCTCTAACATCAATGACAGCTTGAAGTCTTTTGTGGTAGTTATGGATGAGGCTCTTTATTTTCTCAGATGGTAAAGTTGCCCATTCTTCTTGGCAAAAAGCCTCCAGTTCCTGTAAATTTCTGGGCTGTCTTGCATGAACTGTGCGAGAGATCTCCCCAGAGTGGCTTAATGATATATAGGTCAGGAGACTGAGATGGCCACTCCAGAACCTTCACTTTGTTCTGCTGTAGCCAAAGACAGGTCAACTTGGCCTTGTGTTTTGGATTGTTGTCATGTTGGAACATCCAAGTACGTCCCATGCTCAGCTTCCGAGCTGATGAGTGCAAATTGGGCTCCAGTATTTGCTGATAACATACCGCATTCATCTTTCCTTCAACTCTGACCAAGTTTCCTCTGCCTTTGTAGCTCACAAATCCCCAAAACATCAGCAATACACCTCCGTGCATTAAGTAGGAATGGTGTTCCTGTCATCATAGGCCTTGTTGACACCTTTCCAAATGTAACGTTTATGGTTTTGGCCTTATCACTCCAAATTACCTTGTTCCAGAAGCTTTAAGGCTTATCGGTAGTCTAGAGGAACCTTTGTGCACTCAGAGCAGATAAAATCTCTCTTATCTTCTAAACAAAAATATACTAAGCAATATATTGTTGAAAGCTAATCTTTGTAGTGAGACAACCCCTTTAACTTATGTCTTTGGTCAACTTGAGGCTGGGTTTATTAACTTTTGAGTTTACTCACATTAAAGGTCGTTTGATAGAGGCAGATTATTGCCCATTACCAGCGCTGATCGACATATAGCAAGTTAATTGGTATTTATTTAAAGGAGCCTTTAAACTGCCCAATTATTGGGATTGAGCAGCCGCATGAATGATGGTTAGTAACTTGCAATTGTTCCTGGGACCATTTATTGTCAGCAACACCTCCTATGTTTATATAGAGAGATGTGCTTCTGACAAATAATGATTTTTACTGCTGCATAAAGTATTCAATCAGCCAAGGAACAATCCATTATTAGAAACAAAGGTTCTCATAAACGTCTGTTTGGCTGATAATTGGTCTGTGTAAAAGTCACTTTATAGCAATATTTTTATGGTTGGTCTGAGTTTCACGTTAACATAGAGATACAAGAAAAACAAAATGCCTCCAATGGGATTTTTTCAGTTATTACAGGTTACATGCTACTGTTGAAAATAGTAGTTGTAAGAGAATTTTAAGCCAATTAGTAGATTTCTACTAGTCCATTTAGGGCCATCATAGATGTAAATACTTTGAATTAAAATGCAGAAATTATCAGGTCATATTCAGATTATTTAGTAGTCAGCAAGGATCACAAAAGCTTATGATTTAGAATGTAATTTCTTTGAGTCCTGTCAGCAGCTTAAGGTTGGTGATTGCTCGCCCTGCAGACTGATTGGAGAGATGGAACTTTGTGTTATTTTCTTAGTTCAGACTGTCTAATAGGGAGCGAGTCTTGTGCTGCCGGCAGGACTAAGGGAAAATTAATTTTACGTACTAAATAATAATCTTTCCTTATGTTCCAGTCAACAGCGTAATAGCAAGTAGATCCCTTGGGAGGGACCTCATAATCGACCTCCTAAAGGCAGTGTCTTCCAAGGACCTTTCAGAGATTCGGTAGTACCAGAGAAGTTTAGGGAAAGACTTAGAGGTTGCACTACAGATCTGATTGACAGAAGCCAAGGCACTCTCCGCTGCAGAAGTGGACTAGGACCTAGTATTATGCATCCTAAAATGGGGATAAGCCCGCAGCAGTGTAGGTCTGCAGCATCGTCTCTTTAATCCAACAGGATATGGTGGCATTTGAGGCTTTAGAGCACAGGTGTCAAACTCAAGGTTTGAGGGCCGAATCTGGCCGACGACGCTCTTTTATGGGGCTCCTGATAGCTTATACACAGCTGATGAGCAACTCACAGGTGGTGGCACAGCTCTGACAGCCCTACCAACGCAACTAGCCACCCTCAAAGGGCCCGTCAAGGGCAACCACAATGCTGTTGTGGACCACAGTGAAAATGAGTTTGACACCCTTGCTTTAGAATCTCTTCTGGTTCCAGAAAAAGTCACAAAAATATTCTCAACTCTCCTGAAAGAGGAAATTCAAATATATTATGAGACATGATTAATATCCAAAAAGCATAGATCCTCATCCTCTTAAGCTCCAACGACGGGCAAAGTTGCCACAGGGTGGAGCACTGGTACAATACAGAGCAACAGAAGCTGCACAATAAAGTTACAACTGATTGAAAAGTGGAACGCCCTTTAGCCTATGCTTCTTATATAGAGCTGGCCCCTCCCAATTCAGGGTCATGGCCAAAAATTGCCCAGAAGAAACCTATCCTGTAATAAACCAAGATCCCCAGTCTCTATCAAAGCTAGAGGACCCAAGTACCGTTAATTTTATAAAGAAATAAAAGGTACAAAGCACTTTTACACTCAGCGCCCATATCCAAAATAGAGCCCGCAACACAGTGACGGCATTATGCACGCACGGAAATGCCGAATCTGAACAGTAAAAGCTCATTAATGCCGAATTCAAAAAAAATCCAGCAAACTGCCAAAAAATAACCTTGGTCACCCATCTATAAGGAAAAGGCTAGCATCTCTTAATATACGTAATAGAAGGATACTTATCTTAGACATTCACCTGTCCTGCATCCTGTAGGATAGAAAAAAACATGGATGTGGAGTTAGGGGCCATACTTAATGGAGTAATTAGCTTATTAAAAGTCACATCTGTCCTATCAGTTCGAAGGGTGGAGAAATCTCCATTATTGTGTTTCTGGTTAGGACATATTGAAAAAATGTATATTTTAAAAATAATAACAAAAACACATGAAGGATGGTTTTATGTGTTTTTTGTTGTGTCTGGACAGAATTAACAATTGATGTATTCATGTATTATGAATGCACCAGGCAATAAATTACCATGTAGAACATGTACAAATGCACATAAAATTAGCCCTAAATGGAACCTGCTAGGTTGCTTATACTGCTCTTGCTAAGGGCAGTATAAGCTAGTGACTGACGTATTGTCTCTCACAGTCTGTCACTTATTCCTTGACTTACACTAATTATGGGGCATTTATTTCACAAATCGGGGAGCATGCAGTCCGCTCTGCCGGAGATGAGTCCAATTTAAACATGAGCGATTGCTAGTCCCAAGCACAAATCATTAGCCCCAACCACTCACCGCTGATTCTGCGTAGTAGGGTATGTTCATACTGGGAAACATTGGGTATTCATAACTCTCATTGAGAGCTATGAATTGCCGTAATTGCGGGGCGTATTTGAGCGTATCGACGTGCAATTACGCCGTGTGAACATACCCTTATTGTGGATAGGTAGCAAAGTGTCAATCAGTAATAGGTGTCAGTGTCATATATTGGTACTTATTTGCAATGTAGATTTTAAATTTGTGTCTGAAAAAATATTGTGAACTACGGCATGTATCCCCATTGAAAACAAATAAACTCATGTTACTTGCAGTTTTAAAATGAGAACCTACCGAGAGCAGCTAATATATAGCATTAAGCTTCTTACATATACATTTATACCATACGGTTCCACCTGTAGTTGTATCCTCAAAATGAGGTCAGTTTATATATCAGATCTAGCAAAGTCTATAGGGTTTATCATGCTGTGAGTTGAGCGGAGACACTCCATCAAGCACCTCGATGGCTACTCAGATGTGCGGGGTGCGGTCTCCTGGTCGCAGGTGCGCTGCAGTCGACTCTCCTCAGTCGGCTCCGCTCAGCGTGATAAACCCTTGGCTTGATTATGATAAATGGACTGAACTCATTTTGGGGATACAACTACAGGTTTGAACCGTATAGTATAAAATGTATGGAAACTTGATGCTATTAAAAGTTCAAGAGGATATATTACATTTCACTACATAGATTAGCTTTCAACATACATGTAGGGAAAGTTAAATCAAGACTTTTACCAAATACCTTTCTCTTTTGATATTACCTTGGTCAGGAGATAAGAGAGATTTTATCTGCTCTGAGTGCACACAGGTTTCTGTGGTTACCGTTCTGCTCTCTCTTCCTGATTAGACAGAGAGCAGGGAGTGAGTTCACCAAGACGGATGGCAGCTTGAAAACAGAGTGTTTTATCTCTAACAAACAAAGGAGATTTATTACTATTGATTATTTATTTTGAGCTCTGCAGCTCTCTGCACTATAGATTGCAACTCCTGCAGTCATGTCAGTGCAATCAGAAGAGCTGGGAATACAGAGCCGATAAGCTAGTCATTACTATAGAACTACAAACAGCCTGACCGAGAAGAGTGAGGAACTTTGAATCTGAAGCTGCATGTGCCTCTGTAAAACACAATGCTGAGGCAACCCCTTTAATATGACTAGAGAGTCATCGCTGAATAAATTGATTGCATTCTCTATATAGCAGTGTTTGATTTATTGGTGATTGAACATATGAGGTATATTGGGCTTCCTCGTTACTACTATACTTGCAGTGCCTAATAATTCAGTCACAGTTGACATATTTGAGAGTATTCCCACTATAGACATCAATGAACAATCAAAATTGATTTCAATGGAAGAGTTCCAACCACCTCTCGCTCAAAATGGAGAGGTTTCAACATATCGATATGCCGTCTATAGTGAGACAACTCCTTTAATTTAAGATACTTGTGTATACTGTGAACATTGTAAGGTTGTGCTTGATGGGAGCCCTGATGATAAATCTTGTCCCTTGTTCTAATTAGACTGCTGCTGTGATGGAGGAGACGACAGACGAATTCCTCTACTGAAAGAAGTGTTTGAAGCATTTCCAGAAACCCCAATTAACATCGATATCAAAGTGAATAATGACATTCTTGTGAAAAAGGTATCAGTCGTGTTCACACTGTATGTTCTGTACTTGCTTTTTTATCACATGTTTATTACAATATTTTCAAATTTATTCAATAAATTGTCAATTAAATTAAGAAAAAAAATTATGTTGACACTAAAGAGGATTCTACATTAGGGTTCTTACCCTTTTTTTAATGTATTGGCAATGATTGGGCATGAGTGTCACGTTTGTTATTACGTATACACCGTCAAATAAGATGCAATAGAATAAAACTGGCATGATAGTAGAGCTGGGTATCCATAGACTCTAGGGGTATTCTGACACTCTCAAGGAGAGGAAAGGGGGGGGAAGGGAAATAAGGTAGAAAAAAGTCTCTTCCTCGTATAGTATTAATTAGATCAAGCTAAAAAGGGGGACAATATATTTCAGTCTCTCACCTTCTTATGTTGCACAGGAAACTGGTGCAACTCAGATTGTGGCATATAATTTATTTCCCGTGCAGCCACTTCTTTCTCCTGGGCCACCATGTTGGAAGGCTAGCTACTTGGGTATTAGTAGAGGGTTATAGGGGCACAATAGGTTCAAGTTATCTTCTAGTTATAAGCTAATAATTATTGAACATAGTTTTGTTGTTGGTAAAAATTCTGGTTTTCTTCTATAATCATTTCATCAAAAATACAAATGATTTATGTTATAATATGTAACAATAGATACGGATTTAGGATGCAGTTGATGGTGGCATTCTTCAAGAGGTTGTCTGCTTTAAACAATCCATTCTCATAAGACAAATACAATGCGATGATAATGTGGATCCTTCTTTTAGGGTTTTTATGCAATTTTCCAGGGCAGTGGAGTCGGCAAGCCGAAGCCCCGACTCCTCAATTTCCCAAACCTCCGACTCCCGACTCCGACTCCTGACTCCCTCATACACGGCGCATGTTTAAGTGATAACTTTACTGTAGTAAAATGGTAACATCACATTAGGATGCAATAAACAAGCTATTTAGGTAGAACAGACACTGACTAGCAAAAGGGTAACAATGTTTTGATCTTTTGAACACTTGAGGCTAGAGCTGAAGAAAAAGCTGTATTTGTATCCAAGTCCAGTCTGCACCAACATTGGGAATGTGTAGAAGAGACCTGGGATCAGATTCTGGTAAAGGTATGCTTGAATCTGATTAAGAGCCCAGAGGAATTCAGGCAGTATTGAAAACCAAAAGGTGGATTTCCCAAATACTAACAAAATAATAAAAATTAACATTTTGATTTTTAGGAGCAAAACAGTAACAATGCATTTACAGGAAAGAATCTGCAGAACGAAGCAGATGCTAAATACTTGCAAGTCACATTTATGTATAAGATGTAAGATGACTGTATGTAAAATTACAGTAGCCTCATATACAAAGCTGTAGTGGATGGTGAGATATGGAGCTTGGAAGTCACAAGTTCAAAACATTGTTACAATTTTGCTTGTCAGTGTAAAATATATATTATTGGATATGACATTAAAACACAAAAAATTGTAAATATGCAAAACACTGCAGGAACATTTGTGGAGTCTCTGAATTTGTTCTGAGAAATAGTATTGCCTCCATCAGATCCTGCATACATGACCTCGCATCTGATCTCATTATTTTCAGGCTAGAGAACGACCTCTCTACACTAACTTGGGTTGGGGGCAAAGCAGTGACCACAGGGGCAACATCTCTAACAGTGTCAGGGTATAAAGGAATTGCCTCAGCCACAGTCAGTTTTGATGAATGGTTGAACTCTTCTACTTCTTTGAAAGCAGGTGAAAAATTTTGCTGAAATCTGTTTGCCCTGGGGGCAGAATCTTTTCCCCTGGGGCAGCGCTTTGCCTGCTCCATGTCATCAATTACACTCCTCATGTGATAAGGCTGAAGATATGGGAGCAGTAGTGCTGGCCGGACCCAATTCCTCTTGCTCTTTGCACTGCATCGAAATAACTGGACAAACTAATTATATATTTGGGAGTCGGTCTATTTTATGACGACTCTGACTCCTGCAAAATAGGCACCGACTCCACGACTCCGACTCCACAGCCCTGCAATTTTCTGTTTTTGTCAGGGAAACAGCCAGTAAGTAGACATTTTGTTGCAGGGAAATTAATCCTTACAAATCAATAGTTCATCCATGTGATGCTCAGAGACGCCGAGTTATACATAAAAGGATTCACCATTTGTCGTAGCCCTCTGCTTTGACTAATAAGGGAGTGGGATCACCGGCATGCATCCCCTACATCACATCCGTATTCTCTAATAGGAATGCTCTTAAGCACATGTTCCCAATTGGCCCCTGTACTTGGTGTATGAAGTTGTGTAACCATTATTTCATTCTTCGTTCATTGCTTTGGGTAAATGTAGAATTTCCAGCTGTCTTTGATCATTTCCTTTCCATGCAACCATAACAAGGAAGAACAAGTTCATCTCTAAAACAAACAGTTTCCAAGACATTTCTGCAGCTTCCTGCCTATCTGTTCTTCAGAAAGGATTTGACACTTGGGAGTTTTTATGCTGTTGTGGATACTGTGCTTTTTCCTTGTCTGAGAATTCCCTTTGTCACCTGGGAGTTGTAATATATCAGTCCAGCGGCCATCACTCTCCTGCTGTCAGCCGGGACCATCAATTCAGCTTGTTTATTGGCTTTAAGTGACGGTAACAAATGCGCAGGCTGCAGTGTTTTTTCTGTATCAGCATTAGTGCTGTGGAAATTCAATGAAGGAGTCAGCGAATATAATAATGTGATGATAATGGAGATAAACACAAGTTACTTCTCTATTAAGTGGTTTGTAGTTCAAGAAAAATACCATCCAGAACATATTAACTATTACTTCCCTTTCCATTGGAATATGTGTAAAATGACCTTTGTTTCATATCGAAGTTGTTTGACAGGACTACATGAATTGTGCAGCATTGTCATGTCATTTTATTGCTGCTGTATATTATACTAACAAAAAAGACCAAAGTTAGCCCGCACTTCCTTTGGAACTGAACATTGACACTGAAGTACACTGCTGTGGCTGTCAAAATGGCAATTTTCAATTTTCACAAGATATAGTAACGCACAGTAAGCACTAAAGGTTTGAAAACTGTCTTAGTCTAAGACTTTTCTTGTTGCCCATAGCAACCTATCAGGGTTTCCCTTTCATTTCTTCAGAGCACTATATGAAATGAAAGGGGAACGCTAATCGGGTGCTTTCGGCAACAAGAAAAGTCTTAGACCAAGACAGTTTTCAGACATGTCCCCCTATATCATCCAAAATTTAACTTGTAAAACATTTCGATTCATTACCGCTATTCCCTGTATAAGTCTTTAGTGCACATTTTGATCCAATTGCATATTCCCACCTACCGCATCAAGGTAACCTCATCAGGTAGGTCCCTAACTCTAATGCCTTTCTAAAGAGTCAAAGCCGCCATACATTTGGGGCAACAGGTTTCATTCACACTGATTGTAAGGATTTTAAGCAGGAAGAAGGGTGAAGTACAGACCCAACATGGACGCAGCTACTTCCCCAAACACGCAATACTAAAAAAAAACAAGCTTAGCCTGCATCTCCATTGCAACTGAACATTGACAGTGGTGCACACTGCTGTGGCTGTAAAAATGCTAATTTTCTGATATAAAATACAGTAGCACACAGGAGGCACAAAAACCTATGCAGATATTAAACTCATGAAACATTTAATATATGTTACTGCTGTTCTTTCTATGTGTATAGAATCAAGGTCTTTAGTGCACATTTTAATCAAATTGTGTTTGCCCTGTTACTGCTTTTTTCCCCTCAGAGATGCTTTAGAGTTAGGAACCCCCCCAGATGAGGTTACCTTGACGCGATAGGTGGGCATATGCGATTCAATCAAAATGCGCACTACAGACCTTGATTTTATGCATGTATAGAGACTAACAGTAATGCATTTTGAATGTTTCATGAGTTCAGTATTTTAGTGCCTACTGTGTGCTACTGTATTTTATGTTGGTATATTACAATAAAACTAAGGTTCTGTTTAAACTGGACATTGTATATCATACCGTACCATACACCTATACAATTAATGCATATTATGTATTCGTTATGCCTCCAGTATATAATATTATATAGGACAATGGTAAAATATGTAAGTAATAACAGGGACTGCATATATCCATTAAAGCTACACTGACTTGAAAAAAAACCTTTGATTAAATATATCTATAAATCAGGGCATTACTAGAATTTATATGGCTCTATAGTAAAATTAGATGGTCCCCAATCACCCAGTTACAGGAAACTGAACCAACAGGATAAGTAGCAATAATTAAAGTTACAGACAATAGTGCCACAAGTCAGTGATTCCACATAGTAGTGCTAGATCACAAAAACCCACTTATTTGTTATTCCTCACAAAAAGAACAATTTTTTGCAGTGGGCTGCCACTGGGCCCCATTGCAGCTCCTAAGGCTGTTATGTCTATAATTAAGCTCAAGCTGCAAGATGCACATAAAGGGCTGAACTAGTGAATACAAAGAGCTTCCAAATTACAGCTCCCAGAACCAGTTTGGGGGGATGCATGTTGTGCCTGTCATCCAGCTTAGAAGGACTTTTGTGAGGAATCTCGGAAACTGCACCCTCAGCAGTGCTCCGACGCTGAGTAGGTGACACACAATGCTCTTTGTAATTAGAGCCGATTTACATCTATGTCAAAGATCCCTGTCAGAGCCTTTGACAAAAATTACAGAAAAAAATAGCGCAGCATGTTGCACAATTTTTTCAGTTTGTATAACGGACACCATGACAGAAATGCAAAGGACTCTAATGTAGTGCATGTGTTCTATCAGATGCCATTGGTGTCCGTTATGTATCAAGTCCAGTGCCATTCATTTTTTCGGTGGCCAGAACAGAAAACTGGAAATAGTAATGCAAGTATGGACCTAGCCTGTATCTCCAAAATGTCTTCCTTATCTGGATGCCAAGCGCAGTATATAGTCCTCCTCTCCATAACCATGGTTCTGAAAGCTGTATATCGGAATCTTTTTATGGGCATCATATAGATACCTTGTTTGAAGCTCCTCTGGGTGATGACATGGTATTTTGTAACAGGTTATCCTCAATACTGCACAAATACTTAGGCTTGGTTCACTTCATGCTGGAAAACACAGTATACACATATTCCAATACAAGGCACTGTAAGTAAAAGTTAATTTAATTTTATTCAATGATAAAAAATACAAATATCAAAGCACATAGAGATACAAGTGGGGAATAGGTGGATGCGGGCTGTTGTGTAAAATGTGTAATATACAGTGGTACCTTGGTATAAGTCATTAATCTATTCCAGATCCTTGGACTTATACCAAACTGGACGAACTTTTCCCATACGAGGTAAAGGGAAAATAATCCATTCTTATAATAATAACAGTAGGATTACAGCTTCATCCAGTCCACCTGGAGTATGAGCTGTAGCCTGCTGCAAGGTGACTGTGTTTTAGCAGAGCTGGAGCAACGTAACTCTGCACAGCGTTAAAGATGGCGGGTGTGCGGAAAGGTAAGTGAGAGATATACTAGAGTGCCAAACCACCTCATACACACTGTTGTATACTTGGAATGAGCAGGCTGCCGTGCAATCTATTCCTAAGTAAAGGCATGTCCCCACTGCACGGGTTTTCGGCTGGTTTTTCAGCCGGTTTGCGGTTTTTCAGACCGCCTGAAAAACTGGCCGAGAAATGATAGAACGGGGTCTATGGAAAACCCTTGCAGCAGTCCCACTGCAAACGGGTTTTCCGCCCACTGTTTTTGTCGCCGGCGGTCCGGCGACAAAACATTGTCCCATGCACAATCTTCCGTCCGGTTTTCGGACGGAACAGTGAATGTCCAAAGGGAGGGGGGAGGTAGTTCTCCGCTCATCGCGGAGAAAAGCCGTCCTCCCCGCGGCCGTGAGGACGGCCGCAAAACAGGACAAATACCCGCCGTCAAACCGGCCGGTATTTGTCCTGTGCCGCGTGAACGGCCCCTAAGGCGTAGGTGTAGATGTGGTGGAGACAGCGGTTATAGAGGTACGGAACTTATGAAAGAACCGACAGTGCTGGATAATAGAAGCCGCATGGAGTGTCTGTGTGTGACCAAAGCAGCGCTCACTTCCGGAAGTAACAGGCTGCTAAATCCTTCATCCTCGCTTCAGATAACTGGCTGAAAGTTGTGCCAAGCTCCTCTGCTAGGCCTTCGCTGCCATAAAGGTCCAGGCCACCTCGAGTCTGATTCCAAACAAATGTTGATACCAAACTAAATTTTTTGAGTCCAAACAAGACTTATACCAAGTTGGAATGATACCAAAGCTGATTTATACCGAGGTACCATTGTAATATAAATATCAGTAGATGTTTATCTTACCAAAGGGTCAGAAACCAATCATGTCAAAAGCATCAGATGTGGACTCCAGATAGACACTATGGGCGACATGTATGATTTTTGATGCCCTGGCGCCATTTTTTTGCGTGCATTTGTAGCATAGAATGCGCCTGGATCTATGAACCTGTTCGACTGCAGGTCATAGATTTAGCGCTTTCTAGCTACTGAGCGACTCTTCTGGCTCAGGTAAACCACTTTGAAAATGGTTTACCTGTTCCAGCAGTAATGCGTCTGAAATTGTCGATCAAAAGTCATACATGTGTAGCTTTGTATGGTTGTAGTGCGACACACCTCCAGCATGCCCCCGATCTCAGGTGCATTACAAAGTGCAGTGGGCGCTGTTTAATGCGTCTGATATTGCAGTGTGCCTGGTTAAAAATATAGCGAATAGGGCTGGGCCAGTTTTCGTCCTGGAAAGACGCCAGACTTCTGCCGCAGCCCCGTTCATACATGTCGCCCTATCTTACTTATCAAAATGTATGCTATCATCACATCATATTCTGATATCTACTGAATCATAATAGGTAGAAAAAGTGGCCCAAGGCCATAATCTATCACATTGATCCCATATAAACACAAAAAATATATCTGAAATCATAAAATGAATAGTATTACAACATGACAACGACTGTCTCCACCGCCGCTGAAATGCCAGCACATCACTGATTTAGATCAGTGTTGGAGGTCGCATTTGGAACCTTACCTCCTTCGCAAATTCTGGCGGGAATGATGGAAGAAATAGTGCACCAAACTGCAGTAGTTTTTTGCCTTGAAAATAATGGACAAAGAAAGTGTCAGAAACTCAATGGACCCCTCAATGGGGTCTGTCGGCACCATTGGTGTCCATTATAAAATGAGTTTGGTTTCATTACATCAATGAAGCTTTTGTCGCAGATGTAAACCAGGCCTATGACTACATCCAAACAAAGCATTTAGAAGGTGGTGGAAACTAATTGATACCAGCCACAGCAAGAGATTGGCATGGCTTGATGGCCACCACGCTGCTTTTCTTTTTTCTACTTGCAGACTGGTTACTAAAGATACGATGCATGACTCCTCCAGCCAAGCAACCAGTCTCTGGCAGATCACTTGTCTTTTTAGCTGAATATTAAAGGGAATGTGTAATCAAAAATGGCTTATTGTTTAACTCACATTTTTACGTTCAACGCATTTTTTAAGAATTTTTGGTTATATTTTTTTTTTTTACATTTTCCATATCACTTTCAATATTTTTTAATAATTCTTAAGTCCTGCAGTTTTCACTTTGGCCACTAGCCTAATAATATCTAACACTTCCTGTTCTGTAGAGAAATTCTCAGTTGTCTGCTCATTATCAGCAAAAAGAGTGTCAAACTGAAAGGAGACACCAGTTTGAATAAATAACACAGCATCCACCAGTCACAGAAGGATAGTCACAGTTCACCCTTTCAGCTCCCTGCACAGTGACTTCTTCCCAGGTCACAGAGCATGAGTAGAAAACCCTCCTATAAAAGTCAATGGGACTGAGTCAGTCTTAAGTCTCCTATGTGCATGAAGCTACTGTAAAGCATCTCTCTGACTGCTGTTAAAGCAGTTCAAACAACCCATAGTGGCCAAAGTTAAAAATTCAAGACTCAATAATTATTAAAAAATATTGAAACTGATATGAAAAATAAAAAAAAAATAAAAAATTCCTAAAAAAAATGTGTTTAACATAAAAATGGGACTTAAACAATGACTCTTTTTTTTGATGACACATTCACTTTAAACTGGCACTGATGGTGGAGAGGTGTCAACTTGCCAGTACTTTATCTCTGAATGTGTTTGGTTGTGAGAACTCTGATTTGGTCAATTTCAGTGAAGATTTCTCATCTTTGGAATTAACCCATTACATCCAAGAACTAAACAAACTATTGAGCACCACAAAAATAATAAATGATAATCCTTATTTATATAGCGCCAACATATTCTGCAGCACTTTATCATATCACACAAACGACCACTGGACGTACTGAGAGCCAATATTACTGCTTAATCTCCCATCACTCCATGCCATAGCTACCTTATTTTTGCCTTTTATACAACTTTATTTAAAGTATATTGTGCATTTACATGAGTCACTCATAGTTCTTCCTGGAATCATTGCTAAATCCCTACATACTTTTTATTGTACTGGTTAAAGATATTCCTTTGTAGCTCCCCTGAATCAAATTCAGCTATTACAGTAAACTAAGTGGGAACAAATACAGAGGGTGGTAGATACCCTGTTGTGCCATATTGTGCAGAAACCTTATAGAAATAAAACATGTGGGAGGAAATGTTCACTTTAATGTGTGTTCTGTATATTTTGGCAGGTTTCAGGACTCGTAAGAGAATACAACAGAGAGCACCTGACTGTGTGGGGTAATGCCGACTATGAGATTGTTCAGAAGTGCCACAAAGAGGTGAGAGCAGGGTAAAGATGTACACTACGAGTCAGGTGTATGACGTGTGCTGCTGATACAATCTGAGACTTTATATGTAGAAATAAGATCATTTTAAGTCATGCTGCTTCTATCTACTACATGCTTTTTTAACAGGGGGATTACTTTTCTGTCCTGGTTTCTATATTACAGTGTTCCCTCAAGTTATAATACAGGATGCATTAGTTTCAACATACAATGGTTGTTACTGGGACATTGTATGTTGAGTGTAGTTTCAAAATACATCACAAATCCTAATCCAACCAATTATCATGAACATTTTACTTGTTAAACATCTGTATTGAAGTGCATGCAGTGATTGGTGGTCTAGTAGCACTTCTCTACAGTACAGTGCAATACTGCATGTTCTGTACTGCTCTGTACAACTTCCACGATGAGTGGTTCCTTTAAGCATCAAGTAAGAGCACCTCTTCTATTTTTTTACATACATTGTGTATAAAGTACATGACCCAGAGAAGCTCCTATCCTAAACATAGAAAGTGATTTACAGCTTCCAGCAGCTTTTCTGACTGTTATATGTAAGGATTTGCTTTATCTGTATTAGTATCTGCTTCATATTATATAATCTTCATTTTGAATTATGTTGGGTCACATTTTGGGGCTTTAGAATCAATTTCCAGTTTTACATAGAGTTATGCTTTCAGCACAGAATAGACTTCACAGAACCAATTAATTATTGTATGCTCAGGGACCACTGTTGTGCTTGCCTCCTAACAATATGATAGCATCAACACATGAAAAATTGCCGCTACATAGAGAATATTTGCTTGACAAAGGGGGCAGGTCCGTTTCCCCCGAAACGTTGCGGACTGGACACCTTACCGATGAGTATACATTGAATACTACTGCTGGCATGTCTATCTTTGCTAATGATCATAAGTGATATCTAATAAAGGACGCTATGAAAAGTATGCTGCAACCTGGAAAGGATTAATGCTGGACCTTAGATGTCATGGACACATATCTTCTAATATGTCTACTATATAATGCTGGACTTCAGATGTTATAGATGACTACTTCAAACCCTGGCTATGTAATAATATATGGGTATATACTCATTGTCTGAATATAATACAAGTGATTGCCTTTTATCCAAGCTGGCTGAATATTCTTTATGTGGTGGCGATTTTTCATGTGTTGATGCTGGATTGGTGGACAGGTGGGGAAAATTGTCAATGCACTATATGGTGCTTATGTGCAAAGTTGAAATTTAAATCTTAACCATATGATCACAGTGTTGTTTTTTATGTTGGTTATAATTTTTTTGCTTCCTTCCTTCCTATCTCAAGGAATACTCCATAACACTACCCATACTTCTCTACCCTTTCTACTAGATGTAAAGCCAGCTAAACTTATCTCTAGTGAAACTCCTAACCTAGTACTTGCTTCTTGGCTCTGATGTTCATTTGGTTGTAGATTAAAAGGAAAATAACTTGCTTTTATACCCAAAAAATATTCTTGGCGCCATCTAGTGCACGAGTCATTCAAGGACGTGCATTGATCAGCGACCTCTGTTTGTAAAAGTGGTGTGCCAATATTTTCAAAAGCTTGTCAGTCCATCGGGGGTAATTTAAAATTGAAGAAAAACAAAAATCCCCTTTTAAGCCCCCTTGTTCCTGCTGCATCCACTGATGGCGTCAGGAGCAGTGCTCACGTGACCCTGCAGCCAGTCTCAGACCTCAGAAGTCATGTGCATTATATTCAGCAAGAGACTGCCTCGGCCAGTGAGTAGATGCAGGGTCACGTGAAGAATAAATAGTGATGTTACTGGCCGGAAACACCAGGATCATCAGCGCCGAAATGAGCAGGTTAAATTTTCAATCATCCCTGATGAACTGACAAGGTTTTACAGATATTGGAACCTCCCTTTAACTTATTACCTACATAAACCTGTAGTGAGATCATTTTATGACCTTCAGAAGTCTGACAGCTGTGATTCTTAATCTGCTTACAAGCTCACAGCACATAAGAAGGTGGAATAAGACAATGGCAGCTTGTTGCCAGAACTTTTAATTTCAGTTTCAAATCTGGGTGAAGGTAAACTTGCACTTTAAAGAAAAAAAGTGCAAAGCCTTAAAGGGGTTTTGCCACGATGTAATGTTGATGTGGGATCCTCCAAAATGGGTATTTAATCACTTTTCTAAATATATGTGATTACAAAAAGTGAAGCCTCTGAGAGCTACAGCATTCTTTATAAACCCTTAGTTTCCTAACAGTTTACATTAGACACTTAGGCTGATCTGGCTTGCGTGTTTGCATTTCTTATCTGATGACAGGGAACATGACGGAGCTTGCAAGGGACTGTGGTGAAAGATTCTGTGTCTTTTGTATAGAGAATCCACTGGTTCTAATGTAATTATTTGAGTAAACATTTCAGATGGTCCCTGCCACTGCGTCTCTGCCCAGACCCCTTCCCTCCCCCATGACTCAGCAGTGCTGTGTTTATCTTTTCTGCTGAGCATATAACAGGTAAGGAACTCACCTCTTGGCAAAACCCCTTTAAAACATTGTGATATACTTTGTTAAATCATCAATATATCTCTTTAAATGGGTGTTGTCTAGAAATTGATGTTGTACAACATGAAGGCTAAAGATTTACCAGCGGAAAATTAGACCCTTTGGAACAGTTCTCCCCAAATCCAGTCCTCAAAGCCCACCAACAGGTCATGTTTTCTGGGTTTCCCTAGCATTGCACAGGTGATTTCATTATACTGCAAAGGTAATTTCTTTTTTGTCAGTCCATTTTGTTGGATATCCTGAAAACATGACCTGTTGGTGGGCCTTGAGGACTGGAGTTGAGGAACACTGCTTTGGAGCACATAAAAAAGTTGAAAAATATTAAGTCATTTGACTACTTAAAGCCATAGGTCCAAAGCCTCTGGCTGTACTACTTGGAGATATTGGCGATGCTGTCCTGGTTTCTATCAGGTGCAATTTTGTTTTGAAAGCTTCATGAAATAAAGTAATACATTGATATGCCCATTATTTGCAGTTGCGGTCAAAACCTTTTTTCCCAATTTGCAAATTAAGTATATTTACTAAATTTAAAAGCACCACAGAACAGAATGCCAAAACCTCTGTGGCCCAATAAAACCAAACTAGGACTTTTCGGGTGTATGAACCAGTGGAATGTCTTGAGGAGGATGAAGCCTATGCTGAAAAGAACACCCAGCCTTTAGTAAAGTTTGGAGGTGGCTTGCTGATGCTTTAAGTCTGCTGTGCTTCTTCTGGCATTGGAAACCTACAGCATGTGGAGGGCAAGATGGACTCAATCAAGTATCTGGAAATCCTAGGAGAAAAAGTTGTGTCCTCTGTAGGGAAGCAAAAGTTTGGCCGTCCCTAAACATTCAAACAACAGAATGATCCATAATGTCCATCAACGCTTGGTTTCAGAAGTCCTGGAAGATTCTGGAGTGGCTGTCAAAGTTGATTGACTGTAAATTCAACCATAGAAAGTTTTTGTGGGATTTGAAATAGACAGTTGCAGCTGCAAACCCAAGAATAATAGTGAACTGGAGGCAACTAACCATGAGGAATAGGCGAAGATTGCTCCGTAACACTGTCAGAAGCTGGTGTCTGGCTATGCATTACATTTGCAGCAGGTCATAACAGCAAAAGATGCTCTACCAGATGCTCTTAGAGACCCTTTAGTTATTTTGGGCTATTTAATTTTTTTTATTTTTTTTTGTAAAAACCTTTAAAGGTTTTTTTTTCCCCACAATGATTAGATTTTAACATGTAGAGAAAGGTAAAAGAAGATTATTACTAAATACATTTCTGTTTTGATTTTACGGTATTCATGAGATAAAGAAGATTTTATCTGCTGCTAGTGTACACAAATTTATCTAGGTAACTGACCACCGTTCCCCGCTCTCTTATCTGATAGCTCCAAGCTGCTTTCCAAACATAACTCAGTCCCTGCTGAGTCTTATCTCTAGTACAGCAGCTTCTTTATTTAAGTTAATGACAACCTTTAGCGCTCTGTAGGCTTGTGCACTACAGATTATAAGGTTGGGTTCACATGGTGCATAGCGGTGCGTATCTGTGCACGCCACTGTATGCCTGCTTTTGAAAGTACGTGCTGGCCAGCGCGTACTTTCATCTGCGCTCCGGCATGGCTTACGTTTACTTTCAGTTTCCCCAGGACCCGAAAGAAGTATCATGTTACTTCTTTTTATGGGTGCACAGTAAGCGCCGGGAAATACTCTGGAAAATCATAGCACACAATGAGGAAGTGTGAGTTTGAAACTGCCTGTGGCTCCGTGAAACAGCATGCTGAGATAGCCCCTTTAAGTTTGTAAATTTTGCAAATAAACCTAATTTGCAAGGGGGTTTGAATAGTTTTGATTGCAAATATTTCTATATTTGTCACCATTGAATCCAGGCTTCTATCGCATCTGGAGCTATGGATCCACAGAAAGTAGTGGACATCAGTGCATCAGAATAATAACTCATGTCTCAGAACTTCTGTCTTATGGAGCTCTGGCTTTGGACCATTCGTAGTGTACGGGGTATTTTTTTTAAACTTTTCTTCTGGTAGGTACCAATAGAGGCCTCGTTTTGGTAACCAAGTGACTGTTGTAAGAAGGCACAGGGTGCCGTCCTGGATGGCAGATACGTGTCACCGAGGTTTCTGATCTCGGTGAAGTAAAGCCTGCTAGTGTTGTCAGTATTGCTAGGGTACTAACATTGGTTTATTTCTAGTAGTAGGACTGCTAAATAGCGGTCGATCCGGGCCAGGCTTTTATTGGAGCAGTCCAAAGAGCAGGGTGGGTGGACTGCTCCCAGGTATCCGGCCCAGGTTTTGGCCAGGCCTACTTAAGGCAGGAGGTCTGGAGAATCAGTGGGTGTGGTGCTCAGTCAGTGTGTTTGGTCTGGCTGAGAGGAAGGTGGAAAGGTTGTGCTCCAGCCTGCAATCTACCGTGTGCCCAATTACCCTGATTCTCCAGACCGCCTGCCGTAAGTAGGCCTGGCCAAATCTGGGCCGGATACCTGGGAGCAGTCCACCCACCCTGCTCTTTGGACTGCTCCAATAAAAGCCTGGCCCGGATCGACCGCTATTTAGCAGTCATACTACTAGAAATAAACCAATGTCGGTACCCTAGCAATACTGACAACGCTAGCAGGCTTTATTTCACCGAGATCAGGAACCTCGGTGACACGTATCTGCCATCCAGGACTGCATCCTGTGCCTTCTTACACTGTTTAACTGGACTGGATAACATATTGTCTCTGTTGGAGGATAAGCATATTAAAGCAGTGTTTCTGTTACAATTCTAGAACTCCTGCATCCCTCTGCTGTTCTGCTTTCAACGGGTTCTGCTCCTGGTTGGACTATTCTATACGGGACTCCTGCCCTTCTTTCCACTGCGGGAACAATTCTTAGAAATTCCGATGCCTTCAATAATCATGAAGTAAGAAATCTTCACATCTTCTATGTTATTGCATTTTAGAAGCTTACTTTTGATTGTCCAATCAAATGCTGGGTATGTAGTGTATAACAATAATGGTAATGCAGTAATATAATTGGTTTTATTATTACAATAGCACCTATCAATGGGTATTTAAGGCACTAATGGCACAGTCAATTATTGATGTTGATTTGCTGGAAGCAGAAAATACAGATTTGGAGGACTAGGTCTTTAATCTCTAATATGGCAGGTGTTGTGTTCTCGATCCATGCAGAGTGTAAAATACCAATCAAAAGTGATCCAAGCATAGACATATGATGAACAGGGTCATCGGTACCTAATGCTTATTAACGTTTTAAGAGAGCAAAGTTGGCCTTCGGTGAATCCTAAGAAAGGGCTACGGTAACTCAGATTCCTAAAAAAGAAAGTGCTGTCTATGATTAGAAAGGTGCCCCTTTTTGTTTCCCGGCCGCTTCCTAAAAGGGCGGCAAATGGGCCGGCCCGGGGCGCCACCCCACCCTGCTCGGCGGCCCGCCCCGCCCCCGGGACGCCCTATTAGCGCACACTGTTTTAAACACCCCAGACCAGCAAGCTGCAGGGTTTTTGGAGGCCCCGGGGACGTTGATCGTTCCTTTTTCCCTGACTCCTCCTTTTTATAGGTAAAAAGGCTGACAACTTTAAACCTGCCCCCTGTGACGCCTGGGTCTCCCCGGTGGAGGGCACATATACCCCGGGGGCTGCCCTTTTTAGCGGAAAACAGGAATGATGCTTCTAACGGTGCTTCAAACCGTATGCTTTGAAACTTACTTGAGTTGTCCACCGGGAGAGTTTGGAAAAAGGTAAGAGTAATTTTTTTATTTTAAATACTTTTCAAGGGGGCATATGGCTACAAGGGGGGAACAGGTACAAGGGGGACAGGGCTTACAAGGAAAGGTTTGTGGCTGGTTCCCTCAGAGGGGGAATAGCCCACAAAGGCCAAGCTAAAAAGAGGGGCACACTAGGTTTTAAAAAAGGGGCAACTTTGGGACTGGGGAATCCCACAAGGGGCACAAATCGTCCTAAAAAATGGTGCTGGGTAATAGGGGTGCTCAGTTTAAAGGGGGGCACACTGGCTTTTCAAGGGGCTTTTACGGCTCAAAGGGGGGAAATGGCTTCAAGGGTGGGAACCGGCTTACAAGGCCACTGGCGCAAGGGGGAACACTGTGCTAAGGGGGGCTATGGCACAAGAGGAATTGGAAGGTGGGGATTTTTTAGAACTTTTTAAACTTAAGATAAAAAGATCTTTTAGTGGCAATTTTTGCCATTATTTGGGTGCCATTTAATTTTAAAAAAGTGTGCCGGGTCCAAACAAAGGGGGAAAATCAAACTGCTCTAAGGGAATGTTGTGCTGGAGAACTTTGGGTCATGGAATTCAAATGGATGTTATTTTAAAGTGAAACCTACAAAATTATGGCTGCAGACCAAGTACACCCAATTATGGCATTATGCCCCAATGCCAGTGACCCCTTACTATGGGATAATGCCATTGTCCCACTGCAAAAAAATGTTTAGGAATGGTTCGAGGAGCATGACAAAAATTTTAAGATGGTGACTTGGCTTCCAAACTTCTCAGTCTGATTCAGCGCTGAAAAGCAGCCGTGTGAACGTACCCTATGTCTCCATGGAGCTTAGTGTCTCTCCTTTTATTATTTGCAACTCTTATAAAGGCATAGGAGACCTGATTGATCTACTTTGATTTTATACAGGCTAGCCGTACATGAAGCGCTGTTATGTTCATGACTTCCCTACAAATACACATGCTTGCCTGTCTCCCTCAGTAACAAAGAATTGGGTATGTTGGATTTATTCTGCCATCAGCGGTCAGTGGGAAGGCCCCCAAACACATAGGGCGACATGTCCCAATACGAATGCGCAATAGATTTGGTGTGTTTTGTGTCAAAAAAACTTTTGACGCTATATTCTCAATATAAATGACTTGTAATATACCAAAACTAGTGCACATTATACGCTGGGCGCGACACATTGTACTGCACCTAAAAAGGTGCAGTAAATATAGTAGCAATGATACGCTGTGCGCCTCTATAACGCAAAGCATCTATCGGGGCACATTACATACACCAGTAATGATATGTTATGCATCTCCGTAACACAATGCGCCTCGATAGGCGCATTACATACACTACCAGTGATACGCTATGCGCCTCGACTGCGCAATGCACCTTTTTAGGCACATTAAGTTTACTGTGCAAGGTATACCAGACGGCAGATTTTGAAAGGATCGTACTTTCAGGTGCACTTTACACTGATTAAATGTGCCTAAAAACTGTCGCCGCGACGCCAATTTGCAGACATGTCGCCCCTAGTGTCACCCTGTCAATTTTGACCCAGTTTGTATGGCCAGCTGAATTTCCATTAAAATCTAACATGTTCCCATAAAAAATAAATACTACAGTGTACGCTCCTAGTGCCCCATTAAAAAACACTCCACTTCTTCTGAATGGGGGCATCGGTGCACATGACTGTCTCAGTGGCTGCAGCCGTCCCTGTTTGGGAGAGGAAGAACATAAACAGAAGACTGGAGAGACCCACGGCTGGAACAGAGGTGATGAGGAAGGAGGGTGTAGGTATTTTTTTAAATGGGGCACTAGAAGCATAATATTTCTTTTTATAAGAACTGGAAACCCCTTTTAGTTTGGAGCTCTGTGTAAGGAAATATGTTAATGCTGCAAACTGATTCAGCTCAATGCAAATGTTCATAATTAAATGATGCATTTTGTATTTTCCTGCAGGCTGAAAGATCCCTCAAAAATGAGCAGAAGTCACAAGTTTGTTGTGTGGCTGGCTGATGCGTAAGCAATGTTTTTTTTTATATAAGGGGTTGTGTATATAAACAGGTGCAACCTGAAAAATGCTAATGACATACACAAAATTTTGACCATACTTTGGTGCAGCAAGAACCAATGGCTGCTTTCTTCTAAAATACAGTGCCACACCTGTCTAAAGGTTTTATGGGAGTAGAGGTCAAACCTGCGGCTGTATCTTATCCACTTAAAAGGTTGGATGTTCACGGCATTCAGGAATATTTTGCACTTGAAATGCGTGGTTTGATATACCTTCCTTTCAGCTTACATCTGTCTTATCATATGTAGTCATATCTGAGACTTTTGTATGCATAATTCTGTGGAGATCATCACTTTCTGAAATACTCTGATCATCCCATCAGACACAAACAAAGATTTGATGATCCAAGTCATTCAGATAATACCTATTCTGGTAATTGGGCTATGTGAGCACTGAACCAGGTAACCATATCTACATGCTTGTACATACATGTTTTGAGTGGAATAACTATCTGAAATTTTTGAGCTTTAAAAATGGCAAATTTTTCCAGATTTTCACAATATTTTGATATTTTTCACAAATAAACATGGATTGTATGGACAAAAATTTCTTACTAACTTAAAGCACAATGTGTCCCCAGAAAACAGTCTCCGAATCACAAGGATAGGTAAAAGTATCTAAAAGTTATAAAGTGACACGTCAGATTTAAAAAATGTGGCTCTGTTAGGAAGGCCAAAACTGACTGCGGCAGTAAGGGGTTAATATTTCATAGATGCACAGGTTGGTGGAGATGACATCTAGGCACAGTGGCAGGCCAGCTAGTATCCTGCATCCCTTAATAGCGCTCGCACAAGCTTCCATGAGCAGGGCTGCCATCAGAAATTTCATGACCCCATACAACTGAAATGCCTGCCTCCCCCCACTACTCGCTCCTCCTAACCCCGCCCTCATCCCACCCCAAACTCCACCCTCATCCCACCCCAAACTCCGCCTCCCGCTGTGGTGGTAAGGGGTTAATCATGGCCAACAAAGTCAAGTCAAAGGAAAAAAGTAGAGTTTAAATAAATAGAGCATTTGTTTTAATTTTTTTGGGGAGTTCGACAATTGGGCTTATTTACCTAAACTGTCTATCAGGAAGACTGTCTTTATTGCCCATAGCAACCAATCAGAGCTCAGCTTTCATTTTTAAAGAGCAGCTTTAAAGATGAAAGCCGAGCTGTGATTAGTTGCTGTGGGCAACAAAGACAGTCTTACATTTAGATTGCTTTGTAAAAAGAGGACCAGAACGAGGCCTCTCAAGCTCAATGGGTGGACAAAAAAACTATTTCCCCCTTGGAGACAATAGAAGCCCCCGTGTATTTGGGAAATTTAAACAGGGGTGTCAGTAGCGAAACAATGCTCCACCCATCCCCCCAGGGGGAAAAATGCCTGAAATAAATGCACATTTGATAAATTTCCAGTTTCACCAGTATCGAAAAGCCAAATACAACAGGGAGATTGTACGAGACAACATCACACATATTATCATGAGGGGTTTTGATTGCTTTTACCTTTTTGCTATAGATAGGCTGTAAAGGGTTTCCCATTTTATAGGTTACAGGGTAACCCTCTGCTCCCCATTGTTAAGGGGCAAATTAATATGGAAAAAATAAAAACATGAGGTTTTGTTGATTTTTGGAAAAATATGCAGATGACAAACACGTAAAGGGTCCTCATTGTTTTGCGGCCCCTTTCATACCCTTTAAGCAATTTACAGGAAAAAAAAAAAAATCACAAAAAAAATGGGTTGTTTGCTTAAAAACATGACAAAAGGGCCCATCTACAGTCAATGACTGGACAAAAACTATTCTTAGTAGGAGACAATAGACGCCCCAGTTCTACATGGGAGAAGCAGGTGCAGTTTACTAATAAACAATTGCTCTCACACCCATTCACCGTGGGAGGGGGAGGGGCAACTGCCTGGTAAAAACTGCACATTGGATAAAAATCAGCTATTGTAATACTAGCAATCCCCCCCATAGTTTTTGGCATGTGATTCGTTGTTTTTTGTGTTTTGCATTTGTTTCAATCTCCCCTTGTGTTGTATTGTGGCTTTTCTGTATACTGGTGTGAACTGATACTTATTCAATGTCAGGGCAGTTCCTAGGCTAAATTGCACTCAGGGCGAGGTGAAGAAATTTCCCCCCCCCCCCCCACCCCCCCCTCCCCCTCCGTAAAAATAATGCACCACAATGCGACACAGGTGCATCACCATAAACCAAGGCCAAAAAAATACAAAAATCTTTTAACACAATGTGCTACGTATAAAAACAACAAAATAATAAATGATACAGTTACCAAATATAACACTGCTGCAGAAACAAGAAATCCCCCGGCTAATAGTACCCAAAATCCTACTAAGACCACATATCCCAGCACGTAGTGACCAAATAATACTGATCACTATGACCACATATCACCAGCACATAGTAACCGAAAACCGCACCACCGTGACCACATACCACCAGCACATAGTGACCGAATACCACGACACCATGACCACATATCACCAAACCATTATTACCACAAAATATTACCCGCACATAGTGAACGAATATCACAACACCGTGGCCACATATCATCAGCACATAGTGACTGAATAATACAAACTGACCATTACTGAATACAAACCATTATATTACAACCAATATTACTGTCATACAGTGACCATAGAGAGATGGATACCAGTTCTACACAGGTCTGCAGACATATAAGTTAATTTCAGTAAAGTTATTTTCTAGTGACTCACAGGCGACATCTCTGAAGAGTTGTTCTCTTTCTCTTCTTTGTCTCCATCTGTCCCAGACGCCATGAAGACTTCTCCCGGCCACGACTCTTCACTGTAGAATATACAAAACAAACATCTTAGACTACTCACTTTATCAGCACTTCTCTACCAATTCCTATCTCTATACAAACTCCCCATCTACAGCACCTCATATGGTAGCCATGTAATATGCCCCCTGTAGCCAGATAGTAGCCCCTGTAGCCAGGTAGTTATATGCCCCCTGTAGCCAGGTAGTTGCCCCTGTAGCCATGTAATACCCACTGTAGCCAGATAGCAGCCCCCTGTAGCCAGATAGTAAGCCACTGTAGCCATATAATACCCCCTGTAGCCAGATTGTTGCCCCTGTAGCCAGAGTGTAGACCCCTGTCGCCAGGTAGCTGCCCTCTGTAGACATGTAGTAGCCCCCCGTAGCCAGATAGTAGCCCACTGTAGCCATGTAATACTCCCTGTAGCCAAGTAGTTGCCCCTGTAGCCATGTTATACCCCCTGTAGCCAGGTAGTTGCTCCTGTAGCCATGTAATAACCCCTGTAGCCAGGTAGTTGCTACTGTAGCCATGTAATAACCCCCCCATAGCCAGGTAGTTGCCTCTGTAGCCATGTAATACTCCCACTGTAACCAGATAGTTGCCCCTGTAGCCATGTAGTACCCCCCTTTGTAGCCAGATAGTAGCCCACTGTAGCCATGTAGTACCCCCCTCGTGTAGCCAACTGGTTGCCCCTGTAGCCATGTAGAACCCCCCCCCCCCCCTTGAAGCCAGGTAGTTGCCCCTGTAGCCATGTAATATATCCCCCTCTCCCCATCGGCAGATAGTTGCCTCCTGTATCATCATAGTTGCACCCCTGTAGCCATGTAATACCCGTCTCCCACCTAATGATAATAAAAACGTACTCACCTTTCCAGGTTCCCTGCAGCGCTGTCAGGTCCGGGAGCTGGTGATCGGTGTAAGCGGTGTGACGTCATCACGCTGCTTACACCCAGCACTCAGTGTCGCAGGGGACGCGGTGAGAGCCGCGTGCCCCCTGCGACGCTGTGTATGTACAGCGCTGACTGAGCGCTGATACATACAGGGGAGGAGGGGAACGATCCGTCCTACCTCCTCCCTGTACCAGCAGCTGCACAGCGAGTGTGCAGCTGCTGACTGACTCTGCCGGCCGTCTTACAAGGGCCGTGCAGAATCAGAGGCCGATCCCCAGGCAAAGTGAGGTGGGCGGCAGCGGCGCCCCCCTTTGGGTGAGCGGAGCCCTGGCACCCCGTCCCTAGGAACGGCCCTGTTCAATGTGCAGTTTTTTACTAGACAGTTGCCCCCCTGGTGGATGGGTGTGTGAGCCTGTTGTTCACTAGTGAGCTGCATCTGACAAATATCTCCTATGTAGCACTGGGACTTATATTGCGTGAGAATAGCTTTTTGTCCAGCCATTGAGCTGTGAGTACGGCCTTGTGCCTGTGTTTTTAAGTAAATATTTTCCCATTCTTCTGTGATTTTCTTTTGTGATTTGATAAATGAGACCAATTCTTTGTTGTTTTTTTTAGGGGAAAAAAGCTGTATTTTTTGTATCAGTGTCATTTTTTAGCCAAATACAGAAGTGGATTTAAAAAATATTGAGAAATCTAAAGGAAGGACTTATACTACTTCTTCCTGCTGGATTCACTGCTGACTGCATCATAGACTGCAGTGAAGTTTTTTCAAAATACAATGTGGGACACATTCAATATAGCAATACCAATATGCTCAACAAAACGCGGGATAGCCTTGGTAAAAGGAGTGTGGCTTCAAGGAAAAGCGGTGTAGATGCCCTAAATTTATAGAAACATTAAGTGGCATAAAATAAGCCAACTAATGGAAAGTGTGAAGTCCTACTAGACTGTTCTAACCTGCACCAGAGTTATCAACACTATAATAAATATGGTGCATTACAAGACAGTCTAGTCTTAGTTTACACGGTCTTGGACTGTATTGATACATCTGCTCCATATGATGAGATCATTGGATCTAAATGTAATGAAATATATTTTATTTGTTTCAGATTAATTATGAGAAAGTTGCTATTTCAGCACCTGAAGGCTCGAGGAATCCAGGTATGTCAAAAAAGACGTATTTATATGTGTATTAGGTTTGGTTCACACTGCATTTGGGACTTCTGTTGCGGGTATCCGTCAGAATTTCTAAAAAAAAAAGGAACCCTGATGGCTCCATAGTGAACAACAGTGCAAACATTATCACTTTTGGACTATGTTAGCTGTTTCCCGAACATAAGTGCTTTCTCTGCCAGACAAAATAGTGTGTTCGACCCAGGGCCATCTTATCATTGGGTTCACTAGGCAGTTGCCTTGGGGCCCCACAACCATAGTGGCCCCAGGTGGTGAATGTATGTCCCAGGAATCCAGGACATATGCCTTGGATCCTTGGGTCGGTATTGCTTATTTAACTGTTTGTGTGTTCTTTGGACATGCAAATCGTTAAAAACCATGGTGCAGCAGGAAACCATTAGTCTCCTACCCTGCCAGTTAGTCTTGTGGACTGCAGGCTGCCTACAAGATGTCAGCAGGGTGTCCCAACGTAGATGGCATGATGATATTGGTGTGCTTGGAGACATGGCCTCATATGGTATCCTGTTTGGGCATGGTTAGAGGTGGGTCTTGTTGTGATGTCATGTGATTGGGTAGGGCCCACTGCACTGCTATGCCAGGGGACCCGTAATGCTGTTAAGATTGCCTTACGTCAACCGCGCTATTTTGTCGGGCACGAAAAGGGGTGTAT
This sequence comes from Phyllomedusa bahiana, assembly GCA_025379985.1. Lineage (NCBI taxonomy): Eukaryota > Metazoa > Chordata > Amphibia > Anura > Hylidae > Phyllomedusa > Phyllomedusa bahiana. The sequence continues at coordinate 147,668 of JAODAL010000045.1, forward strand.
TGCGGTCGTGCACTCACAACTCTTCATGGCAGGCAGTCAGTGATATAATCCATTCTCTCTCATCCCCTTAAGTGCACAAAGACATACTTTATTAAATCCATGTTAGTGTATGGTGTGGCTTCGGTCATTACATGTTTGTCACTGGAAATCTGTCAGTAAAGGCCTTCACCATAAGACAAATAAGTTTACAAGGGCTGCCCATAAGATTTTTAAATTGAAAATGGTTTGGCTCAAATGGTGCTCTGCTCAGTTCAATACAATACAGGTACGACCAAATTTGTGGAAAAATTTAAGTTTGGAACAGCCCAAACCCAAATATTTTATCTAAGAACCGTCGTATCGCAGCCTAAATTCTAGCCTGACATCCCATTTGATTTCAATTCTTGGTACTTTACTATAGGCCCAATGTTGTGGTAACCAGAATTGATGTTAGACGGGACATCAGACCGGAAGTGAGGCCCTAATGGGAGCGTCACTTCGAAAGACTGGTTACATAGTTACATAGTTTGTAAGGCCGGAAAAAGACAGACGTCCATCCAGTTCAGCCTATTGTGCTAAAGTGTTGATCCAGGGGAAGGCAAAAAACCCCAATGAGGTAGAAGCCAATTGTCCTCACTTTATGGGAAAAAAATTATTTGCCGACTTCAGTTTGTCAATCAGAATAAATCCCTGGATCAATGACCCCTCTCCAGAATCCTAGTCACTATAACTTGTTATACTGTAACGCTCTGGAAATGCATCCAGACTGTTATTGAACTCTGTTAGTGAATTCACCATGACAAGTTCCAATGGCAGAGAGTTCCACAGTCTCACTGCTCTTACAGTAAAGAATCCCTTTCTATATTTATGTAGAAACTTTCTTTCTTCCAGACGTAGAGGATGCCCCCTTGTTCTGGATACAGTCCTGGGCACAAATAGATCTTGGGAGAGATCTCTATATTGACCTTTAACCCCTTAACGACCTTGGGTGTATGAGTACATCCCAGGGCCGCTAATGGGCTATGCAGGGGGATCGCGTCGCTAACACCCGGCAGTAACAGCGCCGGCAGGTGGCTCCGCCCGCTGGCGCTGTTTTACCCATCAGAAACCGCGCCAAAGATGGCCACGGCGTCTGAATGAACGCTGATCGGTGCCGACGACCGGGCCTGGTGGTGGGGAGCCTTGTGAAGGCTCCCGTCACTGTCCCTGGCCAGTTTGCCCCACTTTCCCTGGCCGGTTTGCCCCACTTCCGTCCGCAGACAGGAAGTGGGGAAACCGCCATCTTTGTATACCCTAATGCATTGCCTATGCAATGCATTAGGTTGTATTAACAATTGCGCCACCTAGTGGTCAAGTACCATAGGTGGCCTCAATGTTACGGTAAAAAAAAAAAAAAAAAAGTTTTAAAGTACAAAAAAAAAAAAGTATTAAAAGTTCAAATCACCCCCCTTTCCCCATTTTACAAATAAAATCATTAAAATAATAAAAAAAAGTTACACATATTTTGTATCGCCGCATCCGAAAAAGTCCGATCTATAAAAATATAACATCATTTATCCCGTACGCTGAACACCGTAGAAGAAAAAAAATTCCAAATGGCAAAATTGTGTTTTTTGGTCATTTTACGTCACTGAAAAAATGGAATAAAAATGATCAAAAAAAGTCAAATGCATTCTAAACTGCTAGCGATAAAAAGTACATTTCAGCCCGCAAAAAATGCCCCCTCACTGACGTCCGTAGGTGTTAGTACAAAAAAGTTATTGGTCGCACAATAAATTTGCCATGGCGCAAATTTCAAAAATAGAAAATGTTTGGAATTTTTTTACGGTACCAAAACATAACGGAAACCCTACATGTTTGGTATTGCCGGATGCGTAACAACCTGTAGACTACAGATAACACATTATATTTACCGAAGATTGAACGCCGTAAAAGCAAAACCCTCGCAAACATGGCGGAAATAAAAAGATTTTCACAATTTGCCCCACTTGGAATTTTTTTGCGGTTTCCCAGTATATTCTATAGTATAGTGAAAAACACCATTAGAAAGTACATCTTGTCCCGCAAAAAAAAAACCCTCATGTGTCTATGTAGGTGCAAAAATAAAAACGTTATGGCTTTCAGAAGGCGAGGAGGGAAAAACAAACGTGTCACCCAAAAAAAACGCCTGGTCCTTAAGGGGTTAAAATATTTAAACATTTTTATTATTGTCTTTTCTGTGCACTGGTGCCCCAAAACTGTACACAATATTCCATGTGTGGTCTAACCAGTGACTTGTATACTGGAAGAATAATGTTCTCATCATGTGCATCTATGCCTCTTTTAATACTCCCCATAAACCTATTTGCCTTGGCAGCTTCTGCCTGACAATGGCTGCTACAATTAAGTTTACTGTCCACCAGGATTCCCAAATCCTTCTCCATGTCACTTTTACCCAGCCTTTTTCCATTTAACATGTAGTCATGTAATGGATTTTTACTCCCCATGTGCATAACCTTGCATTTATCTGTGTTAAACCTCATCTGCCATTTCTCTGCCCAGGCCTCCAACTTATCCAGATCTCCTTGTAATAACACATTATCCTCTATTGTGTTGATTACTTTACAGAGCTCAGTATCATCTGCAAAGGTCGATATTCTACAGTGCAATCCATGTGTAAGATTATTAATGACAATATTAAAGAGGATAGGACCCAATACTGACCCTTGTGGTACCCCACTAGTAACAGGCATCAAGTCAGAGTATGTACCATTAATCACCACCCTTTGTTTTCTATCACTGAGTCAGTTACTTACCCACTTGCACACATTTTCCCCCAGTCCAAGCATTCTCATTTTACTTACCAACCTTTTATGTGGCACCGTATCAAATGCTTTAGAAATATCTAAATATATGACATCCAATGCCTCACCCCAATCCAGTCTAGAACTAACTTCCTCATAGAAGCTGATGAGATTAGGGTAAATCCCTAAAACACCTTAATATCCCTAGCTGTAAATCAGGGTTTGGGTTACGGTTGATTTTTAGGACATTTTTTGCCAAAAGTAGTTTCCAGCTAACCCAGACCTGAACTTTGACTTGAACCCAAAGCGAAAAACTGAAGAAAAATGATCTTCTGTTAATGTTTTTGTATGCAGACTTTGAGGCATTTATACTAAACTTTTATAGGACCTGCTCAATTTGGAGTTCACAACATTACAATAAAAATAATTCTATAATTGGAAAGATTCTATCTAACTGTAGTATATGTTTTCATAGCCATTAATGCCTTTGCCTTTTGCTCCTAGGTTTACATTTGGGTGTTAAACAATGAAGAAGAATATAAAAGAGCCTTTGATTTGGGCGCCACCGGGGTAATGACGGATTATCCTACACGACTGAAGGAATATCTGGAGCATTGCCCTCACTGAGACAGGTTGAAAGAGCCAATCACATTACTGTACGATAAGGTCATCATACCTCATGCACGGCCGTCTAGTAAATACTTAGATTCTTATACATATGTATTTAAGGGGATCTTGTATAGTTTACATTTGTAAATAGTGTAACAGAATCAGGGCAGAACCACTATGCTGTAAAGTCAACATCTTTTCCTACGGACTGTTTGACGTGGAATGTATACAGTATTTAATTATGGAAAACTGTCAAAAATCACACAGAATTAGTTCAGATTCATATCATCATTGCAGGGGAAAGATGTGCACAGATGACGGAATGATGGCTTGTGTGATAGTTCTTTCTTTGAAAGGTCTTATATGAAATAGTTCTCTTGATGTAAAAAAAAATCATGTTGCAGTGAGCATACCATAAACCCATACAGTGTCAGTCAAAAGTGATAAACCCAAAAAATAAGTGGGGTGCCTATGTTAAACCGTGTGGTCCTGTAGTGGCTGGGCCCTGTTACTTGCCCAGTGATTGATGCTCCTGTGCTGCTGTGCATAGTCTGACCCCCATTGTATAGACACAAATCACTGAAAAGAAAAAAAGGGGCTAAAAATTAACACGTATTAACAACCACTAATAGATTCTGAAATCAAGTAGGTGCCCACATAAAACACATGTAGGAATTAAACCCGGACTGGATGGCAAAGCTGAAATGTTGGAGCCTACAGGTTAACCAGGTGTATATGAGTCACCTGTTTAGTATTTGTATGCTACATTCAAATATTTTATGGATATACCTCTGATGACATTTTTCCTTAAAGGGGATGTCTCATCACATTGTTTCACAGAGCCAAAAGCAGCATTAGATTCATACATCCTGTCTCTTACTGGTCAGCCTGTGGGTGGTTCAGTAGCAGTGATTAGCATATTAGGTCCATATTCACAACTTTTCTAATTGCACTGGCATGAGAGCAGGAGATCTAATCTATACAACAAAGAGCTTCAGAGCTTAAAATAAACAAAAGTAATTATTCTCCTTTGTTAGAGATAACACACACTGTTTTCAAGCTGCCAACCGTCTTGTGGTGACGTCACGCTCTGCTCTCAGATAAGACAAAGGACAGAGAGAGGAGAGAGCAGGTCGGTAACCTAGAACTCTGTGTGAACTCAGAGCAGATAAAATCTCTTCCATCTCCTCAACAAAGCAAAATAAACAAAGCAATATATGCGGAAAAGGTCTTCATTTACCGCTCCCCACATCTTGAAAGCTTTGTAGTAATACAGCCCCCTTTTCCTTGACTCTGTGGCTATATATTCATATAGCCACAGAGCATATATGTGTGTGTATATGTATGTATGTACGTGTGTTGTGTTGATATATATATAATATATATATATATATATATAATTATATATATTACACACACACATATATCTATATTATATATATATATATATATATACAAAATACACGTATTTTTATGTGGGGGCCTGTTTTGATTAAGAATATTTTGGTGGTTGTTAATAAAAGTTCATTTTGAGCTGCTAGTTTTCTTATCAGTGCTTTGTACATATTGTAATAAATTCCATGCGGTGATGGTCAGGAGCAGATCTCAGGGAATTTAGCTACAGGCACTTCTGGGCTTATTAATGTGGGGTATGTCCACAGATGAGGAATTTTACATCTGCTAACACAATGTACATATGTATCCTCTGTAGATACGCAACATATTTGCTCACTTCAATAAACTTTAATGTTTCTCCTGGGGATCCCTTTTAGACCTCGTTGAGGTTTTGAGCCTTGTCATATATTAGGTGCAACATCTCGTAATATGAATATCAACTTTCAAGTATTTGGTAACATGATGTTTTCCATCAGTTCTACACCTACTGACAGCTAGCAGCCCATGGTGATTAAATAGAATAGTATTGATAACTTTTTACTGACATGTTTCATAGTAGAAAAAAGGCATGTAATATTAATTGAATTATGGGCTTAGTTCACAGTCATTTATTAAGCTCAGAGCTGCAATTAATCTGGAGACGGTAACATCTTAAGTCTGATTAATTACTGTGACTGATGCAGATTTGATACTTACAAGCTTATGCAAGTAAGATACTTTTCTAAGATGCCATTGACTTACACTTGCATTCATTTCTGTACTACACTCATGCATGCAGTGCAGTCTATAAGATTTGTACCAGCAGACTGTACAAGATACAGTAAATACTCAGTTCATCTACAGCGTGATTTCTTAATTATCATAACATAATTATTTTCTTACATTTTTAGAATGCAGTAATAGCCATTTTTGATAAGATATTAGCTGTCCACTTTTGTATCTCATAAACGATTATGCATTTTTCTTATATTTAAGAATTACCAATACAATCTAAATGTATTTTTGTAAATTTAAATCTACCTTAAATTTACCCAAAGATATTTAAAGAGTGCCTCCACCTTATGTTTCCAATGTACATGAAAAGAAGTGTAACAGATAGGATTACTGTGTATTGTATACATATGACCTGTTGCCTTTCACTTTGTTTTTGTAATTTATTGCCTATTATTTTCTAGCAGTTTAAACATTATTTTGTTGCTACAACTTCTAGTGAAAATGATGGAATTGGCACGCTCGGAGAAGATTCAACCAACCTTTCTACATTCTAGCAAATACACAAATTCAAATATGACACAAAAATTGTGTGTTAGATAGTTGGATCTTTTGTCTTTGTGAAACATGCCCCACCCTAAATTTTCTGATCGAGGTTTAGATTGGTTGTTGCCCAGTCATTGAGCTGATATACCTTTCTTGAGAGCAAGATGCATTACTCTGAAAAATGGCTTCATTATCACCAAACTTATTTCCGGTCAATGGAATGAGAAAGGTGTTAAACATCTCTATGTCCACCTGTGGTTTGACTGTAAGGGTATGTTCACACTGCGTAATTGCAGCGCATACAGTACGCTCGCCGCAATACGCCGCATATTCCCAAAGCACGGGGGGGCCAGCGGCCCGTTGACATGCATTGTTTGCGGCGCGTAATCGATGCGAACAATTGACATGTCACTTATACGATAGTATTGTACGCGCGGGGAGGGACAACGCGTAATTCATAGCTCTCTGTGAGAGCTATGGATTACCGTAATTGCGGCGTGCATTTTGCGCAATATGTGGCAAAATACGCGGACTAATGCGCGCCAAAATAAGCCGTGTGAACATACCCTTAAGGGAATGATCACTATCTCCCCTACTCCCTTAGTTGACATACTGCTTCATATCATAAATGAGTGGGAAAATGTGATCGTTTTTGTCAGGCGTCATCTTTATGTTTCATTAGAACAACACAAGACAAAAGTTGTTCTAGCGTCATCTTTTTGGCCAATGAAAATTGGTGATTGATCACCGAGTATCACTTCCATCCAATCATCTCCCACTACAACCTTGTTCTCTAATCTGTAGGTGTTAGTCTAGGATTTCTTTGTATTTTCTATGAGTGAATCCCATTTCATTTATTTTTATTATTTTAATCCTATCACTGTGACCTCATTTTCGGCCGGTTTTTCAGACGGTCTGCAAAACCGCAAACCACCTGAAAAACCGTCCGCAAACCCGTGCCGTGGGGACATGCCCTAAAGGGCCTTTCATATCTAATTTTTGACTCCATTTCTGGTATACCACCCATGGTCTACCAGGTGTTAGTGTCTAGAACAGAAAGAGTGTATGTTTAGCAAAAGAGCAAACGTAGTCCAAATAAGTCTGTTTTGCTCTATTATTCTCTATGGCGCTGTTATAGTATGATTGGGTACTGCTTTTCATGGTATCCGAACTAACACCACAAATGGAGTCATAAACAAGATGTAAGTAGCCCATTATACACACATAAATGCAACCACACAAACAGGTAGAGAAATACAGGTATGCAGAGATTAAACACAAAGATGCAGACGACATGGAAAGGTTGAGAAATACAGGTATTCAAATATAAAACACACAGAATTACAGATACACAGTCATGTGGAGAGCGCCAGAACATCTGAAAATGAATGCATATGTGCCGATTTTACTATGACAAAACGCTGGACGACAGTCATCATAATTTACAGACAGTCCAATACACTTCTCGTACGTGATCTCAGTTATATGGATTATAAGGAATTTTTAGTTCAATAAAAGTGGAGGTAAAGCTCTGATTACCTGAATGTATTGGGCAGGTATAACAAATTGTTAGAATATATTCTTAGGTCCTGTTTTGGATAAGGTAATTGATTTTGAATGAATCTTACTAATTGTATAGGAAAATACAGTATCATTTAATGATCATTTGTAAGGTCTCAAAACAGCTTCAGCAAATAGGGATTTTTTTTGGTTGCATTTTTTTCTCAGTTGTAACAATGGGAATTTTTAGCAGATATGCATGTAAGATACGTCATATTGTGCATGTGTCCACAACACTGAGGCCCACATTCTTTTTATAGAATGACATTGTGTTTTACTGAATATTGTCCACAATTGCACGGTACATTTGCTAGTATGCCATGATTCCTGCTCATTCTGTGTCATCATTTCTCATGGATCTGTGCCTATGATTACTATCTTGTATACATCTATCCCATTGCTATGAGGGATTCTTTGCTGATACGAAAAAGCCATGAAATACTGTATGTAAAAAAAAAAATAAAAAAAAAAGCAGCAAGAAATCGCCTGGCCTGAAAAAAATTCTTCACTCTATACTAGTTGTTAAATGCATAGGTTCAGATCATGTGGAAAATACTGTAATAAAATCTTTTATACAAAAACTGTCAACTGTTGTCTACTTATTTCGTGGATGTGGTTATACACATATGTAAAATTCTGGTATACAGCTCCTGTGCAGATCTTTATGTCTCCATGGTTACAAACAAACCCTCTATAGTAATTCACTTGTGTTTTTCCACATCGCCTACCAATGCTTTTTGCATCTATGTTAATGCAGGTTTCCAGTGGGTGTACAATGAAAAAAGAAAAAGAATCGCACAGCTCTCCACCACATAATGATTCACACCAGGTCTATAGTCTCCACGAGGTGCTCGGACATAACCCCCGGACAAAAGAGCGTAGGCCGGTAATCCAACAACAGAAAACGAATCCAGCACTCCCGCAGGTGGAAAAGCTATTAAAATCCCACATTTTTATTCCATAGCTTTAAAATTTTGAAAATCCATAGATAGAAACAAAAAAAATTGGACATGCCTGACATCAAAGCTGTCTATGCCAACGCATTTCGGACTGAATTTCCAGTGGTTGTGGTGAGTTTTGAGGGCGTTCAGGTGATAGTATATGATGGACTAATACTCCTTTCCGCCCTCTCTGTTCTCTCTCTCTCATAGATCTTTTACTGGTGATAACTAGATGCCCACCACAGGCCAGCAACAATTTATGGGCAGCTCTGGCAGTCAATATGTACAAAAATGTTCATATATTTTAGTACATATCACTACAAGCTTATTTTTTTATTAGTTGTCTCTAAATCCCTCTGTTGTAAATCTGTGAAATGTGTTAATAAAATAAGAAAAATGACATGTGCGCATTCAGGGATGAAATTTCTAGACTAGAACATGAAAATACCAAAAAGTGTCAGGAGATCTATAATGAAAGTGCCATGTTCGCTGAAAATCCTACATATAATATGATTGTTTTTATGTGTGTCTGATTAAAGCTAAACCTGTTATCTTCTGGAATGTGGCTTCACTACCGCCTTTCCAGGACCTTTCACTCTGTGATTAAACAGTTAAAGGGTTTGTTCAGATTAGGCCCAGTCCACCTCTGTCACAGAGGCGGCACTGGGTTTGTTCAATGACATACACTAAGGATGTTCAACAGACTCCATTAACTACAATTAACAGACAAAGTAACGCTGCATCTGAGTAAGAATGCAAAACAATCTTACCTTATTTATGCGGGGCCCGCCTTTGCGTCTATGGATGGTACTGCTTCAGTCCAAATTGGTTCTGAGTGGATCCGAACACGTGGCCCCACAATGGACGTGCAAATTGATTTAGACGGAACCGCAAAGGGGTTCCTACGTCCAAGTGAGGGGAGGCCAAGATGTTTCTCTAGAGATTTATATTATCGCATGTGCTGCACGAAGGAAAACACACACCACACAGTTGAAGGTCTGGTGGCATTTCCTGTCCTTTATTAAGCAATAGAGAGTTATATAGGCATCTTTTACGTGCCATGAGCGAAGTATTACATAGATATCATATGGCATATATGAACTATTTCTGTTTGTTCCGCTTATCATGCACTGTGTCTCCCACGCTTGTAGTCTTCTGTTGGAATGTCTGTAGTTCCGAGAGCCAGCGGCATCTTTTTACCAAGCATGTGTTTTAACCCTGCCCACACCCCACTGCCAATTCTGCCTCCCACCTCAGAAAAATAAAAAATTCTTTGTTGGGTGAACAAGAAAAAAAAATGCAATTGCGCCATTGTTTTTGGATTTACTTCTTGATGGATTTTACAACGTACAGTTTATCTATATTGTGCGGGTCAGTACTTATACAATGGCCAGCAAATACCGACACACGATCAGCGTGTCACCACTATAAACTTACTGACCACACCAGTATACCCAGACCAATATTGCCAAACAACAATATTATACAAAAACCAAATACCCCACATATCACTACCATATGGTGACTGATACCACTGTAATGTTATTGACCAAACTAGAATACCCAGACCAATATAACAAAATAAAAACAACGTACGAAGAGCAAATATTACTGCAACATCATCATCACATACTGTATCTCCAGCATAAAGATACTGAATACCCCATACTGTTACTGAATATAAACCATTATAACAAGACCAACCATATAGTGGTAGATACCAGTGTACACAGGCTCTGTATAGTGTATATTACCTCCATACCGTGGCCATATAGGGGTATATACAAGGGTGTACTCTGGTTCTCCACACACAGTGCAGTTACATTAAGTGACTCACAGGTGATGTCTGATGAGTCGTTCATTTCCCTTTCCTTCTCCGTCCACTCCAGACCGTCATGACGACTTCTCCCATCCACCACTCATCCCTGCAGAATTTACAACACAAACATGTTTGACTCCTCACATTTTGTCAACTTCCTAACTGTACCTTCCCACCCTATGTAGTACAAACTCCCAATCCATAGTGCCCCAAATGGTAATAATTATGCTGCCCTTGATGCCCTGGTAGTTAGGTACGTAGGGCCCCTGATAGCTAGGTATATAGACCCCTTTAGTAGGTAGGTAAGTATATAGCCCCCCATAAGTAGTTAGGTATATAGGGCTCCCAGAAGGTAAATGGGTCTCCAGAAGATAGGTAGGTAGATTAAATCCCCCAGTAGAAAGGTAGGTGAATAGAGTCCACCAGTATGTAGGTAGGTTGATAGGGGCCCCACCAGGAGGTATAGAAGGTAGATAGGGCCCCCAGTAGGTAGGGAACCCCCAGTAGGTAGATAGATATGGGCCTCCGCTTAGGTAGGTCGGAAGATAGGGACCCCCAGTAGGCAGGTAGTTAGAGGAGTCCCCGGTATCTAGTCAAAGGGCCCCCCGGTAGGTAGTTAGAGGAGCCTCCCGGTAGAGGGGACGCTAGTAGGGCAGGTAGTTTAGAAAGGCACCCAGTAGGACAGGTAGCTTAGAGAGACCCCACGGCAGGTACTCACCTTTCTATGCTCCCCCGACGAGTCCGCCCCACAAGCCTGGTACGTTAGGATTTGCGTCTAGGGCAGGAAGCAGCATAGGCATCGCGGTGACGTCGCTTCATCGTGCCTGCACAGGAATGTAGCTGCCTCTGCCCGCCGTTGATCTTTATTGTATGCGTGTCACAAGGATGCACATACAATAGAGATAGCTGATATGGTAAAGAGAACTCTAGAGGACTTAGCAACCGATATATCTGCTGGGGAAATTAGCAGGGCGATAGGGAGATTAGCAACGCACAAGACACCCAGGCCCGACGGTTTTCCGGCTGAATGGTACAAGTGTGACATGGAGCAGTGGGGTGACAGATTGGAAAAATTGTTTACGGCGGCGGGGGACCTTCTGCCTCCTTCCTTTTCTGAAGCAGTAATCACTATAATTCATAAACCAGGCAGGCCTCCAGAACAGTGCAGCTCCTACAGACCGATATCTTTGTTAAACTTAGACGCAAAGATTTTGGCAAAGGTATTGGCTATGAGACTCACTGGGGTGATCCTCTCCTTGGTCGGAGCGGAGCAATCAGGCTTCATGCCGGGAAGAACGACAGAAATTAACCTCAAACGGTTGTACACTAATCTTCAGGTGAAGCATGACAATGCGGGTAGGAGAGTGATTGCTGCTTTAGATAATGAAAAGGCATTCGACTCTGTTGAGTGGAGATTCATGTGTTCAAACTGGTAGGATGGGAATCCCCCCACTTTTATTCAGTGGATACGGAGATTATAACGCAAGGCCTACCGCAAGGGTGAGGGTAAATGTCAACTGTCGACCCCTTCCCGTTGGAGAGGGGCACTAGGCGGGGGGTGTCCTCTGTCGCCGCTGCTGTTCGCACTAGTCATGGAGCCCCTAGCCATTATGATAAACAACCATCAGAGTACACAGGGGTGGCGAATTGCAGGAATAGAGGAAAAACTTTCGCTTTACGCAGATGATATTTTGGTGTATTTGGGAGATCCGGGGGGATCACTGGAAGGCTTACTGGAAACAGGGACACCTTTGGGAAGACACTCGGGCTACGGGTAAACTGGGGTAAGTCCACGTTATTTCCCTTAGACACTCTGGATGAACCCTACTGACCTCTAAATCCAGACTGCAGTGGGCCACACAATTAAGATACTTAGGGATTATAATACATAAAGATATTCACAAATTTCTTGACTTAAATATCCACCGGTGGTAAGGGAGACAGAAGTTGCGGTGAAAAACTGGGCTAGCCTGCCCCTATCACTTATTGGTAGGGTAAATATAATCAAAAAGGTAATTTGCCCCAAGTTTTTGTATTTGTAACCGCGCAGCGCCGGTTCTCCTGCCTAGGTCCCATTTTGCTTTTGAGGATAGGTTTTTCTTCTCATTCTTATGGGGAGGCGCTACCCCACGCTTAAATATGGGCCACCATAAAGCTCCGTAGAGGGGGGGGGGGACTGGCTTTTCCGGATTTATACATCTATTAATGTGGCAGTTCAGCTGGCGCACATTGCCCAATGGTTTTTGAGAGGGTGAAAATAATCCCTCCCATTACTTGGAGGGGGCGTTAGTTGGGTCTTTGAAGGACTCTCTAACTTCCGTAAGAGAGGGCCATTGTGTACATTTTACTACACGTCGTTAATGAGTGCTGCCATACGCGCATGGACAATTTTATTCACCCGAATGGACATAGAGGGAGGAGAGGCTTGGTCCCCTGTTAAACCCCTTGTGGTGTAATGCAAAATTACCGGAATTATTGAAACCTGCCAGATTATGGGTTCTGGGCGACCCGAGGGGTAAAATACCTTACACAACTATACAGGGGGGGCACCTTTCGGTCCTTTAGAGACATGCAACTTGAGTTTCACCTTCCGAGGGGGTCTTTTTTCAGGTACCTACAGCTGAGACATGCTTGTATGGCCCAATTTGGTATAACACAGGTCCGCCTCGACTATGGATACCTGGAGTCCATTTTGAGGAGGACCAGTCTTCAGAAACCGTATCCTCTATCTATAAGGCCCATTATGAGTTGTCAGACCTCCCCACTAAAAGTCTCTCTAGCTAGGGGGCGGGAAAATATTCATCCTTGCCGAATGAGCATTATCAGAGCTGAAATCCTCCTGGCGCCTATCAGTTTTAAGTGCCAGAGATCAATTGATCCAAACTAAATGGCTCCACGGGTTTTTCTTACGCCAGTTAGGTTATATCAATGAAATGTCTGTCTTTCCCCGGTCTGCTCCAGGTGGGGGAGGAAGAGGGGGTACCTTCTTTCAATGACATGGAAATGTCCAATCCTTCAGAATTATTGGAGAGAGATCCATGAATTCTTAAATCAAAGACTAGGTCTCCCTAATGTATTTTCACCAGACAACAGCCTTTTGGGATGGTGGAGGAGTTGGTCCCCGGTAGGGCTGAACGCACCCTATAAGGCTGTTTTCTTTTCTATGCCAGAAAATTATCCTTCTAATTTGGAAGCCTCCGAAGGTACCCTCTCTAGAACAATGGAAACAACTGGTAAACACAGAGTTACCAAGATATAAGACCACTTACGCTGTCAGGGGCATTCCTAAGAGATTCTCGATGGTCTGGAGTAATTGGATTGCAGCACTAACTGTGTAAACAGTCATGAATGAATGTGGCAGATCAGGGATGGAATGGTATGAATGGTCAGAATGAATGAGATATCTGAGGTTGTGACAGAAGCAATGATAATATATATGATTAAAGGCGCAAGCGCCCAAGGATACAGAACATATACTAGACAGTACTCGCTAATTTTGTTGAGGACACACAGGATTGTTCCTGCTATTCTAGTGATCCACGAGCCCATCCTGTCCGGACGTGTATGACACTGCCTAAAATAAAGTTATTTCAGGTAAATTAATATGTATAGGTGTGAGAGTAGCTTACATGAAGAACTGTTTATAATATGAACGGACTGAGCTTTATGTTTTCTGTACTACCTCTAATGCTTCTGTGTAAGAATGTATTGTTGTGATGTGATGTGTTAATTTCTCTTGAAAAGAGAACAAGTTCTGGAAAAGTTCACAAATAAAGCCTTATAAAAAAAAAAAAAAAAAGAGAACGCTACCATTACTGAAACAAGAAACAAGAAACAAGAAGGCAATACCTGCTGGATGCCGCGGCCACTCCCCCCCACCCCCCCTTGTCTCACAGTGTGGCCCGGCTCCATATGGTAGTATCAGCCGTACTGCCTTAAAGGTGGCCCTGCCCGTTAGGGAGGCCATCAGGATAGTACTATTACTACTGCTTTATGAGGCCTTGCCACGAGTCTAATTAAAGGGGGCCCGTTTCCTGCCACTACCCAGGGCCTGCTGCCACAAACCAGTCAGGTAGTACCTTCATCTACTGGCTCCTCCTGTATAGTGGTCTTTTCCTGAAAGTGTCTACATCTGTGTGAGCTATTGGTGTAACTATAGCCATAGCAGCTGTAGCGACTGCTATGAGGCCCTGAGGTTGATGGGGCCCACTCAGGTACAAGAACATCGTTTCTTTTTTTTTAGGGAACAACATTTTTACTTTTTTTTTAGGGAACAAGTAGCTTGTGTTTTTATCTATCTAGCACTCATATATGGTGGTAGTATTAATACCTTTAATTATTGCTACTTAGGTTGGTATTTTAGTTTATTGTCATTATGTGGTGGAGCCCCATCTGATTTTGCTATAGGGCCCTATGAATTCTAGCTACACACCTAGGTGAGTATGGAGTATTCGAAGGGCATGCCCTCTCTATATCATTAATAGTCAAGCCATTATTAAAGTCAGACCGAGGTGAGACAATTTTGTCTGCCTTTCACCTTGTGGCCTCTGCTCCTCTAAGAAGTCCCTATCACCTTCTGTGCTTCTTACTTGTTTTCCCTCACGACGCATTTACCACCTGCTTTGCCTCTTGCCATCTTGATAGCTCCTGACATTTATTTCTGTTTCCCCACCCCAGGCCCTCACAGCAGCCTTACCACAGAGTACCCCCCTGCCCTAACAAAGCCTTTGCTTCCTTTTGTCATCCATGTGCCAGCCTTCCCTCACAAAGCCTATGGCACCTTCTAAGCCTTTGCGTTTTAAAGAGCTCCCGTCACCACCTCTCTTTTGCTCCAATAACCCTACCAATGTCTGACATATAGGAGCAGTAGAACAGGCGGTGATGGAACCTGGTTGGCAGTGATGTTATAAGGAGCGCTGTTACTATAAATCAGATACTTACGTTTTTGTCACCCTTTACAAGCTGGCATCTTCTGTGCTGCCCAAATGCTCCAGAATCCATACAATTGCTCCAATGACACATGAAACAAAGCTACTTCTCTGATATCAGGCTTCTGTTTTTATAGCTGCGGCATATAGAATAGATCTGTTATTAACCATTCTGAAACATCTTGTTGGATCCCATTGTGACTGGCTGAGTAGAGTTAACTTTTTTCATACTGGATACAGCACAACCTGGTACATTGTTCAGGACATGACAAAGCAATTTTACTCTATAACATGCCCTAAAATAAATTTAATTATATGGATACATTTTCTAATTAACAAAGTCAGTTACATCACCTCTAGTGTCTTTAAGCTCTAGGTTGATAATGTCACAGGTTGAAGCATGGTTGGCAGCGATGTCCCGAGTTGTTTGTCCCTTTTAAATTGGTATCAGTACTTCCAGTTCAAGGGACAGCCACCAAGCTTCATGGCCCATCCCTATGGTGTGATGGGCTAGGTCAAGACTTCATAGTGGCTGAGGACACTGGCAGACCATAAACATAAACCAATATAGTTGATTATTTTGATTATAGTTAACTGCTGCTTTATTGGAATAATTTGATTATCTTTAAATGAATTTAAAAACCCCTGTGCCCCAAAGTGCTATAGATAGGGATTATAGATTTATATAGTTAACTGCTTTCTGATATTGGATATTCATTTGAATGGTAGTCATGTAACCCTACATGTCCCCTGCAGCAAAGTAACTGGATGCCAGTTCCCAAGACAATAACAACTAATCACCAGGGGTTGATACGAACAGGTCCGGCGCCAACCTTGTTGTAAAATAAGGTTATCTTGGTAGGACAAGCCTTAAAAATTCTTGTGTGACTTTAATGTAATAATAAAATATCACAGATAATGGAGTCCCTGTTATTGGGTTTAGCCCAGGGTCTTTTGTAGCAAATATGTACGTCTCTAAAAAGTCGGTCAATTTTAAGCAATTGCATGAAGCTTATAGAAAAAGCAATGCTGCCACCTAGTGGGACATGTATGGTTTGATCCAACATAAAGGTTCAGCCATTTGTAACCCTTGGACTGGGACTACCCACACAATTGGGTGTAACGATGGGCGTAATAGCAGCCATAGTAACTGCTGTGTAGCCCAGTGTTGAGGGGACCTGCTCAGGTACAAGAACAACATTCCATTTCGTAGAGAAAAAGTAGTTGGTAGCTTTCTCCTGTTTAGCACAACTATTTGATTACCTGATGTATGTTGAGTGTGGTTTCAACCTACAATGTCACAGACACTCCACAGCATTCATGATTGACTCGAAGATCCTACCAATTATCCATAACATTTTACTCGTAAACCATCTGTATTAGTGAAGTGCATGCACGGACTGATGGTCTAGGGCCACCTCTCTACAGTACAGTGCAAGTACTACAGATTCTGCACTGCTCTCTACATTTTCCACTATAAGCAGCTCATTTGGGCAGCAGGTGAGGAAGGCCCATTTCCTTTATTTCTGGTACATTGTGTATAAAGTTCATGACCCAGCAGCTCTTTCTGACTGTAATATGTAAGAACTGTATTAGTTATCTGCTTCATTTTCTTAAATCTTAATTTTATATTATGTTGGGGGGTCACATGTTGGGGCTTTTGAACCAATTACTAGTTTTCCATAAAAATTGGTTAATTATACTATGGTCGTCCCAGAACCAATTGATCTTGTATGTTGAGGGACCACTGTAATAAATATAAAAATGTGGAATAGGTCCATTGGTAGAGGGTTCCATAGTTTACAGAGTCACATCTCAGGGTTATGTTGGGCAGTAATGTCTAAGCCGGCCATTCATGAATTAATGACTATGATGGGAACATTGTGAAAAGAAAAAAAATGTTGTGGTAACCAAATAAAAGGTGTTTTCCATAGATGATCATCCTCATGGGGACTAGGATCATAGCAATAATGTAAATGTATTTTAACAGACGAGATGATTTTATGTCCTAAAGGGATCCCAGTTATTTTGGCTTTTTATAGTACATTTACCAATCATGGCTATGATTAGTCAATTGTGATCAGATCACAAGAAAGATTGCCATATCAACCATAACTCTGAAGCCACATTAAAAACAGAGCAAGGAAACCTTTCTCTCAAAAAATATTTGTATTATGTTCATCTGAGACTAATCTTAGTGGCCTTCCATGTGGGCCAATTATTCGCCATATGAACATTCATAAGAATATTTGTTGCGATCATTGCCACATGCATAAAGCTCTGCAATCAGCCGACAAATAAGCAAATGCTCGTTCATTAGGTGAGCACGTCTTTAATTTAGCACAACAATCATTGTTTGTCAGCAGCACATCTCATTATGCAAGCAGTGGATGTGCTGCTGACAATAATGGAAATGAATGGCCACACAAATGATCGTAGTTATGATGAACCATTGTTCATGCAGCCGTTTACTCCTGACACTTGACCAGGTATAAACAAGCACCAGTTGATTTGCTAAATGTTGATCGGCATTCATAACAGCGATTATCCACCAATGTAACCAAACTCAAAAAGGTTCAGATATCTTTCTTTAAAAATATAAGATGTTGATTCAGGGATTTATTTTAATTGCCATATTGGAGTCAAGGAATTTTTCATCTTGGATGTGTAACGACCAGCGGTGCCAGTATGCACTGACACCGTGGACGCTGGGTGCTTGGTGTGGTTCCTATGGGCCATTGCGAGCGTAGATGGTGGTATAGCAGACCACACCAGGGATCGGAGTCTAAAGCGCCCCCGGTCTCCACCAGAGCACGCCGCAAGGCTGGGATAGACTTTGCTGCGGGGAACTACCAGGTCGCTACCCCTGACGTGACTACTCGCGGTGGCAGCTGAAGTGCAGTAACGAACTGTAGCTTCAGAAAAAACATTGTTTCAGATAGATGCCAAGACGAAATACAACGGCTGCCAAGTGCTGGATGTCTGTTACCTAGGTTCCTGTTTCTGCTGTATCCTGCCATTGTGCCCCTTAGCCTGATACCCGTTTAGCCTCATGTCAGCCTGCTCCCTGTGTTCCCGTTTCTGCTTTATTCTGCCGTTGTACCTGCTTGTTACCTGCCTGGACCCTGTCACCGCGAGTAGTCTACCATCTACGCTTGTTGTGGCCCAGACGATCCACATCAAGCACCCGGCTTGATGCAAGATGTTAGTGTATACTGACACCGCTGGCTCATGGTCCCACCCAGATCTTCTGTACCCACTGGCTCATGGTCCTGCCCAGAGCTTCTGTTCCCACTGGCTCATGGTCCTGCCCAGAGCTTCTGTACCCGCTGGCTCATAATGCCACCCAGTCCTGCCCTTTTTGTTCCTCCTGTGCACCTCCTTTTCGAGGAGTTCCTGATACTGGCTATATCTAAACCTGTAGTTGGGTTTGGGTTGTCCCCGGAGAAATTCGGGCTCCAGACCTATATGGGATTCCTTTCTGTGGATTGGGAGGTGGAGAAGGGGGCTTAAGGGGGGTAATGTCACTGTCTGTGCTGCGATATCCGTTGTGGACTGTGGACATGGCCGTGCCCCTATTTTGCCGCAGGCACTGATGGGCATTGTCTGTGTTGCCTGTATTCCCTGTTCCTGTACCTGCTGCTGTTTACCTTGTGTCAGTGTACTCACCTGTCCTTATTCCTGTTCCTGTGTCTGCACATGCTCCTTAGGGTGCGCGCGCTTGCTGGTCTAGATTTAAAAGGACAGTGTCCCAATTTCCTGTCCAATGACATACGACCTCCTGGCATATAAGGAACCTCCTGCCTATGTTCCTGGTCAGTTCATTAATGTCCATCTGAGCTCCTGACCACTGCTTCCTGCTGTTACTGGTCATTATGTCTGTCTGTTCCTGTGTATGTTTAGCCCTACTGTCCTGCCTGTTTTTGTTTCTGCTGTATCCTGCTGTCTTGCCTGTGAGCCTGATACCCGTTTAGCCTCATGTCAGCCTGTTCCCTGTATTTCTTCTGTATTCTGCCATTGTACCAGCTTGTTACCTGCCTGGACTCTGTCCCCTGAACTTCAGCTGTCACCGCGAGGAGCCTACCATCTATGCTTGGGGTGGGCTAGAGGATCCACACCAAGCACAAGGTGTACTGCATACTGACAGCACTGGTCGTTACAGCATGGGACATTTGGCATCCGTATGCTGCCTCTCTCTGAATTAACGAAGTAGGGGTATACGTTAGACTCCATGGACTTGGGTCTTTTTCCAACCTTATCTACTATGTTATTATTTAAAAGGACCATGACGCATGTTACAGAATCACGTGAACAGTACAGAAGCATAAGTCATCCCCGCTGATTCCTATTATAGAATGTGACAGAAGCCTTAGTACAATATCAAAGACATAAAGACGTACATATGGACCCATTCAAGATTTTACCACAGTTTGGAAGTGTGCATAAACCCTAAGAGAACCAAAGTCAATATAAACTTAAAGCAGTTTTCAGTGAATAAATAAGGTTAATAATTCTTGTCTTTAATTAGAATTTATTAAAATTCTGAAAAATAAATGGAAATATACTTGAATTAACATTAGTATTATTAAAAGCAGATGTGACCCAGGCAGTATGTCAAAAAGTTGTACCCTATCCTGATTCTGGGCTCTGGAAGATCTCACACGTTACACGCACAGCTCAGTAGTGACTCTTCTTCTCTAGCGTATTACAGCAGCTAGATGGTTAGCACTCGGCAGCCTCGTCAGGAGCACATTCAGTACTATATAAAACATGATGTATCTTGGAGCTACATCAAGTAAACCATCATATCCTGTCTTCTTTATTCTTCAGGATCTCAAGTTCTGGAAAACAAAATGGTTAAAAATATTCATTTCTACAGAGCCCACAACATATTTCACATAAACAGCAGAACATATGAAGCTCCAAAATATACAGCATTTAGGGCCACATGTATGAACCTGTTTAGGTCTAAAACTCACTTTGTTGCCCATAGATTACTATGGGCAAAACAGTGAGTTTTAGACCTATATAGTTTTCATACATGTGGCCCTAAATGTTGTATAGTATAAACCCCCGAGAAATACACTAGTTCATCAGGACTGTGGATCTTTAATGAGCAGACATTTTGATAAGAATATGTTTTAAGCCTCCTTCACATGTAATTTTTTGTACTGATATTTTTGGCTTTAAAAAACAATAATCATTTGTTTAAACTTTTTTTAGAACTATTTTGAGTGTTTTTTCAATTAAATTTTTAATAGTTTTCTTCCTGTAGAGAAACATGAGCCTCAGGAAAAAAAAAATACACAGTTGGTAATTCATGTAATAACACTATAGCAAACATCTGCAGACATTATTTTTTGTTAAAAAAATAAAAAAGAGTGTTGGGAAAAATAACACAAAATACAGCATTTTGCCTAAAAGCACTATGGGCCACATTTACTATTGTGATTGCGGAAAATATTGTAAAGTGCGACAAAAAGTGGCACATTTTGGTGCAGCATGTCGCAGTGTGTTGCAGACACGTGTTATGGACTTTAGATACTTTGTGATCTCTCAGGCAGGGGGTCAGGCCTGAAAAGGGCATAGCTTTACAAAAGAGTGGGCATGGCCATGTTGCAACACACCACCAAAAATGTTTCAAAATTCAGGCAAAGAAAGTACTCCAACTAAGGCCTTGTTCACACGGCTTATTTGTCCGCGGATTGGCGCCGTACTCCGCGCCGTATTTGCGCTGCAGCACGGCTCCAATCCGTCGGAGTAATTACAGTAATCCACTGCTCTCATAGAGAACAGTGGATTCCGTCGCTCCTCCCCGCTCGGCGAATCCGCCGGGCGGGGAGAAACTGACATGCACATTATCCAGGCGCAATACGCGCCGTGGATAATGCAAGTCTATGGGGCCGGGGAGTGGCGCCCCCGCCGCGCTCCGGCCCCGCCCTCGCCCCGCCCCTTATTCACGCCGGATTTGCGAGCGCAATCCGGCTCACAAATCCGGCGTGAATAAGCCGTGTGAACACGGCCTTAGGGTAAGTTCACACGGCTTAATTGCGGGGCGTACTGTAACATGTCACTTATCTCCCCGAGCATACAATGCGACTGTATGTATGGCCGGGGAGAGGAGGCGTAATCCATAGTTCTCTATGAGAACTATGGATTACCGTAATGTTTGGGATGCATTTTGCTCGTATTAGAGCGCAGTACGCCGCTGAACATACCCTAACAGTTGGTCTAAAAAAAGCTAGACAACCCTAAATATGCAGAATGATTAAACAGCCTGAGACACTGTGATACAACTGGTGCATTTTTACACTGCCTCTAAATTTATATTGTCTAATTTTAGACAGCAATAGTAAATGTGGGCCTATGTGTCAAACCAGCCTTTTAAAGTTTTTTTGAGAAATTAAATAATAAATCAATCCCGTGCCGCTCCGGTGCTGTCAGTGTGTTCCTCGATGCTATTCTGTACTTGCCTTCCCTAATGTCCACATGACATCTGTGATCAAGTAAACCCAGACCAGCCGGGAGGCCCTGGACTATCCGGGATATGATAGGTGAGTAATGAATGTTATTTATGCAATTTCCTCCTGCAGCCAATTTTTATCACATCTCAGTAAACCCCTTAATATAATCTTATTTTTATTAGGGTTTACTGTATAATAACATTGTTATGGTCAGAACAATTGCAAGGTAATGGCATCTGCCAGGAACTGTTACAAAAAGGATTAGAACATTTCCATCATATGTGCCAAGACGGTAAAAACAGAATGACTCCTGAGAGCCTGAAAAAAGTTAATGGAGAATTAAGAACTAGTTAATAGCCATACGTTAAGATCTGTAATGTCTTTCAGTTTTCTATGTGCTGCTTGCTTGTTATTATCATTTGTGGTCCCCCATATGAAGATCGGTCTATCTCTTTTGCTCCCATAGGTTGTGTCCACTCACTGGGCTATTCTTAAAGGGGCTGTCTTACTACAAAGATTAACATTAAAAATGTAGAGACCAGTGATTGAAGAGTTTTTCCAAATATATTGCTTTTTGGCTTTGTTGAGGAGATAAGATAGCATTTATCAGCTCTAAGTGCACACAGGTTTCTCTAGGTTATCACCCTGCTTTCCCCTTCTCTCTCTGCTCTTTCTTATCTGATAGCAGGGATTACGACAGGTCTGGCTGGGCTGTAAACAGCTTGAGTAATTAAAGTAATTAGTCTCCTTTTGTTTACCTTGAGCTCTGTAACTCTCTGCACTTATAGATAGCATCTCCTGTTCTCATGTCAGTGCTTTTTGAAGAGCTATGAATGCCGATATGCTAATCACTGCCATAGAAGCAGCCATAGCCTAACCAGAAACAGACACGATGCAATCTGTTGTTGGCTCTGAAACAGCGTGGCGAGACAACCCCTTTAAGTGGTCACACATGAGCAGTTGCATTGTTCCTTTTTGGCTAAATTCTCTGCAATGTGATGTTTACACAGTAGTGCTAATGCATTGGTTGTGGCCATCCAGCTCACACCTTCATATGGACATGTGCAAGGAAATCTTGGAACAGTTAGAGGTGCGCCAGCCTAGAGATGTGGACCATAAATGGGTTGTACTGAAGAGTAGGGCTGCCAAAAGTAGTTTAAGGGCCTCATCCACTAAAAGCATCTTGGCCCCCACCTATTATCAGATTCTATCTTTCATTATATCAGCAAGTGCCTTTATGATCATAGTCCATAACAGATGCACTGCCCTGATGGCGCCCATGCTGATGGGGTTAGAAATGTGTAATGCATTTAGTAGTAGCATGCAGGGGTAGGATGTCTGATCCCTTGTATTACATTAGGGTTATGTTAACTACTGCAAGTTCCAGTGACAAATAGACGCAGTACAAAATGTGGTAAAAAGTGACAAAAATGTAATAAAGTTCTATGCAAATGACGAGTTACTTATACAGTGTGAAATCTCTACTGAAGCTTGTACCTGATCCGCTCTTCCTTCTCCTCCAGGGGCTTAGATCCAAAGCTGCAATCTGGGAGCAATTTACAAAATTTCCTGGAAAGGTGTTAGCTACAAACACGTTTCGGGGAACTTGGGTGATTCCCGTGTTGTCACAGATGATTCGAGACATTGTCACTTTGTTTATAGCATTCCTCTGAGATGCTGTAAACTGGGACGCTTGTTCATAGTAAAATCTGATAAGAAAATGTAAAAATGTACCATTAGCTCTTCTTACTGAGCCATAACATTCAAATAGTGCAAAAATAATGTGAAAAACACCAGAACATCCTCATCTCATAACATGCTTGGAGCGACATTGGGGGGCACTTATTAAAGGGGTGTTGTCATATGATTACTTGTAGTTCGCTATGAGCTGGCATCAGAAAAGGGGGAATAAACAGCAGCTGTACAGTTCTTCCCATTCATTTCTACAGTCCGACCATCTCCACATTCTCTGAGTCCAGCTCATAATGGGCTATGAACCGGCCTCACACCTGAAGGTAACCAAATGTGAAAACCTCTACGTCTTGCAGGACAATTTTTTGCCATACAAAAGTTACATATTTTTGCACAAATCTTAGTTGAACAAAAATCTGTGGACAATGATAGAGGAGCTGTGGCCTCCCATGACCCAACACTTTTACAATAATTTAAAAGTAGTATAGATTACCTGCACATAACACATTCAGCCACATTTGCAACAAATTTGTAGTTTGTACCAGGGACACTGTCATCACAATTTTTATTTTCAATAAAAGTAATATGCGACTATTAAATGGATTTTTCTTTAATTGGGCAGTTGTTTTTTTCTATATATTTTATTAAAGTTCCTCTATGTACATGATTTCCTCTCTGTGAGCTCTGATATCACAGCAGTGAGAGCAATGCTTGATGGTCCGTTTTTCTGCACAAAGACGTGTAAATATCAGCAGCACCTTATAAGTATGAAGAAAACCTTCCCAATGGAGAAAAAGATCACCCCATTATCCTTTCATGTATTGCTCAGGTCTAGTTTAATTTTATCTATCCATGTGGAGAGAACAATAGAGCAATCATTGTCATTACCTACTACTTGTAACAAGAGATAGGTAGCAGATGAAGTAAAGTGAGATCAGTCTGCCCTGCTATACAAATGTTCTCTCCTCATTTGAGAAGGACAATATTTGATGTGATTTTTTAATTGCATAGAACTGCTGAAATAAAAAAATATACAAAAAAAAAAAACTAAAGAACCACATGCAGTATACTGCACCTGTGTTTTCTATTTGCTTTATAAGGCGCTGCATCAATTTGCTGATCAACACTGGTAAAAACAAGACCATTAACATTGATAACACTATTTATAGATACCATTGTTGACGGCCATGTAGTTTTGCCAAATTCATGCAGCCACTAATCAAATAAATAAAAAAAGCGGGTGTAGAGTGCCGCATGAGGTTCTCGGCTGCATCACAATTGCACCTTGACCAGGGTATTTATTTCTACCCTTACTAGTTAGCGGCACTAACTCACCTGGGAATTTTCTAGCAAGTATATTGCTTGCTGAAAGTACTTATTAGGAAATCTAAAGTAGTCTCTAATAATTGAAGAAAATGGGTACTCCTAGTTGTCTGCAGAGTTCCCCTTAATGAATACTCTAGATGTTAAATTCTGAGGCTCAACATGCCTATAACGGTGACTGCTTTGAGGTGCAATTAGCACATTACAGAGATCTGATTAGAAGGACAGCACTGCCATTACTCTACATTGATTAGGAATAAGTAATGTTAACTACTTGAAGTGTAATTTGATGTTTCTGGGCCCCAATGCAATGTGCAATACTGTTTTTTCTTATATGGCAGTGGGGCATTTGGGCCCACACTCAACCAACATGGCTCGATGCAACTTCTGCTTCTGACCCCACCATATTGATGTCCCAGTGCCTATAGTTAGATGTCTAACATTGTGTTCTGCTGGACTCACAGGTCTCCATCACGTGATCGGCGAAACTGGTTCCCAATTAAACAAGCCAACAGTTCACCAACCCTAGCATTTGGCAGCAGAGGCTCAGCAACAGCTCCCAACCAGATGTCAATATTTTGCGGCGTGCCATAAAGAGACATGAATTTTTTCGGCTAATGGCCTGTTATTCAGAACCTGTGCCAGCTCAGCTACATTGCAGGGCTCAGAAAGTCCACAAAATCTTCTCCATGCATTGTACCCTATAGAGATTAGAAGATAATATGTAAAACATCACATTACAAATAACCCCCTTTTAAATAAATGATGTGGATATTTAGATGATAAGTGAATAAAGTATTCTGATTCTTTTTACATTTAGAGGTTAAAGAAATTTGTTCATATGCAAAGTAAACAAAGTCATTACATTCCAGTATGCATGGAAAGTAACATGGACTACTGCTCCCAGGATAGTACTGATAATGATGATAATAATAAATAAATGGTTATGGTAAAATAGTTCCAGGCACATATTAATAAAAGCTATGTTCTTCATAAAATAATAAAAGGACTAGGTGGACTGCAATACCCAGAAAGATTAGCAAGATTGGGGTTATTTAGTTTAGAGAAAAGACGGCTTCGGGGGGACATAATAAATATGTTTAAATACATCAAAGGTCAATATAGAGATCTCTCCCAAGATTTATTTATACCCAGGGCTGTATCTAGAACAAGGGGGCATCCTCTACATCTTGAGGAACGCAAGTTTCTACATAAACATAGAAAGGGAATCTTTACTGTAAGAGCAGTGAGACTATGGAATTCTCTGCCAGAGGGACTTATCATGGTGAATTCACTAACAGAGTTCAAAAAGGGTTTGGATGCATTTCTGGAGTGTAATAATATAACAAGTTATAGTGACTAGGATTCAGGAGAGGGGTCATTGATCCAGGGATTTTTCCGATTGCCAGATTGGAGTCGGGAAGGAATTTTTTCCTAAAATGAGGACAATTGGCTTCTACCTCATTGGGGTTTTTTGCCTTCCTCAGGATCAACACCTTAGCACAACAGGCTGAACTGGATGGATGTCTCGTCTTTTTTCTGCCTTACAAACTATCTACCCATATCCTGTATATAGTGTCTAATAGTGGTGGGCACCTTGGTGTAGTACTTTGAGAATCTGAGTTACCATTGTGATATTATTCTCTTCTGTTGGGACTATATTCCAGTCAGTTTAATCGAGGAGTTATTTTTTGCTACATATACTTTTGACACAACAACTACACATCCTTTATACTGCCCAGAAGCATTATTGGTTTCCTCTTATATTACCTGGCAATCCATGTTCCCGGCCACGCTGCATATTGATGGCTCCCAAATCAAGGCCAAGACGTTTGAATAACTCAAACAGATGTTCTCTGAGTTCATCAACCAAAATTTGGTTTTGTCGGTTCAACTTTGCTTGATTTGCCATGAGGCCTCGAAGAAGAGGATCAATACCCCCTGTAGTAATAGAGAAAATTGTGTATATAAAATATCTGGTTTAACCTTGAAGATATAGGTACATACATGTAACTGGCCTTTCAGGTTGATACATCTTGTTCCATTAAAAAATATGTATATATTACAGGTTAAGCTCATATCATCCTTCTTCCTTGTAGATTGTAAGCCTTTGCGTGCAGGTTCCTCTCTAACCCCTGTACCAGTTGTTAGTTAGTTTTACCATTAAACTTTGTTTGGACTTTTGTTATGTATGTAACCCCCCTCAAATGTACAGCACCAAGGAATCAATGGTGCTTTAAAATAAATAATAACATTATGTTTTACGCCTTTGTCAGATGTATACTTGGACTTGCTAATTGAAGTAGCAGAGGATACTCTTCTAGGTCCAAGCTCTGACACAATAATGTAACCTAATATTTTAGGCCCCAAAGGTCAAGAACAGTGTTTCTCAACTCCAGTCCTCAAGACCCACCAACAGGTCATGTTTTCAGGATTTCCTCAGTATTGCACAGGTGATATAATTATGGTCAGTGCATTCTGTGGGAGATCCTCAAAATATGACCTGTTGGTGGGTCTTGAGGACTGGAGTTGAGAAACACTGGTCTAGAAGGCATCCTCTTTGGAGCTGATTTTATAACTAATCACCAGATATCTTATTCAACCCTGCATGAGCAAAGATTAATTAGAAGTAGCAGTGCCCATGTCCTATATTGATAGAGGGTGGGCCCTCAGAATAATTTCCTCTGGTGGGCCCAAGGAATTTAAGTCTGACACTATGTATACTGTAAGCCTATATCTACACAGCACACAAAAACAATTGTATTTTCGGCGGTTTTAGGATTCTAAACCTGCTGAAGATATGATTGTTCAGGCAGCCCATAGACTTCAATATAAAAAAAAACTTTTAGTCTACACAGGTCGTTTTTTTTTTCTACTCGTTTTCTGTTGCCAACATATTTATGAACTTATTGCTAAATACGCCGGCGTTTTGGGTTTTGTCGGTTTTCCATACAATCAATATCATTGGCTGACAGCAAAGAAAACAAGAACTGACCTCATTTTTTTGCAAATACAGTGACAAAAAAACGCGATCATGCATTGTAAAAAAAACAATCGGCTTTCCAACGGTTTTTGTCCAATGCTGTGTGGATCCAACCTTGCATCTACACAGGCTATGGTTGTGCAATTTTATACGACACGTATGATTTGGGTATATGTTTGGCAGGTATGAATACTTTTGAGATTGCTGAAAAGTATAGGCAGCTATATTTATATATTGTAATTGTATAATTGGGATCAAAAGGGAGACAGAAATAGAGACAAATGTTTGGGTGTTTTTTAGGATCTGTGCACAATGATAAAGACTAAAGAAAATAAGTGGTATAAGCCAGCCTTCAGTCACTGGCAAGGATAGCCTTATTGTGCATTGTAAGGTTCTATGTATGCCATCAAGACCATGACAGCAATACCGGATCCACTGAGCGATGGATACCAACAGAGGCAATGATCCCTATTGACGTGTACTTGCCAATCCTTGCCATGTCACTAGGGCATGCTTGTTTAGAAACATTAAAAAATACTTTTGTACATTTAAGCAAGCACAAAATAATTTGACATCTTAAAAAATGTGGTAATCTATCCAGATGCAAAATGCTGAAACATCAGACAATATAGGACTACACCTAATGGCTTCATTTCCAAATAATTCAAACTTTAAGCAAATTCTAAAACATCAGACAATATAGGACTATACTTAAGAGCTTCATATCCAAAGAACTAAAACTGTAATTCTATTTCTGTACCTTCTCTCACAACTCTCCAGGTGTTGAAAAATGTAAGATGCAGAGGGACTGGAGGCAAGTTTCTTGAGGTCCTGTAGCCATCGACCAATCGATAAATAAATGGCTGGATCATTGTGTGACCCATACGGAAGACCAAGCTGAACACATTAGCTGCTCCTGGATTCACCGATCCATTATAGCTACGGTATGGAGGAACCATCTGAGACATAGATGAACCCAACAGCAGTGGAAGCCAATCTTTGTAATTTATTTTCTGAAAAATGGCACACAAGAAAAAAACATATTTGATTGAGTTCATATGATTAAAGGCAACATTTCTTAATCGATATGCCATAAATGTGTCAGATAGGAACACCCCTTTATTGATTGTAATTAGAAAGGTTTTGCATAACATTTAAAAAGTATTCCTGAGACAGGCAAATTTATATAGAAGAAGATGCCTAATAGAGGTGAACCTACTGGGAGCTCTCATCTGATCTTGACAGCAAAATGGAGACTGTGTTGTCTACTGATTTGGTTGAATGGATGGTACAGTCAGATGGAGGCCTGTTCCATATGGTTTTCTTAGGGGGTAGAGGAGAAGAGGCTTTCCTTTGCAGTGTGCCACCCATCTGTCACATTCACCTGGATAACAAGACCCAGCCCAATACTCTAATTGAAAGGGATGTATATTTGGTATTGTTAGCACCCAGTGTGTCAACCCTCCATGGGCATTTTGTTTTGGCTACACTTGTTTTAGCTTACTTATCTTTGTGCACATTTTGTTATATGTTCTATCTTACAATATGAATGACCCCTTTAGACCTATGGAGATGATGGTTAGTATAACAAGATGTTGTCAGTGAGTATTTAGTGTGCATTGCCCATGATACATAAGATGTCCATAAATACAGATGGCCTCACCTGCGTAACAGCGCCAATTATTTTCCTAGTTTCTTGGAAAAGGGTTTCTCCATTCCAGCGTGGATTTAGCCTGCGCAATGCTGTCGCTATGCGGTTGTGTTCTCGCACAAAGAGGGTATGAAATGCAGTTAATCCAGGCTGCTCACTGACTCTACCATCACCTGAAGAAAAAAGAAATGTATTCTCTGTATGCAGAATAGCTTCTTATTGTGTCTTTTATCTAATGAGATCTTAAGTATTTCTTCCTAGAATTTCTTTTGACCATTGTTTCTTTCACTAGTAGCCAAAATCAGCAGAATTTAGTCCACAGATAAATAAGTACAAGACATTACATGTAAATCATATTACTAACCAGCCAAGAAGCATGGGAGACCAGACGTCCTGTTAGTCTGCAGACAGAAGTCTTCTTCAATTCCATTTGTACTGAAAGGTAGGTAGGGGCGTCCATTATCAGAAAAGTTACTGGTAACAGCCATGAGACCCAGTTGATTGTTGTTGTTACGCAGTCTCCTGGCCAACTCATTAGTGCTGCCATACACTTGACTGGCATCAATGTATGATGTGAGGACATTCATCTGTTCACGTATAGGTGAACCTTGCTGAAAAGCAGGACTTGAGCGGAAAAGGGGGATACAGTCACTGCGGTTACTTATACGAGGGTCATTTGGGGGGATCTGTGGAATTAAACATATAATAGAATTTCACTCATGTTCATTGACTGTATGGACGACGTATGAATGGGGCTGCGCCAGTTTCTGGTGTACTTTGAGCTAAAAAGAATGTATGAACAGGTGCACTCCAAACTTTGGCGCGATAAGTCCTTTTGAAATGCGCCAAAGACACTTTTTAATGCGCCAAAGGGGCGTTCTGGGGGTGCGTTGCACCACATTCATAGAATTAGACACATTCATGATTCTTTGACGCCAGACCTAGACGCAGAACAGTTAGAACAACCAGACCAGGTTAAAGGTGGTGCCTGAGCCAGACTTGTCGTATTGGCACTAGACTGCGCCTGTATGTATGACCTGCAGAAGAACAGGTTCATACATTCTGGCGCATTCTACACTGTCTTAAAGTGATTTAGAACTGGTCTGTCAGCACCAACGTTCATACATGTCACCCTATGTTTTATATGACAAGGACAAAAAGCCATTAAGTTCAATAATGTAATTTACTAAATAAGCAAAACCCTCTAAAGCCACTGCCTACACTTAGGATCAACCAACCATCACCACTGACTGTATTTATGATCAACCCATTGATACCACTGACAGTATTCATGACCAATTCACTATCACCGCTGCCTGTATTAATGACTAATCCAATATTACCATTGCTCGTATTTATGATTAACACACTATCATCACTGCCTGTATTCATGATCAACCCACTATCATCACTGCCTGTATTCATGATCCACCCACTATCACCACTGACTGTATTCATGACCAGTCGACTATCACTACTGCTTATATTCATGATCCACCCACTATCACCACTGACAGTATTCTTCTTGTGGCACTTCTAAAAGATATAGGCAAACCTTTATTCACCAATGCAGTGCTTGTTTTCTTTGCAAGTGGTGCCTTAATCTTTGTTTTTTTATGCCTTGAACCAGATGATTGTATTTAATGCTGCTGATTTTCCGTTCCTTACATATGTATTATTTCCTATTATTGTTAAGCCCATGTTAATTTATCACTAATATACGCAGGGGCATGGCTACAGGGGGTGCAGCGGTAGCAGTCGCTACCGGGCCCAGCAGCCTGAGGGGGCCCAAAAGCCCTCCTGTCGCATAAGAAGATACCAGCATTGTAAATGGTGCATGGTAACTGGGGGGCCCCATTTCACTTTTCGCACCAGGACCCAAGAGCTTGAAGTTACGCCTCTGAATATACGCGACAAATAATTGTAACAAACTGTTACCCGCAAGGGAAAGCAAGGTGGTGCCCGGGCACAGCTATGATCATAGTCAATGCCTCTTAAAAAGGTTGATCTTGCTGGTGTTTCAGGTGCCAGATCAAGGTCATGATCAATCCACTGTCCCCACTGCATGAACATGAGGGATCGTTGTCTGTCCAGAGTCTGTTCTCTCTCTGGGAATCGGATAATCTCATTAGACACAGCCCTTGCCTGCAATACAAGGCAAATGCATCAGAGGAGAGAAGCAAATGGAATCTAGGAATTCATACAAAATATAATAAAGACGTAAAACTTTTTTCCTTAAAAGTCAATTTCATCAAATGTATCTGTTTATTTGACATTTCCTACAAAGCGTCAGATGATTGCATTGGTGATGTTCATCTGCACTCCTCATAGACCCAGAGTCTCCAAGACAGTTGTTGAGAGGGACTTTATAGTTAATCATCTTGTAATTGCAAAGTCTTTGCCAGAGATCCTAAAATCTTTAAGCAGCACCCAAAGAGTTTGCAGAAGGCGGCAGATCTTTGGTATTAGGATTTAGATTATGAGCAATCACATTGAAATATGGTCATATTCCAATATCAGTGGCACACTATAAACTAGAGAAACTATCAAAGAGGACAAAGGAATTTTTGAAAAACCATTTCTGCTATCTAGGATATATGACAAATTTTTGAGGTTCTTAGTTCAAACCATATATTGTATCCTTTCTAATTGAAATATGGTCAGTCTGTAAACTCACCAATGGTAAACGGAAGCCATTGATCCTACGATCTTCTGTCCAGCCTTGAGGGAGTCCTCTACCATCTTCATACTGAGCTGGTAACAAGCGTGTGTAGGGCCTATTGGAAACTCCAAAATTTGGAAATCTCCTGAAGAAATAAATGTCAGTGTCATATATCTCTAAGTGATTAGCAATCCTATCATATATTAAACTACTATAGATGACATTTCTCTGTAGCCTCCTCTATCACATGATACTCCATGCCCCACTGCAACAGAAATGAAGAAGCGATAGAGAACTTTGCAAATGGTGTTGTTTAAACATTTTCTATTATGTGTCCACAGCTCCTATAGTATATGGACATATGTGTTTCTATAGTAACACACATAAATTCGGTAGTTATCATTAAACTGGGGGGAATGGGCACATGAGTATCACTGCAAGATGAGACCATAAGAGCTTGTTTGTAATCTGTTACTATGGGGATGCATAATTCTGCACAGGAGCTGTAGCTACCAACAATAAGACATTTTTAGACTTTTTGCAAAGTTCCCTAATGTTCCATTGTTGATGAATGTTTTCATAGCTGGACATAACTTTAAAGGGGGAGTCCAGTTCTTATTGAGGGTAGGTGTGACTGTTGCATGTTTGAAGGAGGAGGAAAAGACGCCAGAGGTTAGCTATAGATTGAAAATATTGGTTAAGACTGGGATAATCACAGTGTTAAGGTTGGGGATGAGGTGGAATGATATTGGGTCAAGAGGATAGTTAGGTGGGATTTGGAGAATAGTATGGAAAGTGTGTCATTAGGGATGATGGCAAAGCAGGTTATGGGAGAAAAGATTTTGAAAGTGACAACAACTTAAAGGGGTTGTCTCACTACAAAGATTAGCTTTCAACGTGTAGGGAACACTAAATGAAGACGTTTTCCAAATATATTGCTTGCTCATCTTTTTTTGTTAAGGAGCTACAAGTGATTTTATCACCTTCTGAGCTCTCTCTGGTTCCCCAAGTGACCGACCTGTGTACATCTCCCCCGTGCTGTTTGTTCTTTTTGATCATAGGGAGTGACATCACACAGGTTGCAGCAGCACAGAACTCAGGACAGTGAGAGCTTGTGTTTTATCTGATCTTTCAGACAAAAGACAGTAATTACTCTACTGTTTACATGAGCTCAGATGCTTCTCCAGACCTCAGAGAAGGAAATTTATTTAATCTAGACTAATAAACAGAGAAGTCTGAATACACAGAGCTCATATGCTAATTACAGACAGCTTGACCAAGAAGTGACAGAGCAAAGCAGCATTATTTCATTCATGCATCCTATGAAACTTTGAAATGAGACAACCCCTTTAAGAACTGCCACATTTTAAAACTTAGGCTCACTATGGGCTGAAATGTGTTTATGTACTTTATTTATGTGTAT
This sequence comes from Phyllomedusa bahiana, assembly GCA_025379985.1. NCBI lineage: Eukaryota > Metazoa > Chordata > Amphibia > Anura > Hylidae > Phyllomedusa > Phyllomedusa bahiana. Next base: position 181,137 of record JAODAL010000045.1, read on the forward strand.
TGTGTGTTAGGTGTGTTTTAAATGTATATTTTTTCTATTATGTGTTTGAAACATCATCCCTTACTACTGCATACACTATAGAAGAGCTGGCTGCCCTCCTGACTAGCGCACTTGCATGCTAGTCAGGAGGCCATAGCTGTTTTACTGTAGCTGCCCGCAGCTCTCCTCGAACGGAACATCAAACTACTCTGTATAGTAGCAGTGATGATGAGTAGTGTGACATTTCATTCAGGGAGGGCTGGGGGTAGCTGCACTATATCGACCATTACCTCCTGACTAGCCAGGCTCGCACTGGCCCACAGGGGAAAAGGGGAACCCTCCGGTGGGCCCCTGAGCATGACAGACTTGGAGTTGCTTTTTAACAGCATGTACACCCTCAGAAGAAGCAGAAAAGCAGAGAAAGAGAGACAAAAAGCAAGAATCAGAGTATAGCAGGCATGTACAGTCATTTACAGTAGCTGTATGGTTGGGCCCCTAAAATAAACTCCACCGCTGGGCCCAGAAACAGCTCAACTGGTGGGGTCTCTAGGCACCCCAGTCTGACACTGTGACTAGCGCATGTGCACTAGGCAGTGGGCCGGCCAGCGCTTCTATAATGTAGCCCTCACTGAACGAAGCATCACACTATACAAAGTGGTATGACCTTTCGGGTCAGGGCTGTGGACACGGACACTATAGCAGACACAGGGTACTGACTAGAATTCTTGTGCGCTAGTCAGAGGCCATCCGCCGCTATGTACTGTAGCCACCCTCAGCCCTCCCCGAATGGAGCGTCACACTATACAGAGTAGTGTGATGTTTCATTTGAGGAGGGTTGCGGGCAACAGCACTACACTAAACGATGCATTATCACTTACTGCCATACACATAGTAGTAATATCATCACTTACTGCCATACACATAGTAGTAATATCATCACTTACTGCCATACACATAGTAGTATCATCATCACTTACTGCCATACACATAGTAGTAATATCATCACTTACTGCCATACACATAGTAGTAATATCATCACTTACTGCCATACACATAGTAGTAATACAATCACTTACTGCCATACACATAGTAGTAACATCATCTCTTACTGCCACACACATAGTAGTAACACCATCACTTACTGCCATACACATAGGAGTAACATCATCACTTACTGCCATACACATAGTAGTGATATCATCACTTACTGCCATACACATAGTAGTGACATCATAACTTACTGCCATAAACATAGTAGTGATATCATCACCTACTGCCATAAACATAGTAGTGATATCATCACCTACTGCCATACACATAGTAGTGATATCATCACTTACTGCCATACACATAGTAGTAACATCATAACTTACTGCCATAAACATAGTAGTGATATCATCACTTACTGCCATACACATAGTAGTAATATCATCACTTACTGCCATAAACATAGTAGTGATATCATCACCTACTGCCATACACATAGTAGTAATATCATCACTTACTGCCATACACATAGTAGTGATATCATCACTTACTGCCATACACATAATAGTGAAATCATCACTTACTGCCATAAACATAGTAGTAAAATCATCACTTACTGCCATACACATAGTAGTAATATCATCACTTACTGCCATACACATAGTAGTTATATCATCACTTACTGCCATACACATAGTAGTAACATCATCACTTACTGCCATACACATAGTAGTAATATCATCACTTACTGCCATACACATAGTAGTAATAACATCACTTACTACCATACACAAAGTAGAAATATCATCACATACTGCCATGCACATAGTAGTAATATCATCACTTACTGCCAATAACATAATAGTGATATCATACACTTACTGCCATACCATATAGTAATATCATCACTTACTTGACCAATACATATAGTTAGATATCATCGCTTTACTGCATACAATAGTAGTATATCATCACCTTACTGCCATACACTGTGTAGACATCATCACTTTAACTGCCATAAACATATAGTTAAATCATCACTTACTGCCATACACATAATAGAGATATCAATCACTTATGCCGATTACAATAGTAGTAATATCATCACTTATGCCATACAATAGTTTAATATCATCGCTTACGCCATACACTATAGTAGTAATATCATCACTTACTGCGCATACACATGTAGTTATTTATCATATCTAGTCTGCCATAACACAGTAGTAGTAATATCATCACATTACTGCATAACACATTAGTAGTAATATCATCACTGTACTGCCAGACACATAGTAGTACATATCATACTTACTGCCATGCCATAGTAGTAACCATCATCACTATACTGCCATACAATAATATAGTAAATCATCACTGTACTGCCATACAAGAGTAGTAATATCATCACTTACTGCCATATACATAGTAGTAATATCATCACTTACTGCCATACACATAGTAGTAATATCATCACTTACTGCCATACACATAGTAGTAAAATCATCACTTACTGCCATACACATAGTAGTTATATCATCACTTACTGCCATACACATAGTAGTTATATCATCACTTACTGCCATACACATAGTAGTAACATCATCACTTACTGCCATACACATTGTAGTAACATCATCACTTACTGCCATACACATAATAGTAACATCATCACTTACTGCCATACACATAGTAGTAACATCATCACTTACTGCCATACACATAGTAGTAATATCATCACTTACTGCCATACACATAATAGTAACATCATCACTTACTGCCATACACATAGTAGTAATAACATCACTAACTGCCATGCACATCGTAGTAATATCATCACTTACTGCCATACACATAGTAGTAACATCATCACTTACTGCCATACACATAATAGTAACATCATCACTTACTGCCATACACATAGTAGTAATATCATCACTTACTGCCATATACATAGTAGTAATATCATCACTTACTGTCATACACATAGTAGTAATATCATCACTTACTGCCATACACATAGTAGTAATATCATCACTTACTGCCATACACATAGTAGTGATATCATCACTTACTGCCATACACATAATAGTAACATCATCACTTACTGCCATACACATAATAGTAACATCATCACTTACTGCCATAAACATTGTAGTAACATCATCACTTAATGCCATACACATAGTAGTAATATCATCACTTACTGCCATACACATAGTAGTGATATCATCACTTACTGCCATACACATAATAGTAATATCATCACTTACTGCCATACACATAGTAGTAACATCATCACTTACTGCCATACACATAGTAGTAATATCATCACTTACTGCCATACACATAGTAGTAATATCATCACTTACCGCCATACACATAATAGTAATATCATCACTTACTGCCATACACATAATAGTAATATCATCACTTACTGCCAGACACATAGTAGTGATATCATCACTTACTGCCATACACATTGTAGTAAAAATATACGTTTAAATCCCACCCAACACACAATAGACATCAATAAAGTATATGAACACTTTTCAGCCCATAGTGAGCCTAATTTATATATATAAAAAAAGAAAAGAGCCAGACAACCACTACAGAGCCGTCCTCTCACCTGTTGTTGCACTCCCCTGTGAAAGTTCGATATCTGCTTTGGGGACACTTTTTAGGAAGATGTAAGAAAGCATATCCAGAAACCTTATGCAGCATGTCTATCTGGTTGGCCGTCAGCAGGTCTGTTAAACACACAAAGAGAAAAATAAATTATTTAAACCTGCCACCTACAGGGCCCAACAGAAGCCAGACTGTCAAATATTGCAGATTATTGGATTTACAATATCAAGTATTTGCAACAGTCATTTTTACTAAAGTTTAACACTATCCAGTACCTGAACAGTCAGGTGTGACTGAGATTCACTAATCAATATGGTATACTAGGAGGAGACCTATGGGGTGGTTTGCACTTACTTATCATACTGGAAAAATACTTAGGTCAGTGGTGTAGGTAAGAGAGGGGGGTGGTGGCTGGGCAGACTTCCTTCAAGTCATTCTGACAAGATGAGAGCTCTACAGATGGAGGGTTAGGCTAGGTTCACACTGTGTATTTGCAGGGCGCAATTACGCTCCGCAATTACGCCGTGTGGCCAGGGGCAGGAGCGGGGGGCGGCACCTCGCCGGCCCATAGACTATCATTACTAGCGGCGCGTATACGCCGCTAGTAATTCACATGTCAATTATCTCCCCCCTCGGCGTATTCGCCGAGCAGGGAGAGGAGATGTAATCCATAGTTCTCTATGAGAACTGTGGATTACCGTAATGACTTGGACGTATTCCGGCCCGTAATTACGGACTGAACTACGTCCAATTTTAAGCCGTGTGAACATAGCCTTAGAGCACCATAGGGAATGTTATGATTTATATGTTACAGTATTTACTTACCTTTTTCAATGTTAAGGGCAACCTGTACATTTTGCTAAGAACATACCAGGTTATTTTGGATCGATAAGGGGGTTGGAACTGCTGAACGGACATACTTGTCATTTTCTATATATGTAGACAAAGACTTATGGACTGTTCAGAACTATATCTTTACAACATATAACAGATCAGGTACAGGCTGTGGATTGTAACCAGGGAACTATGACACATAAAGCAAGATGGTGGAAAGAATGAAGGCCAGATGAAGACAAGAGACCCACCCACACAGACCCAGGAAAGGGGCCATTGAAATTCAGAATGATATACACAAGATTGGAAAAGAGATGCTAATGAATGTCAGCATTAGTTGTCATATATTTTCTGTAACTCTTACCACTTCATAAAGAATACAGTAAATTTCAATTTTCCTGCTATAGCCTAAAGAAGAATTTAGACAAGAATAATATATATTATATATATATATATATATATATATATATATATATATTAATATATATATATATATATATACACACACACGCACACAGATATATATATATATATATATATGTGTATATTTATATACACACATACACACATATTGTTTGTTTATTTATATATATATATATATATATATATATATATGTGTGTATATTTATATGATTACTCATATACAGCTACATTTTGAAGGTTATTTGCTTTTTAATTTTTACATAAAAGTACCATAGATATCAGTTTTTTGAACCCTTCTAAGAATCATAAAGGTGGTTGGGAATTGAATACAGTCAAGCTTGTCACCTTTAGACATCTGATAATATGATATACTGGGCACTGACTAACATCATTAGATCCTAATGAACATTCAACATTGTTATTCAGTATCAACAATGGCTGTTGTTGGTTTAAGCCATGTGCCCCTCTTCCCTTGTACCTGAGATGTTGAAGGGTTGACTGTAGATACTTTGAACCTTCTCAGTCAGAAGTTCAAAGGTGGCCTCTATGTAATCGGCGGCTCGGATATGTGTTCTGCTCGTTGCCACAGGCTGCTTGAAATATGACATGACATCAGATGGAGTCAACATCCTTTTCCTAAGACGCTCCTTGAGACTTAAAGTACAAGATACCCAGTTAGGATACATTTACTGAAAATGAAAAAAGTAGCCCAATACAATCATATAATATTATTACATGCAAAACTAAGAAGAATATAGAGAATGACCTACAGTTGTGACCCTGTGTATCAATAAGGCTTCTTAACATTGCAGTGTTTTTTTTATTCCATCTGGATGTTTTTTAGTCTTTTCTTATCCTCAAAAATATTAGAAGAGTGAAGAAATCAGAAGACTTCTACTGCTTTCTATGGCTAACATGGTATAACATTATACTACCATGAAAAATACTGAAATACTGAAGAAAACTTGACTAAATCCATTTGAAGTCATTGGGATCAATCAAACAAATCTGTCATACTGGTTTTCACTCCTTTACAAACAAAACCAATGACATTAGTGTGAACAGTCTTAGACTCTGATACTTTGATGACAATATAAACCTGTAAACCATAGAAACAGATAATGAATTTCAATATTTTGTGGAACAATGAAGAATGAAGCAGCACATCAATCACAAAGTCATGTAGAGATTTTTGGTTTGAAGGGGTTTCTCACCATGCTATTTTACAGAGTCACTGTCAGCTTTAGACTCACACTTCCTAGTTAGGCTAGTTCTATAGCAGTGATTGGCAAATCAGCTCTGCTATTCTTAGCTGATCCTGTTACAGCGACATGAATGTCAGGAGGTTTATAAACTGTAGTGCACAAAGGCTACAGACCTCTAAAGGGTTAAAGCCTGTCAGTAAGCAATGTAAATCAGCTCCTCTACTTAAAGATAAGGAACAGAGCAGGGAGTGATTCATCATCTAACCACTGCTTCAGCCTGTAAGGGCACAGAGAGGTGGCCAGTAACTAGGGAAGCTTGTATATGGAAAAAGAAGACAAGATAAGCAGAATCAGAGCAGCACTGTATTGGTAATAGTATTTATTTACCTGCATGTTTAATGCTAATCAATGAAAAATGCATATATGTTCTGTTTAGAGGACTTACATATCACGGGTGCGCTTGTAGGCTGTATCGACCAGCTTCTTAGCTTCTTGGACTGAGTTGAGAATCAGATTATTATCCAGCTCCTCCACTCCATCTATGTAGCAGAAATAGGTGGAATTATATCAGTTGATGATCATAAATTATAAGTCAACACCAGATATCTTAACGTCCAAGTATTCACACACTAGTCATTTCCTATCAAAGAAGAGTTATTAAAGACAACTCACTAAATACTGTGCCCAGCTAATATTTCTAGAGCAAGAGATTTTATTGATTTCGGCGTTTGCTGTATTTGGGGCTTATTGGTCATTGTTCCATAATAAAGAACATATACTCAGTCTAACTCCACTATAATCAATATCCTTTTTCCATCATTCACATTTTTATACCAATTTGAGCACCACGAAAACATGACAACTTAATGTCACCATAAGATTCAGGTCCAAACCTTTTAGTCTTCTATACAGGCAAAGTGATGTTGGTAGCACAACTCTAAGGCTATGTCTCCACTGCACACATTTTCAGTTGTTATTTCAGCATTTTTCATTTTCTAAAACTGCTGAAAAACTACTTAAAACAGATCCCATAGACTTTGTAGTCTTCACAGAACGTTTTTTTTCTGCTCGTTTTTGCTTTTTGAAATGTCGCCAAAAACGACAGAGCAGGGCAGAAAATTTACCATTGGAGTCTATGTAAATCGCTAGACTTTTTTGTTTGCGTTTTTTGCAGAAATCAACGGCAATTATAATGCTGTGCATTTTTGAAAAAAAAAAACGCCAACAAATGCGCAAAATTGTCTTTTTTTTTTACCTGTTTTTGCCATGCACTCGACAAAAAACTCAGTTTTATGAACGGTTTTAGTTTTTGGTTTTCAGTGAGTTTTTTGTCCAATGCTGTGTAGACCGAGCCTAAAGCTTTAACAAGCAGCTAAGTAAGTCTAGATCCCTGGTGCTTGGAAGTCACTGGAGACTGAAGGCAAAAAGTAATCCATGTTGGAACACATACAGCACCAGGTATTTTAAATAGAATAAACATATTCACTTCTCTTTCCAGGGCTGCTGGGTGCTTTAACTTTCGTGGATAGACTTCTATTCTTCCACGTTCTGATTATATTTTTCTTACATTGCTATTATGTTGCATTGTTTTGTTTCCATATAAAATATACACTGTTTCCCCAAAAATAAGACGTAGTACATTTTTTTCTATGCAATTCAGAGTTTGGCTGCTTATGCTGATGTTTGTGATGAAATCACTACAGTATATTAATACATGTTAATGTTTTGTTCAACAATAAATGTGAATTCTTGTTCATGGAAAAATAAAAAATACCCTAAAAATAAGTCTTAGCTCGTCTTTAGGAGCAAAAATTCAAAAATTAATATAAGACACTGTCTTATTTTAGGGGAAACAGGGTAGATATAAAATATCTGTTGCAACATTATGTTAATGAAAAACAAGTGCATGATACAACCCGATGTTCAACATTTACCACACGAAAAATAGAAGAGATAGCTCGATAACAGATAAATAGATATAAAATAGTCAGACTGTAGTTTTTCCTATCAATTTACATTAATTAGAATTTGTCCATCTAGTTTTTTATATATTTATCGGTCATTAAACCTCAAAATTTCTTTTAAAATTGCATTGAAAAATGAATTATGAACGGCCCAAAATGTTTTGCTGAATTTCACAATATATAAGCTATGAATGAAACATACACAACAGATAGCTACACATTCTGCAGTTGATAGAAAGGCTTATGTTGGAAATTCAATAGAAAATATGCAAAAAAAAAAATTGGTGAATTACCATAAAAAGAAGCTGTAACAGTTTGCAGAGATCCGAGAACTAGAAGGAGACAACTAAGTCTCTGCAGAGAAGGCATCTTCTTGCTCCTAGAATGACAGTTATTTTTAGAAGATTAATGAAACATACTAGTAAATACCGAACATACAACAATATCTTGAAGTCTGGTCTGATCCTGGTCAAGAAAGCATACTTCTTGTTTTCTATACATATAATAGACCCTGAAATGGATGATGTCTCACCTTCTCTCTTTCAGATGGAAGTTCCTATGAATACAACGACTTTATAAAGGCCAACTTCAGGGAGGATGTAATTAGCTTAATGAGAGGAAGTCATACATGGAAACATTACACTGACATGATTGCAAATGGGAGTTTAAGTGAATTAAGCAATGCAACTGACACAGTGAACTAAACTTACACATTACATAACATTCTGCATTAACTGCATGAAATGTTAATTGCGGTGTTTCCAAGTTGTTGCAGGACTGTAAGGCAGGAAGTGTAAGGTACTTTTGATAAAACTAGAAGAAAAGTCTTAAGCGAGCCTTACACTGATAACTGTTGACCACAAACAATTTTCAACTACATCAGGGGTGCACAACAGTTTCTTATCCAAGGGCCACATTATCACATTGTACCTCTTCCAGGGGCCACATTAAATCTTAAAAGGAGTATTTCCCACCTGAGACCTTTATGGCACTTCAATTCAGTACCCAAAATTGCTGAAAGGTCTTATTTTCACTCTAGGAACTGCCAGAGATCAGAATGGAGGGTCAGTGCTCCAGAAAGTGGATATGAGGCGCCTATTTTCATCATAGTTTTTGGGGGATACTGAAGTGTTATTACTATTACAAGTGAGAACAGAACACATATATCCTCACCTCTCCAACTAATCTCCCCCTCTCTGAAATCTTGAAGCAGATTTTTATGGTACATCTTGTGGATATACCATGATTGTGAATGAATACTCCTTTGAAGAAAAATCCAGAGGTATTAAAAAAAAACGGTTTTTATTAGATTGATTATTTATTTATTTATATTGCTTAAAAGTGCTTATACAGCTCTACTGTATAGTGCCAGCCACACTGTGCCCACCATGACAGTGCCAGCCATACTGTGCCCACCAGAACAGTGTCGTCAGTTGAATACAGCTGTCAAAAGATATTAATTTCTGAAGTATGAAAATATAGACAGTCCTGATGGCTGGGGCCGCAAAGAGGGGCACAGAGAGCTGCATGTGGCCCCCGAGCCGCAGGTTGTGCACCCCTGATCTACTGCTCTGTCTCCCAAATCCGCCAAATACATCAGTGCTCAAATCAGCTGAGGGTGCTTGTTTTTTCAGTGGGGAGGAGTAAGCCTTTGCCAGACTCCTCAATTTATTCTCTGCAGGTACAAAAGCTTGTGCTTTTTTGGGCAGGGTTTAATGTTTTTTTTTTTCAAAATTTTTAAAAATAAAATGAAAAAAAAAAATTTGTGGAAAGGGGTTGAAAATTTCTTTTAATTAATTTAAAAATTTGTTTAAGGATTTTAACTCGTGTTCTAAATGCAAGTTATTGGAGCTTTACCTCTCTTGTGTGCATAGTGCTTTTTGTGAAACTTTGGGAAAAACCCAAATTTTGTATGGGTTTAATGAAAGCTCAGGGGGAAAGCCTAGGGGGGTTGCAAAACAGAAACAAAAAAATTGGGAGTCTTTGGGCGCGGGTCATGAGGGTGTCTGTCAAAGTTTTCCCCATCAAAATAGCGTTTTGCTTTCCTGAAAAAAGGCACAGTCATAGCACTATAACTTTTGGGCCCTCCTGGGGTTTCCATGGTTCCCCCGGTGGTCCGGGAAAAGTTTTTCCCTGCCACCATAAAAAAAAAAAACTGTTCAAAAAATGTTGGGAGGAACATGACAGAGTTAAAGGGTTTTGAATGGGTTTTAAAAATTTCCCTTTAGTTTCAATTTGACCCAAGTTCTGGGGGATGTGCGGGAAAAGTCTGTTTCCCATGGGGGGCACCCCCTCAAAATTTTACAGGAATTGGGGGTTTTATGCGGGCAAAAGGTTTTGGGGATAAAATTTTCCAAAAACCCCCAAAAAGGCTTTTGTGAAGTCTTTGCCCGGGATGCGTCACAGTTTTTTTTTGGGGAGAAAACGGGGAAAGGGCCCCAAACATATAAGGCAGGGGTTTTGTACTAAAAGGCCAATTGGATTTTTCCCCTTTCCCAAAAAATAGTGCATGATGGGGGTTTTTGCTGCGGGAAAAATTAGCCCCTTAACATTAATTTCTTTTAAAAATAGCTCTTTTTTACCCTAAGCCCAAAGCCCCCTATTAAACTATGTTTCAAAATTTGCTGTTTTACTAGGTTATCTGGGAAATTTATCTTAGTGGAAATATTTTTTCAGTTAAAAAAAAACCCGGGGTTTTTCCCAAATTTGGTTTTAAATTTAAAGGTCTGTCAAAATGGTTCTCCCGGGTAAGTGGTTGCCCAAGTTTGAACCCCAAGGGGTGAAGATGTTGTTTTATCCCAAAACCTGTTTCCCCCCTTTAACCGCCGGAGGCAGTTTTGAACCTTCCTGAAAAGGGCCCCTTTTTTTTTAAAATCTGTCATGTGTCACTTTATTGGAATAATTTTTTGACACTTTAACCTATCCCATTTTGGTTTTTCGAGATTGTTTTTCGTGACAAAATTTTGTAATTTAAGATATTTAAAGAAAATTTTGGCCCAAAAAAATGCTTTTTTTATTTTTTGAAAAATATCAAATTATCGTGAAAAAATGTGATAAAAAATTTAACCAAATTTTTAAAACTTTCAAAAATTTCTGCAGGTAAGAAAGAGGTTTTTCCCATTTCAAAATGGGTTTTTTAATTTTAGATCAACCATTTTTTCTGCTGTATTTTGGGCATCTTTTTTTTAAAAGCCTTTTTTTTCCCTTGACGAAATTAGGGGGCTTAAAAATATAGAAGTAAATTTAAAAATTTCAAGAAAATATGCAATTAAAATTTTTTAGGGCCCATTCCTTTTCCCAAAGGGTGACTTTGATTCCCCTGTTTTGTTAGTACCCCCATAAATGCCCTCATCTAAAAAAAACTACACCCCCTAAAGTATTCAAAAACCGGCTTTTTATGAAGTTTATTAACCATTAGGTGTTTCACAGGAATTAAAGCAAAGGGGAAAGTAAAAAATTTTTAAAAATTTTTTAACTTTTTTGCAAAATTTTTAATTTTTTTTACTTTTATTGCAAGGAATAGGGAAAAAAATGTGGTCGGGGAAATGCAACTTAATATTGTTTTCCCCCAGATTCTCCCTTTTTTTAAGTTTACCCCAAATTTTGGGCCCTAGTCCCTTTTTTTGGGGCTCCCCAAAAAACAACCCCAAAATTTGAAGGGCCCCAAACGGAAAATGGGGTCTCTTTTTTTCTTTAGTTTTTATTTAGGGCCATTTCAAGTTTCGGGACCCCCTAAAGGGTTTTTCCAAAACTCAATAAACACCCAAAAAAGCCCCCATATTTGAAACTAAACCCCCTTTTAAAGGAATATAAAAAAGGGGTCCCAGTGAGTATTTCGACCCCCCCGGAGGTTTCAAAAATTTTTTTTTTAGCTTTTGGCTTGAAAAATAAAAATATATATATTTTTTAAAATTAATCTGAAATTTTACTGAAAATTTTTTAAATTTTTTGAAAAGGGGAATTTTGGGAAAAAAAAAGCCCCAAAATTGTTTTTTTTACGAATTTTTTTCCAAGTTCGGAAATTTACCCTACTTTTGGGGGTTTTTTTAAAAACTGCTGTTTTGGCGAATGGCCCGGGATAAAAGGGGAAAAGGGGAGCGCTTTTTGGCCCTTTTAGAAGCAGTTTTTTGGGTTTGGGAAACCATGCCCACATTTGCAAAGCCCCCAAAGTACTAAAAACAGGTAAAAAACCTTCAAGAATTTGACCCATTTTGGATTTTCAACACCCTCAGGGATCTAAATCAAAGGGTGTATTGTGCATTTTGGGCGCAAGGTGTTCCGAAAAGTTTTTTTTTTTTACCCTTTTGGGGCCAGGGAAAATTTGGAGGGGGGAAACGCAGTTCCCCCAAATTTTTTTTGGGGCCCTTCCCTTTTTTTCCCAGTTTTCCCCATACGGGAAAAAATGACGGGAAAAATTTTTTATATGGGGGGCGGTACAATTTCCCAATGTTTATAAATTTTATATAGTTTTTTATGTTTTTTTTACTTTTAAAACAATAAAAGGGCGAGTTTTTTTAAAAAAGTTTTTGTTTTTTTTTTTGTCCTATTCTGACAGCCCATAGCTTTTTTAATTTTTTGTATAGGGAAAGCTGTTGTGGGCTTGTTTTTTATGGGGTGATTTGATGTTTTTTTTTCCGGTACCATTACGGGGGATGTGATGTTTGATCACTTTTTATTAAGGTTTTTGTGAGGTTTTTTTTCCCAAAAAAAACAAAAAAATCCGGGTAGTGTTTTTTATTTTTTTTTTTAAAAGGGGGGCCATTTGTGCGGTATAAAAGGGACATTCTATTTTTATCAGCAGGTTGATACGATTACAGCGATACCAAAATTTGTATTTTTTTTAATTTTTTTTTTGGCCTTTTACACAAAAAAAAAACACTTTTTTTTAAAAAGGGAAAACACTTTTTTTTGCTTAATCGCGGGTTTTGAGGGGCCATAACTTTTTTATTTTTTTTTTTTTGGGAGCTGTAAAAAGGGGCCCCTTTTTTTTTTTTGGGGATGAGTTGACTTTTTTTTTTGGGTAACTTTTTTGGGGGGGGACAAGACCTTTTAGGGATCGTTTTTTAAGTCCTTTTTTTTTGGAAGGCAGGGTGAAGAAAATACTGCAACCTAGGTGTTTTTATTTTTATTTTTAATAGCGTTCACCGTTGCAGAAATCCATGAAAAGTTAGTTTTACTCTGTGGGTTGGCGATTACGGTGATCCCCAAGGTATGTAGTTTTTTTTATTTAAAAGGCACAATTTTTTTTAAAAAAAAAATTTTTTTTTTTTATTGTTTTAAAACAATTTTTTTTATGCATCGTTTTTCTTTAATGGGCCCAAAAATTTTTTTAATTTTTTCCCGGGTTTTACAGAGTGTTTTAAAGGATTTTTTTTTGCGGGATGAATGACGTTTTAATTGGCATCATTTTTAATGTTGATAGGGGTTTTTTGAGGGACTTTTTTACCCCCCATTTTAGGGTTTTGGTTTTGAAAGGGATGAAAAAATCGAAATTTCTTTTTGTTTTTTTTTTTTTTTTTTACGGCTTTTCACCGTTTAAAAGGGTTAATTAACATGACAGTTTTATAGGGTGGGTCGTACCCCCACCCCCCGGCGTTTCCCCCAATTAGGGGGTTTACTTTTTTTTATTTTTGATTTTTTTGGGGCGTTTGGGGCTTTTTGTAAAGGGGGGAAAAGGGGGCAAAATTGTAGTGTTTTTTTTTTATTTTTTGTGTTTGTGTTTTTTACTTTTTTACCCCTTTTTTTTTTCCCTTTTTCACACTTTTTACATTTTTTCCCCCAGGGGGGAATTGCATAAACGACCCTCAGATCTTTCCCATGCCAAATAGGAGATCACTTACAGCTTATAGCTGTATGCTGGGGCTCCATGACAACTGTTTTCATGCTTTTCCCACAATGCATTGTGGGCCCTTTGTGACGTCCAAACCCGACAACCCCGGGTGCTGTCATTCAGGAACCCCCGGGCTTTTTCTGGTAGGAGTCCCGTACCCGGCGTGAAGCGCCGGGTTTCTGGCCGTGATCACGGGCGGGGAGGAGCTCACTCCTGCGGCCCCCAGCTTTCGATTTTCGTGACCACCCATGTCGCGAATCGGGGGGATTAATCCCCGCGGCCCGGGGCCACCCCGGCCCCTGGGGGATGCGGCATGATGCCAGCGGTAATTTACCGCCCTTTTTTTCCATGCCGCGGGTTTTTGGCACTCCCCCTTGTTTAGGCGCAAGGGTCCGCTTGACTTTACTTCATTTGGCAAAATTTTCGGGAACCCCTTACCCGACAAATTTCCGTAAAGGTACGCCCAAAAGTCGGGGTTTTAAGGGGGTTTTAAAAAACCCAAATTAATATAGGAAAAGAACCCAATAAAAAATTAAAAACCCCAGACCCCTTAAAATTTATTCCCAAACCCCCAAATCAGAAATTCAAAAATTTAATATAAAAATCTCAGACTAGACCCTTTAAAACTTTTTGTGACCATATAGTCCTTTCCCAGGTCCTTAAAGGGGTTTTGCCAAAAGTGATTTTCCTCACCTAAAAGGGTGATACTTTGATCTAAAGTCTTGAGAAAAGGGGCGTTGTGTTTCTTGGTTTTTTAAAAAAAAAGTTTCCTTTTTCTGTGGGTGTCATCGCCCCCACCCCCCATGCACGTTTCCAGGGGGCTAATCCCTCTTCCCGTAGGAGTAAAATTGTTTTGGTAATTTCCCTAAAAGGAGAATGTATTGTGCACCGCCTAAAGGGTTTTGTTTTCTCCCTCTTTTTGCTCAGGAGAGGAAAATAAGGGTTTCCAAAGGGAGGCAGGGTTTTTTTGTTCGTTCAAGGACTGCTGCACCGGGGGGGGGAGGGGGGGGTGGGAGGAGGGGCCCGAAAGGGATTCAGGTTTGGTTTGATTTTTTACCAATTTTAATTACTTTTCAAATGTGGATTCTCCCATAACAGACACCCGGCTCTTTCTCCCCCCTCCCCTTTAAAGCTCGTTCATGTGTTTTCCCGCCATGTTAAGAAGAGCAAAAAAAACAAGCGCAAACCAAAATAGCTAATGTCGCTTAGTCGGGAGGTAATTTTAAAAAAGTCAGGAAAATAAGGGCATGTAATTAAAGTGTAGCTTTCACAAACTTTACTTTTTATAATCAATAATTTTTAAGGGAAAAATGATTAAAAACCATTTTTTGGGGGATCCCCCGTCAACATTTAAAAATTGTGGCAAAATCCCTTTAATGTCTAGGAGCCAATGCACAAAAACATTTGATATGCCCCAATGTCAGGGAAAAATTTTTTGTACAGGGCCAGGGGCAGAAATGAAATACCCTTTGGGCCCCCCCCCAGAGGAAATTTTATTCTTGGGGTTCCCCCAATTTTGCTAAATAGAAATAAGGCAGGAGGGGGGGGGGCCTTTGGGCCGAAGATGGTGGATGCTTGCTGGAGGGTCAGCTGAAGGGGGCAGGAAAACAACAAAACTAAACCCAAAATAGCCCAAAAAATTTTTGGGGTGAATAAATTTCCCCGGAATGAGCAAACCCTTTTCCCGAAAAAATTGGCGGCGTTTTTACAAAGCCCCGGGCAAACCCCTTTGTCACTACGGGAGACCCAGAGGATAAGAGGCCCGGCCGCTGACACACTGCTGCAGCTTCCTGCTCCGTACTTCACCGGCTCAACAAGTGCCCGTGGCTGCCCCACCGAGCCCACGATACCTTCGGGTGCCTGGATCGTTACCCGGCTGGACTACTTTCAGCATTGCGGAGTCCCTCTCTCTCCCGCCGCTATCGGGTGGTGAGTACTGCTATCTTCCCCCCTGGCTAAAAGGAGCGGCGGCCATCTTACTAAGAGCGCGGTGAGCGGCTTCCTCCCGCCGTTAACCGAAGGAAACAAATTTGGGGCCCCCGTGCCAACAACCACTAACCCGCGGCAACCTAAAACAGCCCAGCCACACAAGCCTACTTGGGCAGCTAACTAATTGATCTCCTGAGCCTCAATTTTTTTTAATTCACCCTGATTAGGAGTGCATCAGCGGGACTTGGCGCCATTTTCTCTCATCTTCCCGCCACGGCAGCCACCAGGAGAGGTGCCCTAATTTCCCGTAGGGCTCTAATCCCCCGCTGCATCACTGGGCCCAGGTTCTGGGGTTAATGACAGGTTTTTTATAATTTCTACATCTTTTCTGGGGACCTCAGGGGGATTTTATCACCAAACAAGCCCGGTTATTGCGAAGAACAATTACGCCCCGCATAGAAAATGCAGGGTCCCCCTCCCAGGGCATTTGATTTCTGTGTTGAGAATATCATTATCTTTTGCCAAAGCTACACATTGCCTAGGCACAAGCTGTGATTATTTATATATATCTTCCCATCTGCAGGACCTCAAAGAGTAGGAAAGGAGAAGGGGGAGGAAAAAAAAAAAAAAAAAAAGAGAAAGAAAGGATAAACAAATATTATTAAATATTTAGTTTTAAAAGTTGTACCTGCATATCCCGCTTCCCATTCCAGGGGGCAGATTGCCTTAGTCCCCTGTCGAGGGTTTTCCCTTTCCTTCGGCTTTCACCCAAAAAGGGAGGCACTTCAAAGAAAAAAAAACCCCCGAAAGGGGCCTGCTAAACTTAGAGTTTTTTCAGCAGAAACCCCCCCCCAAACTTGAAACCTCAGGGGTTCCCCCCAGCCCTTCCCTTTATCATCGCCCACCCCATCTCATGTTGAATCAACTTGATCTGGAACAAAGGTGAAAAATGGACGTCCACTTCCCCCCGAGACCAACCCTTTCGCCAACTATTTTCCTCCTTTGGGGGGGCATTTTCAAAAATTTTTTTTTATTTTTTTATTTTAAAAAAGTTTTTATTTTAAAACTTTTTTTAATATACAACAAAAGAAAAAAAAGGGGGCAAAAAAACATACCACATAAACAATCATATAAAAAGTTCACAGTCTATCATTTTGAAAGTTTAAAAAAAAGCTGGGGTTTTAACTGAGGGTTTGGGGAATGATTTTTCTAAAAGATTATCTCTTGTCACAAAAGCAGTATGTCTCAAACAGGATAATTTTTAACTTGTGGTCAGGGTTAAAAAATCTTAAAAAACTTATTTTAAAAATTGTGGGGAAAAATAAAAAAAAAATAAATTTAAAAAAAAATTAAAAATAAAAAAAAATAAAGGGGGGGGTTTTAGTGGGAAGCAAATGGGGCGAAAAGTAACATAGCAATTTTTTTCGTGGGAAATGAATTTTTTGAGTTTACTTTATGTTCCCCCCGCAAGCCCCCCAGGGGCCCAAAAGAACTGAAAACCCCGGCTGCAACTTTTTTAAATTTTTTAAACTACCCAAAGAAAATTTGCGATGAAACTTTCAGATACCAATTGTATCTTTTAAAGGGGATCATTAAATTTTTTGGGGTTTCCTCATTTTCTAAACCCGTTTTTAATGAACGGCTCCATTTTTGAAAAAAAAAATTTTCCCGTTGTGCATTTTTTTTCCTTTTTGGTTTCCAACCCCCCTTTATCCATTTGCATGTAATATTTAATTTTTATTAAATATTTCAAGGGTACCTGGAGGATCTGTCTCCAGCCATTTATTTAGAAGACATTGTTTGGTTGCTAGTAAGATTACATGAAGCAAATGAGGGAATTTAGTGCCTTCTGGGAAATCATGAAATAGTAGGCTATTTGGGGATAAATGAACTTTGATCCCTAACCTGGCTTTTAGTTGTTCAGTTACTATTTCCCACAACCGCTGGGATGCCCCACACGTCCACATTCCATGAATCATAGTTGATTTTGGCTGAGAGCATTTGGGACAAGCGGTTATTCGGTTTGGGGCTAAAGGATGCGGGGGAATATCAAATCCATAGATTGCATGGTGTATGAATTTAAAGTGCGTTTCCCTCCACTTCTCACTGATAACAGCCTTGTGTATGTTATTCCACCCTTTTAAATTTATTTGAGGGATATTATCTCCCGGAAACTCCCTTTCCCATTTTGCAAAAAGTTTTTCGTGCCAATCCTCTGAATCTTTTTCTCTCAATTTGTTGTATATTAGCGACAGCGACGCTTTTACTGAGGTCAGTTCAATTAAGGAATCTAAAGGGCTAATGGGTAGTTCCCTGTTAAGGTTTAATATTTTTGATTTGATAAAGCCAATAATTTGTCTATGGGCTAAGAAATGAGAGTTAGGCAAATTATACTTAGTTCTTAAATCTTGGAAAGAGAAAAAGTCGTGTTGTTGAACATCATAAAGATGCCGAAGACAATTCAGCCCCTTTTCCTCCCATATTCTAAAGTGGTTATTATGAATTCCTTGTGGGAATTCTGGGTGGTATCTAAAAGGCATGTATTTACTTATAGAAAAGGGGATGTTATATAGTTTCCTACTGGCTTTCCATGCTGCTATAGCATCTTTCATGAGGACACTTCCCTTGATGTGCTGGGGTAGAGATGCAAATTTGGTATGTAGCAGAGCTGACAAATTCCATGGGTTTGCCAGATCTGTTTCTATGCTAAAATTAGAAAAAAAGGAGGTTTTGTTGATCCAATCGATGCAATGTCTGAAAAGGCATGCCAGGTTGTATTTCCTCACATATGGGAAATTCATCCCCCCCTGCGCCCTCGGCAACATTAATTTAGCCAGGGCGATCCTAGGACGTTTCGAGCCCCATATAAACCTTGAAAAGGCTACAAAATGATTTTAAACGGATGATGCAAGATTTTAGAGGAGATATACAATCCCTAGTTTCCAGGACAGACCATATTGAAACAAAAATGGGCGAATTTGCCACCTCACGTTATCTCCTCATCGACTCTCACTCTGCCCTGGAGGATGAAGTGCGCAGACTGTCATCCAAAGTTCTTGACCTGGAGGACAGATCCCGCAGATCTAATATCCGCATACGCGGCATCCCAGAATCTATCACTTCCGAAATGTTAATACCCTTCCTACAAGACCTCATCGCCATAGTGCTCCCGGAAGCTATCACCTTAGACCTCACGGTGGATCGGATCCACAGGCTTCCAAAACCCAAACATATATCTCCCTCGCTTCCACGTGATGTGATAGCCAAAATTCATTTCTTTCGCACGAAGGATAATCTCCTCAGAGCTCTCCGCAGAGGTGTGTTCCTCCCAGACAGATTTAAAGATTTATCCATATTCCCGGATCTTTCAGCGGGCACAATGCTCCGACGTAGAGAATTCGCCCCCTTCACCAAAATCCTTCGAGATAATAACATACCCTACCACTGGGGGATCCCAGTCAAATTAATAATCTCCAAGGAGTATACTACAACTGTCTGCACCTCTCCGAATATGACTCGAGATGCGCTTCAAGCCTGGGGTCTTCTGCTGTCTACTCCATCCAATACCCCTCAGCGCAAAGATAAACCGAATCTCATCTCCCCGCTCTGGTCAGAGAAACATCCTAGAAGACGTCGCACTCTGGATGAACAAGACATTTTGGGCTGAGTAATATCTGATATCCCACTGTCACTAGAGGCTCCACCTAGTGGTGGACATTAGGACTTATCTTAGTCCTGGCTCCTTGTGTAGCATCCATACACGAGACTCTCCCCTGATACCCTTGTTCCCACTTCCCTGGGAACAGTCTTTCAATTATTCTGTTTGACCGACGATATGGTCGGTGTTGTTGCATCAATGGTGCATATGTTAACAAAGTTCTTCTTTTTAGTTTGGTATGATTTATGTAATGTTTGCCATGCCTATCTTTATGCTACATCAATCGTCTTTATCTTACTTCAATGGTTCTCTCCTACCCTCATAACAGGAGCCAAGTTTATATTGTTACAGGTAACAAACCCTAACTTGTTTCCTAACTGTTCTGTTTTCTGGACCGATCTCTCAAAGTCAATTCGGGACATTTTGTACTTCCAAGACATATGCTGTATTGAAAGATATATTTTGCTTGTTCTAATACTATTTATGCAACTTTGTTGGATATTTGGGATGGAGACTACCCATGTCGTAACCCGCCACTTAATCTCTCCAATTTCCCTCTCTCCAGAGGCCTCTACCGATGATCACACCTCGGCCTTCCAGCAACTACTCATTAGTCGCAATGGGAATTAAGATACTGTCTTTCAATGGTAATGGGCTTAACTCGCCCTTTAAAAGGTCGACCCTCTGGAGAGACGTGTTGAAATCTAAAGCAGACATCATATGTCTCCAAGAGACGCATCTGAGAGACCAAGACTCTCATAGGCTGAGACACAGAAAATCCCCGACCCATTTTCTTACCTCTTTTTCACAAAAAAAGGCAGGGATAGCAATTTTTATAAAGGATTCTATTTCCTTTTCGCTTAAACAAGCGATTATTGACGATAATGGCAGATATATCATTTTGCATTGTCTACTAGATAACATAGAATACACTATTGCTAGGCTTTAGGCCCCAAATAAGCGACAACCGCGTTTCATCTCAAAGGTAGTTGCCAAAGCTAAGTCCTTACACAGTAGCAACCTTATCCTATGCGGAGACTTTAACCTAGTAATTGATATAGACCTAGACACTGAGCTTAAGATCTATGATAAACACAGAAAACTTACATGACCCTTGGCGGTATGCACACCCCAAAGAAAGGTATTTTTCATTCTTTTCAGCTCCCCACAAGTCCTACTCGCACATAGACTTTTTTCTTACTAGTAAGCAAGTATTACCTAATGTTTGTTCGACCGATATAGGGGTGAGGACATGGTCGGACCACGCCCCTATCTCCCTCACGTTGTTGAATAAATTCCCATCCTCATACTATTCCCCCTGGCGACTAAATAACTATCTCTTGAAATCAACCCCAATTGTTGTGGAAGTTAGAAACTCATTGCAAGAATATTTTGATATCAATACCTCCTCTGTCCCTCGGTCTTCCACACTTTGGTGCGCTCACAAAACGTTCATCAGAGGAATTTTTCTCAGAATAGCGTCTAGAGAGAAATGTAGGAGAGATAAAGATCTTAATGATCTACTAGATGAAATCCGAGTTGCAGATGATCTTGCCAAGAAGTCCCCTTCCCCCACTACATATTGAGAAACTGCGTGCCCTTAGAAGACAGTTACAGCTAGTTACCCTCCATAAATATGAAGCCTCACTTGCCAAGCTTAAATGGACCTTTTATATACAAGGAGACTGCCCGGGAAAACTACTGGCCCGGAAAGTCAAACAGCTGCAAGTTAGATCCAAAATTGCCTCCCTCACAGTAGATAACCAAAAAATCCTCAACCCCCAACACATAGCAAATTCCTTTGCCACATACTACCAATCTCTATACAATCTCAAAGATGACCCCTTAATCCCACCTGTAACAACTCCGCAAATTCAGTCCTTCCTAGACAAATTGACATCACTGCGCCTTTCGGAAGAACAGCTGGCTTCCCTTAACTCCCCTATCACTCCCCAGGAGCTTCAGCAAGCCATTAACCGATCAAAACTTAAGTCCCCGGGTCCTGATGAATTGAATAATGGATATTATAAACTCTTCCAAACGATTCTTAACCCGCACCTTCTAAACACCTTTAATTCCTTTGCTAGCGGCATTCCCCCTCCTGCAGAGATGCTGTCAGCCACAATAGTAACTATCCCTAAACCTGGAAAACCACAAGATGTAATGTCGAACTATAGACCCATCTCCTTACTTAATTCTGACATTAAACTGTTCTCTAAAATCATAGCCAACAGAATAAATGTGGTGCTACCATCCCTAATAAAGCCAGATCAAGTAGGTTTTATTAAAGATCGTCAAGCTAGGGATGGAATCAGACGAGTCCTCAATTGTTTACAATTCTTGACCACCACCAAGACCCTCTCTGCCCTGCTTTCTCTTGATGGCGAGAAAGCCTTTGATCGCATCAACTGGACATATCTGAGAGAGGTCCTTCATAAATTTGGATTCGAGGGTTCTATACATACGGCAATAACTTCTTTATATACCTTACCCACAGCTACTGTGTATACTTCTGGTTTTCTGTCGACCCCTTTTCCTATCTCAAATGGCACTAGGCAGGGTTGCCCACTCTCGCCTTTAATTTTCGATTTGTGTATCGAACCGCTGGCAGAGATGATTAGGATGTCGCCCCGGGTGGCGGGTATCGATATAGCCCAGACCATCCACAAGGCAAGCTTGTACGCCGATGACGTGCTCATTATGTGCCAGAACCCGGATGTTTCTGTCCCAGCTGTATTAGACATCCTCCAATTATACTCGGAGGTGTCTTTGTATAAATTGAATATTACTAAGTCTACTATTTTGGCGGTAAATTGTCCTCCCTCGACCCGAGCTAAACTTCTCCAGTTTAACTTTGCCTGGGCAGATTCCTACATCTTCTATCTAGGGGTCAAAATCTACCCTAACCTTTTTGAAACTATAGAGTGTAACTGGTCAGAGTTACATTCATCTTTCTCCATGGAGATCAGTAGGTTTGGACAATTTCCTTTATCTTGGATGGGTAGAATTAGTCTCACTGAAATGCTACGTCTCCCCAAATTTTTGTACATAGCGAGGGCCCTTCCCTTTGTAATCCCTGCAAATCGACTACAAAAGCTTCAAACTCTTTATTTGAAGTTTATTTGGGGGTCTAAGAAACCACGCTTCAAAAACCAATATATATACCTATAAAAAAACACAGGGTAGAATGGCAGTCCCCAATTTACAGACTTATAATATCTCCTCCATCCTAGAGCCCATCTATTTTCACTGGAATAATCAGTCTTTTTCATCATTGGATGGCTATTGAAAATTCTGTACTAAGCCTAGGTAATGTTAAAGATCATCTATTAGCGACATTATTTGGGTCTCCCCTATATCCTCCTTCACAATACGTTCTACCCACAGTACAACATTTACTTCAGGTGTGGCAACAACATATAGTGAAGAAGGGTAAGCTGTATGTTGATAAAAAACATTGTCCCTTCTCAATGCTGTATGGAGCTATCCCAGACATTCACTTAGAACAGTGGATTGCTGGGGGGAATATGGTGCTCGGGGATCTATTCTCTGATGGGATCTCTAGATCATTTGCAGATTTATCCTCCCAATATTCGTTGCCAAACTCACAATTTTACGCCTATTTGCAAATTAGGCATGCAGTACTCTCTATGCCCATTCTACGTTCTCATCTGCCGAGATCCCCTTTCCACCGTTTTCTACTGGGTGATGACCGCCATATGAAAGGCCTCTCAGCCACTTATTCCACTTTGATGGATACAGGTGGTGATACTAAACCCGATTACATGATTAAATGGGAATCAGAGATGTCCCAATCCTTTCCGGTTGAGGAATGGTGGAAAGCGGCGATGTCAACCTCTAGACATTCAAGGTGTATTACTCACTTAACCCTGGCTAGGAAGGTCCATCTCCGCTGGTACCTTACCCTGGTCCCATATCTTTCCGGGTTCCTCCAAGATGTGTTGGAGAAACTGTGGTTCCGTTGGTTCGCTATTACATATGTGGTGGCTTTGCCCGGTTATTAGGGGTTTGTGGACGGCAGTGGAAGCTCTAATCCGACACCTATATTGCCCATGGTTTACCCTCACACAAGCATTCGCAATATTAGACATTGGAATGTGTGACATCCCCTACCCATATCAAACAGTTCTTCAACATGTTCTGATTGCCGCCACTTCCACTATAGCATTTCACTGGAAATCTTCAAGCCCACCAAATATTGCAGAAGTGCTGAACAGGGTCAACATCCAATATCATAGTGAGATTAACCTTATAACCCTCCCCCGCACTTGGTGCTGAAACAAAAGCGAAAATGGCAGGTCTGGATAAGCTTGAGTTTTGCTACAGAATGATTTCCAGCCTCACACATCTCTGGTGCACAGTATATGCTACCCTAGACTTGTTTATATGATTATATGTGACAAAGTGTTTGTGCTTCGTGTTTATATCTCTCAACCTCATATTTTGTTCCAGGATAAAGTAGCCCGCTTTATTTCTTACGGTACAATATTTCCGTAATCAAAAAGAGAATACTATAACTGCTTCTGATGTATGCTTGAATAATGTACATGGCATGTTGTATTAGTATTTTGTTCCTTTTAAGCCAGTCTATGTTTCCGTTATGTTTATAATATGGAAAAACTTCAATAAAAACCTGAATGTTGAAAGAAATAATGCAAGACCACCCCAACCATATAGTAAAGCTTGCTTCTATTGTTGCACAATACAGAGCAGTAGCTAAAGTCTCATGGGCCTTGGTGCAAAACTTACATGGGCTTTCCTACCAAATAAAATTGACGTGGGAAGCTTGCAAATTAAATAATAAACATTTTCACCATTCATCATTAATACAAATTCAGGACCATTTTTATTTTAGCTGCTACTGTGGCGATCCATAGTCTCCAAGGAATAAGACCAGTGATGAGAACTTCTCAATCCTGGCCGCACATGGTCAGACATCACCTTTCCGCTGAATCAGCTACTGTCAGTCTATTCCCTGGCTAGTAATCACACATACTCACTGCTGAGCGAGTGTTCAACCCTTGCTGCTGTCATTTTAATACTGTCCTCTGTACTACTTAGTAATTAGTCAAACAGTGCAGATAATTTATCATTATGCGTCTTGTTTTTTTGGTCTCTCTATTTACATTTTTTTATCTCCCCCCCTCCCCCCACAAAATAAAAAGAAAAGAAACCTCAGTCAGTTATGTGCATGAGAAAAAAAAAAAAATTCATATTAGGTTCCTGCAAGGATTTGAACCTAGGACCCCTATGCTTAAAGACAGAAGTGCTAACCACTGCATTATAGCTACTTATAGCTCTTTTATTTTAGGTTACTTAACTTTACATAAACAGACCTTTGTTGATTACAGACAGTGAGCATAATGTGGGGAAAGGCATGGTGATGTCAAGCCTGCTGGGTCATATGCTGTGCAGTTCAAACAAATTATATGCCTCCCCCCTCCTTTGAAGACAATCAAAGCTGAAGAGAGGACAAGCAGGACAAGAAATGCCTTTGTGGTAAAACTCCTCTAAGCTTAAAATGTAGAATATACTGTGCCCCTGAAACTAATTATATTACACACAGTAGTCTCAGAAATAACTTTTTTTATACACTGTACTCCCTGAATTAAATTATAATACATACTGCGCCCCCTGAAATTAATTATATTACTCACTGTACTCAACTGCATTCAACTGATAATACAGTGCCTTGCAAAAGTATTCGGCCCCCTTGAACTTTTCAACCTTTTGCCACATTTCAGGCTTCAAACATAAAGATATAAAATTTTTATTTTTTTTTGTGTAGAATCAACAACAAGTAGGACACAATTGTGAAGTGGAACACAATTTATTGACTATTTTAAACTTTTGTAAAAAATAAAAAGTGGGGCGTGCAAAAATTATTCGGCCTCTTTACTTTCATGCAGCAAAACTCACTCCAGAAGTTCAGTGAGGATCTCTGAATGATCCAATGTTGTCCTAAATGACTGATGATGATAAATTAAACCACCTGTGTGTAATTCAAGTCTCCGTATAAATGCACCTGCTCTGTGATAGTCTCAGGGTTCTGTTTAAAGCGCAGAAAGCATCATGAAGACCAAGGAACACACCAGGCAGGTCCGTGATACTGTTGTGGAGAAGTTTAAAGCCAGATCTGGATACAAAAAGATTTCCCAAACTTTTTTAAACATCCCAAGGAGCACTGTGCAAGCGATCATATTGAAATGAAAGGAGTATCAGACCACTGCAAATCTACCAAGACCCGGCCGTCCCTCTAAACTTTCATCTCAAACAAAGAGAAGACTGATCAGAGATGCAACCAAAAGGCCCATGATCACTCTGGATGAACTGCAGAGATCTACAGCTGAGGTGGGAGTTTTGTCCATAGGACAACATCAGTCATTCAACCGCACAAATCTGGCCTTTATGGAAGAGTGGCAAGAAGAAAGCCATTTCTCAAAGACATCCATAAAAAGTTTCTTTTAAAGTTTGCCACAAGCCACCTGGGAGACACCAAACATGTGGAAGAAGGTGCTCTGGTCAGATGAAACGAAAATCCAACTTTTTGGCCACAATGCAAAACGATAGGTTTGGCGTAAAAGCAACACAGCCTATCACTCTGAACACACCATCCCCACTGTCACACATGGTGGTGGCAGCAGGTTTGGGCCTGCTTTTCTTCAGCAGGGACAGGGAAGATGGTTAAAAGTGATGGGAAGATGGATGGAGCCAAACACAGGACCATTCTGGAAAAAATCTGTTGGAATCTTCAAAAGACCTGAGAAATGGGACGGAGATTTAAACTTCCATCAAGACAATGATCCCAAACAAAGCAAAATCTACAATGGAAATGGTTCACAAATAAATGTATCCAGGTGTAGAATGGCCAAAGTCACAGACCCGACCTGAATCCAAACGAGAATCTGTTGGAAAGACTGAAAACTGCTGTTCACAAACGCTCTCCATCCAACCTCACTGAGCTCCCCGCTGTGCGCCAAGGAAGAATTTGGGCAAGAAAATTTTAGTCTCTTGATGTGCAAAACTGATAGAGACATCCCAAGCGACTTGCAGCTGTTTAAAAACAGCAAAAAAGGGGCGTACAAAGTATTAACTTAAGGGGCCGAATAATATTGCACGCCCCACTTTTCAGTTTTGTTCCACTTCACAATTGTGTCCCACTTGTTGTTGATTCTTCACAAAAAAATTAAATTTTATATCTTTATGTTTGAAGTCTGAAATATGGCAAAAGGTTGAAAAGTTCAAGGGGGCCGAATACTTTCGCAAGGCACTGTATATAGTTTCATAGTTTCATAGTTTGTAAGGCCGAAAAAAAGACAAGACGTCCATCCAGTTCAGCCTGTTGTGCTAAGGTTTTGATCCAGAGGAAGGCAAAAAACCCCAATAGATAGAGCCAATTTTTCCTCATTTTAGGAAAATTCCCTTCCCAACTCCAATCTGGCAATCAGAAAAATCCCTGGATCAATGACCCCTCTCCAGAATCCTAGTCACTATAACTTGTTATATTATTAAGCTCCAGAAATGCATCCAAACCCTTTTTGAGCTCTGTTATTGAATTCACCATGACAAGTTCCTCTGCCGGAGAAGTCCATAATCTCACTGCTCTAACAGTAAAGATTTCCTTTCTATGTTTATGTAGAAACTTTCGTTCCTCAAGACATAGAGGATTTCCCCTTATTCTAGATACAGCCCTGGGTATAAGTAAATCTTGGGCGAGATCTCTATATTGACCTTTGATGTATTTAAACATATTTATTATGTCCCCCTGACAATATACTTAATAAAAATCAGTATAATATGCACTGTACCTCCTTAAATAAATTGTATGACACACGGTTTCCCCTGAAATAAATTATATCATATACTTAATCAGCTAAAATTATTTTACACACTGTACCCCTTAAAATTATAATATATCTTGTACTCCCTGAAATTAGTTATAATATACATTCTGCCCTAAAGTGGTAAGGTTCTGGAAACAGATTGTCAAATTCCTGAACAACAAAATGGGTTCTCTGGTACCCTTGTGCCTGAACGCCTGCATTTTCTTACCAGATCCCAAATTTTTTTTTTTATCCAAATACTTGTACTTAGAAACAATATTTTACACAAAAAAACAGTCACAGCCAAGATGGTCCCCTATTGAATGTCTTCTTTGACCGAATGGTTGAATTTGGTTAATAACACAATTCCATTTCAGAATTGGATCTTTCAGCCAGAAAATGCCTCTCCAAATGTAATAAAGTATGGGATTAGTAAATATTATGCAGGAATTCGCTTATGATGCTGGACCTAGCCATTAGTGGACCTGTAATATAGTAAAATAACTGTATAATCCTGAACCAGAGGTTTTGATGGCAATAGCCTCCCTGCTTTTGAGTATGTGCCCATAGTATGTATAGAGACCACACCCAGAATGATTTATACCAGAACTCAAAATAGCAATTTTTTTTGTTCTCTTGTTTCCTACACATATTTGTAGTATTATTATGTCCTTTATACAATTAAGCTTTATACACTGCTGCTTAAAGGGGTTTTGCCACAATCTCATTTTATACCTCCTGCATCCAGCTCTTCAGCTCTGTGTATTCAGAAGGCGGCGTGTGTGATTTGTTTGAATTGCATACAATGTGACCCTGCAGGATGACATCACCAGGCCTTTCCTCTCTCTAGTGAAAGAAAGGTCTGTTTATGTGTAGAACTGTAAGTAGCTATATTGTAGCTCAGAGGTAAAACTTTTGCCTCCAGGCACAAGGGTACTCAGTTCAAATCCCTGCAGGAACCAAACCTGTTTTTGCACTGTTTGACTAATTATTAAGGAGTACAGAGGACAGGAGTAGAATGACAGCACCTGGGATTGAACTCTCAGTAGCTGCCTGCGAGGAGAGGTGATATCTGAGCATGTGCGACCAGGACTGAGAAGCTCTCAGCTCTGGTCGTATCCCCTGGAGACGAGCTGTAAACAACGGATCACTAAAGGAGCAGCTAAATCAAAAACGGTCCAGAATTTTTAATAATGATGAATGGTGAAAATGTTTATTATTTAATTTACAAACTTCCCACATCAATTTTACTTCGTTGCAAAACCCCTTTAAGGATAAATTGGTCAAATGTAATAATACTCCTAGCATACCTTTTTGTACGTCAGTACTTTGTTACTGTACTTATCCTGCATTGTTTTCCAATCAACTTTATTTGCGGATTAAAATAATAATATGCATTGTAGTTCCTAAAATTAATTATATTACACACTGTTACCCAATTTACCACCTGAAATGAATTAGATTACACATGGTGCCCCCTGAAATTAGTTATAATATGCACTTCCTGAAATAAATTATATTATACACTTTACCTCCAGAGAGTAATCATAATACATATTGTACCTTCTGAAATTAATTTTATTACACACTGCACCCCCTGAAAATAAGAATGAAAGAAGCGCTGGGAGGCTGGCTAGGGAGCCGAGGAAACCCTTGCACCCATTGATGTCTGATTACTCAGTTATGCATCCTAAAGACATAGTCACAACTAATTTCACAGAAAGAAATTGGAGGGCATTTGTCTCCCGAGTTTATCCGAACCAGCTGTAGTTTTAACAACCCATTTGGGGAAACCTAAAAAAAATTTGATAGATCCCGAACCTGATATAAAGCAGTTGTCTGACATATTTAAAAAGTAAAAATAGTCTAAAGCTGCAAAATAAGACAAAAGTAGCTTCAAAGCTGAAACGGCAGTGAGTGCAAGGAAGAATGGACAGCAAGCAGTTCACAAGATTAGACTGTAAAATAGAGGAACTGTCATTAGAAGGGTTGACTAATCCAAAGCAGTTCCTAAAAAAATATCTCTTATCTCTTTTGAAAGAAGCAATGTAATGAAAAGGAACTTAAAACCTCAGGGTAAATGTAATTCAACCAAGATCGTTATCTAAGTTTGTGAGAGAGAAGTTTTTATGGTTAGGCAAGATGTACATGAAATCTTACATATCCTCCTAGAGCTTCTTAGTGCCTTCCATATTACAGTAATGATACGCCCAGTCAGAAGAAGACACTCGGGCTTGGTCAGTATATATCTGGCCTATATTCATCTATTTTGCAATACAAAATGAGTAATAATTAGTGATGAGCGATTACGTTGACTATCGTCATCGGGTCGATAGTCGATATCGGCAATTATCAATAAGATATCCGATAGTCGATAATAGATTATCGCCAATGACCATTAAAGTCTATGGGAGAGGAACAACACCTTCATTCTTACACCCAAACAGGGATGGAGAAGCTGGAATTAACATCCACAACAGCAAACTGTATACGTGCTACATCCTAGGCAAGACAATTAGGTTATGAAAGCCACGAGAAAAAAAATCACAGACCATTCATATCCCTGTCTGCACCACAGCATGACCCTTAGGCCCATTCACACGGCTTATTTGCCGCAGATTGGCGCCGTTTCTGCCGCCGGATTTGCGCTGCAGTACTGCGCCAAATCCGTCGGATTCATTACGGTAATCCACTGCTCCCCTAGAGAACAGTGGATTCCGTCGCTCCTCCCCGCTCGGCGAATCCGCCGGACGGGGAGAAAGTGACATGCACATTATCCAGGCGCAATACGCGTCGTGGATAATGCAAGTCTATGGGGCCGGAGAGCCCCTTATTCACGGCGGATTTGTGAGCCGGATTGCGCTCACAAACCGTCCCGGGGAAAACCTTTTAACAAAGGGCCCTTAAAAAACCCGCATGACCCCCAAATTAAAAATTGCCAGAACATATTTTTGAACCCTCATTTTACTTTTTGGAAAACCCCGGAACCCATTGGAAATTAAAACCTTTCCCCCCTGGAACCCGCCTGGCCCAAAAAAACCTGCCTGAAACCCCCCGATTAAAAAAATGCCCGAAAAAGGGGTCTTTTAACCACCATTTTAATTGAACTGGAAAATTACATCCCTGTCCTGGGCCACAGGCCAAAAGGGCCCCAAAAACCTTTTCCCAATTAACGCCCCCCACCCCTTTAAAAAAGGTTTCCCCAAAAAAAAAAAAAAAGTTTCCCAATTTAATCCATTCATTTTGGGTAGTTTCCCCCGTGGGGAAAAATTTTTGACGGTTAAACCCCCGTCCTGGGGCCACAAACATGACCTCTAAACCCCGTTTGGGCCCACAGAAAACCAAAGTGGCACAAACAAAAATTTACATTTACTCCCCAATTTTGTAATTTTTTGGTAACTGCACTTGTTTTCAGAAATTTTTTTAGGGGGAAAGTTTTTTTTTAAGTTTTTTTTAAAATTTTTCCCTTTTTCTTTTTTTTCCCAATGTGATAAAAAAAACAACATACAAACCCCTCCCTGCAGTTTTTAAAAATAATTTTTTTACACGTGAGGGGTGTTAATTTCGTCCGCCACCCCATAATAAGCAAAAATTTTCCTAACTCCCCCAAAAAACTTCTTATTAGAAGACATTTGCCCTCCTGGCTTCTAAATTTATTTTGCCAAACAAATTTAAAGTTTCATTTTCCTCCATATCCTCTTTTTAATTTTATTTGGGAAACTCCCCTGGAGATCAAATGATCGACCCCTGGACCCAGCCCCCCAAAAAATTTTAAAACCTTCCCAAAATTTTGGGAATTTGTGTCCAAACCCTGGGCCCCTTTTTTACACTTTCTTAACCTCACAGAAATCACCTTTTTTTAAAAACTTTTTTTTTAGAAAAAGTTTGAAGGCCTTCACCCGGTGCCCGCCCCTTTTAAAGGAAGCCCCATTTTGGGGGCCCCTCACCAAACTTTAACAAAGGAGGGCCCGCCAGGGGTATTTCAGGGGGGTGGTGAAGCCCCGGCTAGCGCCCGTCATCTAATTTAAAAAAACAGGGTTTAGCACCAGGGGCCCAGTTAAAATTGCGGGGAGGGGCCCAGGGGTGGCCCCTAATCCAAATTTAAAAAACGGGGAAAAAAAGCCCTTAAGGGGGGGAGCAACCCAAAAAAAATCGTTCTGAAGCAAGTGCGGAAGCGGGAAATGTGAGTAAGACCCCCAGCCTTTCCTTTCCCCCCAAAACCCCTCAGGACCTGGGTACCCCTTGCCCCTTCCCCCTATGAGGGGGGACCAATTTTGGGGGCCCCCTTTGGAAATTTCTGGGGGTTAACCCCCCTGTTCCCCCCAAGGGGCCCTTTTTTTTTGCATTCTTTTTCTCATTTTTACTC
Source organism: Phyllomedusa bahiana (assembly GCA_025379985.1). NCBI lineage: Eukaryota > Metazoa > Chordata > Amphibia > Anura > Hylidae > Phyllomedusa > Phyllomedusa bahiana. The sequence goes on from JAODAL010000045.1 coordinate 212,784, forward strand.
AACGGCTGGGGGAAATTGTCCTGGAATTTTTTTCCTTTTCCCGGGGCCCCTACCCATGTCCTCTTAAAAAAACCTTTCATCTGGTCAAAATTTTTCCTGTACCTCCCCTTTTACAATTTTAAGGAATTTTTTTTACCACTATTTTTTTACTTTCCGTTTTTTTGTAATTTTAAATTTTAAAAAAACACATTTTTTAAAAAAGGGTCGGGAAACCCCCATGTCTTTGGGTTTTTCCTTTTTTTTAATTTTTTTAAATGGGTTTTCTCAATCCCGGGATTGATAACTATTTTTAAAAATCTTTCAAAAACAAGGCAAATTTTCAATATGTTTTTCCATTACAGTGTCCTAAACCCAAATTTCCCTTTTTTGAAAGCAAAATCACCCTTGACCACTCTTGACAATTGTTGGAAAAGAAAAAAAAATGGGTTTGTTGAGAAACAAAAATTAAAAAAAAATTTTATAATTTAAAGGGGAAAACCTGTAGTAAAAAAAAAATTGCCCGATTTCAAAAGCCCGCAAAGCCCAAAAATTATAAAATACTTCTCAGCCACATTAAAAATTTTGATGGAGAAAAAACCACTTAAAAGCCACATTTTTTTTCCCAAAGGGCCCTAATTTTTAGCTGATCTCACAGCAAAAATGACCTTTTAAAACCATTGCCCAAAGCAAAAATTCTAAAGATAAAGTGAGTAAAAGGGAATAAAGGTGTTGTCATGGGAAAACCTTTTGTCCCTTTTTCAGTCTCCTCACAAACAAAACCACAAAATGGGAACTGTTGGGGAAAAAAAATAAAAATTCAGGAAGAAAAAGTCATTTTAAAAAAAAGTTTTCAAGAAAAACCATTTTTTGTTTTTAAGAAATTTTAGTAGACCCCAACAAAAAAGGGGCCTCGGGAATTTTGGGCCCCCAACTCAAACAGAGATCCTTGCCTGATTCCTCTTGATGAAAAAACAAAAAGATCCCATTTTCGGGGGAAAGCCGGGGGAAAGGTTTTTCGTAATACTCCCCAAGCTGTGGGTGAAAAGGGCCCGCTCAGATATGACGCTGCCTGCTGGGCCCGGACAACACCTCTTTTTGGGGGCAGCGAGCTCGGGCCATTCTCCATTTTGGATACCCAGAAGTCTATTGGGGTTTCCCCCAACCCCATCCAAAAACATGGGGGTTTAGACCAGATAGTCCCGAAACCCTGAAACTTTTAAACGGGCCCCCTTGTGTTGGGTGTGTGCCCTTTCATTTCCATCTTTGGGGAATTTGGGGAAAAAAGATTTGGGCCCGAGGTCAACCCCCTTAGGCCCTTTTTGCACCTCCTTTCCTGGGTGCTGCTGCAAAACCCCCAAGGTAAATTTGGGACTCTAAATGCTGTCATGTCGGGTGCGTTGTTCCAACCCCTGACATTTTAGGAACGTGAAGCAGAGCAACAAGGGCCCCCCATTTTATAAAAAGCAAAGGGGCTCCATTTCCGCATTTTAAATCTCTATTTGGGTTGGGAAGGAAAATGCGATTTTTTTTGTAAACCGGGGTCCAGGGGGTGGCCACCCATAACTGTTTGGGTTTATTTGAAGGCCCTTTAAGCGAGGATCAAAGTTGGAGGGAAAAAGGGGGGCATCCAACACCATGTAGAGATGGAGCCTTTGATTTCCCCCAAGGGGCCCCTGGGGGCGAGGGGGGACTAGCAAACCCAAACTTCCCATCTTTTCCCCCTCCGCCCCCCAAATTCTTCCCCAAACCCTTTCCAAAAGGGAGGGAAAGTCGTAACCCCCGGGGTCCAAAGGAAAACCCCCCCTCCTCCTCCGCTTTTCCCCCGGCCCCCAGCTTCAAAACAGCCCCGAAATTGCCCGAGATGTGCAAACCCCAAGCAAACGCCCCCCTGGGAAAATACCCCCGGGCCCCCCAACCCCCCCTGGGCCGATTTATATTTTGGGGAAAAGTCCGGGGCCCTTTTGGGTTCACGGGATTTAAAATCTCCTGTCTGCATCTGTGTCCCCTCCCCTCTTCCCCGCTTTGGGGGCCTGTTGTTTCAGAAATGCCCAATGACCCTTTCCCGAAAAAAAAAATAAACCCAACTCATGCTGACCATTTTTGGGGGCTTCTTCAAAACGGCAAGGATGGGGCAAAAGCTCTTTCACCTCCTCCACTCTCGGGGGCTCCAAAAACCCCGAGGCCCCCCACCGCTGCTTGTTCCCGGCCCTTGTTCACTTTTTCCTATGTAATGGCATTCCTGCTGCCCCCAATCGCTGGAGCAAGGGGGGTGGAATTCCAGCGTGTTGCCCCCCTTTAACAATGAACGGTTTTTACAAGGGGACCGACGGGCCTTTCAACCCAAACCAAAGGGCGAAACAGGGTGCAACCGGGGGGAAGTGCGAACTTAAAACTTGACCTTTCCCCAGCAGGGAGTCCAAAAACCCGTAGCTCTTTAGAAATTTCTGCCGGGCAATTCATGACAAAGTGCCAGGCAAAAGGGTGTGCTCCAGCCTTCCCAAACTTAAGGGGGGGCCAAACCCAATTTTTTTCCCCTTTTTCCAAAAACCCCCCCTTTTTCCTGGAAAAAGGTTCCCTTTTTCAACCCCCCCAGGGTTTGGTTCCCCCCCCTTGCCCGGGGAAAAACCCCCACAGCTCCTACCTTTTGGGGGCGGGTTTTCCCCAAAACCCGAAATTTAAATTTCAACCCCGGCCTGGTTCCCCATGGGGAAAATGATCCCCCCAGAGGACCTTGGGGAAAGAAAACCCCGCACCACCCTGCTTTTTGAAGAGCGTGCGGGCCCAGCCTGAAGCCCCCCGTCACCACCCCGAGACATCCAAAACCCCGCTCACCCAGTGAGCTGGGCACAGAATTAAGCGGGCCCTTTTTCCGTTTCTTACTAGCCTGTGTCGGTGGCAGATGGACCCTTTTTCCCCCCACAGATGCAACCCTCCCCTTAAATTTTTGAGGGACACGGGGCTGGCAAAGGGAGGGGCGGCTTTTCCCGGCAAAGAAAAGCCTGCTCCATCGGGAAATTTGGGGGGAGGCAAGGGCCAAGAGTGGCGGAACCATCTTTGTCCACCAAACGGAAAAGGGAAAAATTTCCAAGGCCCCAAAAGGCCTTTGGGAATCCGACATTCAGGCCCTTTTTGGGTTTGGGATTTGGTTTTTGGGGTTAAAATGGTTTTTCTTCCCGCTCCCCAAAACCCGGGAAAACCGGGAAAGGGTGGGGGCTAACTGGCCCTTTACCCGGGGTGCAGGGCCGTCAAAAAGGCGGGAAAGGAAAAAAGGGGGGGGATGGGTCCCCCTGGGGTTTGGGTACTTCCCCGGGGGCGAAAAGGGGGAGGCCCCCCCCCGAAAGGAGGCTTTATCCCCCGATCAGACTTGAAACATGGGCCGCTGAGGAACGCTTTGTTTTGGGGAGGAAAGGGGGAGGCCCGGGGGAAAAGAGGTGTGACATTTTTTGAGGGCCCGGGGTCCGGGCCCGGCCCTTTTTGGCCAAATGTTGCCCTTTCCTTTTTAAATCATGAAATTTGCTGCAGTGAAAAAACGGGTTTTTGGGGGTGGTTTTAAAAACCCAAGGTTTTTTGCCTCTACTTTTTTGCTTTTCCGGCAAAAGGGGGCATAGGTTACAATCGGGTTTTTTAAAAAAGGGCCCCAAAGAAGGGCCCGGCTTTAGATCCCCGGGCCTTTTTTACGGGGGATTTAAAAAGGACTTGGGGTTTTCCCCTGCCCTTTTTCTGGCGGAATCCCAAAACAGGGGGACTTTGCGAACCCCCCCTCTCCCCCCTTTTTGAGGCGGGGGCCCGTACTGGGCAAAATACCCCATCCCTCTTTCCCCCTGGGCCATTGGGTGAAACGCTCCCCAAAACAAATTTTTGCTGAAAAAACCCCGTTGATCCCCCAATGTCGTCTCATCATCATCATCAACACAAGGGGACTTCCCTCTCCTACTTCTGCACCAGGGGCTGGGGCTACAAACAAAGGGACGCAAGGGTTGCCGCCCCCCCCGGGATTTTTGCCGATTGACCCCGGGTTCCGTTCCCCCTCCTCTGATGGCACAATAACGGGGGGTCAGAGCCAAAAAAATCATTCCCCCTTTGGGCCCCTTGATCTTTTAAAAAGCCCCTTTTGACCCCAACAACCCCATTTTGGTTTATCAAAGAGTCTTCAAAAAAATTAAACCCAGTGGGGGGGGAAAAACGAGTTACATTTGGGCTCTTCATGTTGGAACGGGTTTTGAGATGCCGGGTTTAAGACTTTTTTGCCGTGATGGAGGGCAGGGGGTAAGACCTGTGGGTGCAGGTTGCATTAAAACCCCTGAAAGAACAGATTGGCGCCTTTTCGTTACTGAAAATTTTCCCCAGGGCCCCGACCCATGAGAAAAGGCCCGGGGCCGGGGGCCCCGAAACGACGATCCCCTGGGATGGTGTTTTTTCGGGCCCCACTGGAAAGGAGCCCCTCCTCCCTACCTCCCACCTCCATGTCCTACCCCCCCCTTTGGGTCGCTTTTCCACCTGAAAATTTTGCTCCATGTTCAGAAAAATTTAAAATTTGAGAAAGCTATTGGGAATTTTTGGAAAAACCCCTTTTTAAAAGACGGCAAAAACACAGCATTTTTCAAATCCCTCAAAACAAAACAAAATTGGCCTTTGGTTCAAAATTTTTCTGCAAAGTAGAAAATCAACAAAGCTTTACTGACAAAAAATGAAAAAAAAAACATCTGAAATTTTAAACTGAATAAATTTAAAAAGGATTTTTTGGCACCCTTTAATTTACCTTGGTACTACTAAATTGCTGTATTTAAATTTTAACTACAAAATTTTTATGAACAAAGCTTTACTGACCAAAATGAAAAAAACACCTTCCCCGAAATGTAAAACGGGGTAATATAAGGTTTTTTTTGGGACCTACCCAAATTTTAAACCCGTGGTACAAATAAATTGCTGGGATTCAAATTTTTAAATCAAATAGCTCTATGAACAAAGCAGGGCTGACCAAAAGTGAAAAAAACCCCTCTGAAATGTATAAAGGGGAAAAATATAAAATTTTTTTTTTGGGGACCTATCAATTCACCGTGGGGGAAATATAAAATTGGGTGGGATTCAAATTTAAAAAACAAATGCTTTTAAAAGAACAAAGCTTGACTGGGCCAAAAGTGAAAAAAAAAAACGGTGAAAATTTAAAGAACGGAAAAATAAAAGGTTTTTTGGCACCTTTCAATTCCCGTTGACACAAAATTTTCGTATTTAAAATTAATTCCCAAATTCTCTAATTAACAAAGCCCGGATTCCCCAAAATTTTTAAAAAAAAAGTAACAAAAGTTTCCTTTAAAAAAGGAAATTTTTTGCCCTTTTCCCCGGCTGTTTTCAAAGCGGATTCTTTTTAAATGCCAAGGTTTCAAAAATATCAAAAACGGGAAAAAGGGCAAAAGAAAAAGTCTTACCCCCAATGAAATTTCACATCCCCCGCGCGGCCCCACCAAAAGGACCCGCCTGCTGTAAAAGGGGGGGCCCCCGCCCAAATGCCCCAACGCGGGCAAAAAGGTTCCAAAAAATTTGGGAAAAGAGTTCCAATTTGGTACCAAAAAATCCAATAAAAATATTCCGGGGCCACAAATTGTTCCAATAATAAATGCCCCAACCCCAGTATTTAAACAGGGGATACCTTTCATTTTTTTATTGGGAAAACTTTTATAATCCCGGGAAGAGAAAAAAAAAATAAAAGAAGCAACAAGTTTTTTCCCCCCGCCAATTTTAAAATTACCCCTTTTTTCAACCGAAAAAATGTATTCTTTTTCCTTACTTGGGGGGAAAACCGCCCAACCCCCAAAGTCTTGGTTTGAAAAAATTTTGGCTTCACGAAAGTCCCCTATTGGGTTTTTAAAAGGTGGTTCTTGGTCAAAAGAGGGAACACTCTCCGAAATCTTTCCCCCGTTTTTCCCCCTTAAAATTGGAAAACAAAAAGCCAAATTTTTAAGGCTGGGGTTCGGAAAAAAACTCCAAAAACCCTTTTCCTTTAAAAAAGGGAGGTTTTGGGGGAAAAAAACCCCAAAATCAAAGATTTTAAAAATACATTAGGTTTTGGGAAAACAAAGGGAACCCTTCAAAACCCCTTTTAAAATCAGTTTTCCCCCATAGGGGTTTAACTTCAAGGGAAGTTTTCTTTAACCCCTCCTTCCAATTTTTGCCCTTAAAAAGGGGAATGGGGTTTCCCCACTTTTTGGTGTTAGCCAAAGGTCCCGCCCTTTAAATTACAAAAGCACCTTCCCCCTTTTAAAGGGGCGCGGACCAAAAAAAGTAGTTTTGCACCAAAACGCACCAAATTTAAAAAAAAAGGGTTTCTTAAAAAAACCTTTAAAAATTTTAGTTAAAATTTTTCCCCCAAATTATTTTTGTCAAAAATTTAAACCCAGGGGGGGGCCCTTGGGCCCCACCTAAACCCCTTTTTGGGCCCTCTCCATTTTTCAAAAAATTTTTTTTGGAAGGGGGTTCCCCCCCCCCCCCGTTAATGCCATTTTTCAGCGGCTAGAAAAGGAACTATTTTTTTGCCCCTACCCAAAACCCTAAACTTTAAAATTAAGGAACCCCAAACAAAATTTTTCCAAAAAGAAAAGAAAACCCCAAAAATTTCCCTATGGCTTTTTAAAAGGAAAAGTTTGGGGGCCTTGCTTTTAGAACTTTTTATTATTTCAGAAGGGGTTCCCCCCCAAAAAAATCCCCATGTATTTTTTCCGGAACCCAAAAATTTCCCCGAAAATGGCAAAGGGGCAAAACCCAACCCCCCTTTTTATTTGTAAACGTTTCTTTCGAAAACCAGGGAAGCCCCGGAAAAAAAACAAAAAACTAAAAATTTCCCTTTTATCCAAAAATCCCTAACCTTTTAATATCCGATTTTAACCCCTTTTTTTTTTCTCCAAACTTAATGCCCTTTTTGGGAGCTTCAAATTGGGGGTTTTAAATTTACCCCGGTTTGAAAACCCTTTAAAAATATTTCCCCTAGGAGTCACAGGTTTTAATAATTTTTTTCCAAAAAAATTCTTGAGCCAGGTTCCCCCAAAAACCCCCCAAACCCCAAAAAATTTTTTGGGAAAAGAAAATTTTTTTGAGCCCCAAAACCCCTTAACCCAAAAGGGTGGCGGGGGACGGGCCAGTTGGGGGCGTTGAAGGACTTTTAAAAAAATGAAAATTCAAAGAAAAAATTTTTAAATTTGTTTTTCTGGACCAAATTTCCCCGGGTTTAAAAAAACCCCTTTAAAGCCCTCTCAAAAAAGGGGGAAACTAAAACCCCTTTCTAAAAAAACAAGGGAGGGGCAACCTTTTATTTTTTTAGGGGTGGTTTTCCCCCCATAGAAAAACCTTTCCGGGGGGTTCGGGAAACCTTTTCCTTTTGGTGGCAGATTAGATTCGGTTTTCCCTTGGCCCACGTTTTTTTTGCTTAAATCTTTGCCCCCCCCATGAACCGGGGGGGGAAAAAAATTTAGCAAGATTTTTACCCACCCGAATCACCCAAAGAAAAAGGTTCAAAAAAAAACTGAGGTCCCGGGTTCTTTTCCCCTTCAGGCTGGACCTCTGCCACAGAATACAGGAAGTACGTAGAATGGAGTACCTGACGGCTTTGCTTCAGGATCAGGTGGATAGGTTCAAGGCTATCTGGAACATCTGGGATCTGTACGCCTTAGGTAATGGCCTCTCATGACTCTCTGTATTTATATATATCACGTACTTACATGATCTTCTACTCTCCACGTTTTTTCCCCCCCATTGTGTCTTGTCCTGTCGAGGTTTGTTACTTCTATTATTTTGTGTAGTTTGGTAAATATCGTTATACTCGGTTGAATTTGATTAGTTCAGATAATCCTAGGTCGGATTTGCATTCTTGAGTTCTTATGACATACAGTAATTGAATACAGGCTGACAAATTTTTATATTAGAAGATGTACCATTGTGATGTCTGAGATCTGATGCCATGAGTACATTAATCAACTCTGTACTTTGAATGAGAAGTATTTACCTGATCTTCATATATTTGTAATTTTGTAATTTTGAATTCTTTCAATAAAAATATAGTTAAACAAAAAAATGTCATGTATTCAAAAAGTAGCAGAAATAATTTGGAAATAGTTCCTATGTTCACATTAACTGTCTCTTAGCGCTTATAGAGTGCTGCTGATATTTTGTATTGTATGCCTGTAAAAAGAAGTGATCTATCACTTTTTTTGGATGCTTTCGCACCTTGAAATAGACAGGTATAAAAGGTGCCTCATACTAAAGGCAGAGCTACCTCATGTTAAAACTACACACTGGCCAGTGCATACTTTCAACAGCACTACTGAAGGTTTATTGCAGCTTATGCTGTGTAAACATACCCTTAAAGTGGAGGAGGAGCTCTTCAAACTAGGGGAGGTAGATTTTAGTGGGGGAGGTGGGTTTAAGTGGTGAAAGTGGTGTTCACAGTGGGGAAGGTGGGCTAGGGTACACTCACACGAAGGATCTGGATGTTGAAAAGGTCAGTGCGAAATGAGCGTTAAATCCTCGTCGGGCTGGGTTCACACGACGTTAACACATAGTGCTATCCATATGGGTAAGTAAAAAAAAGGTACCTGGCAGATACCGCAACACTACGACAGTCTCATAAGGTGTAATAGAGCAGGCGTAGTCCAGTGTAGGCTACGTTTACTCTACTTCCTAGCGCATATGTTTATTTTACATTTGTGTCCCATAAAATAAACGCATGCGTCGGGAAACACAGTAAACGCAGCCCACGCTGGGCTACATCTGCTGTTACCCCTTATGGGGCCATTTCTGTGCATTGAGGAATCCGCTACTTTTTTTTATGGTACCCTAACTGATACCATGAACATATGCATTGTCATGTAAACCCAGCCTAAGAGCAGCTTTAAGACGAGGACTTGACACTGATTTTCAGAAGCAGATTTTCAGCCTCTTATATAACTATAATGTGAGGTGCAGAAAAATTGACATGTCAACTCTTTTTCACAAAAGAAATCAACGCCAAGGAAAATCAGCACCGTGTAAATGATTTTCCTTTGAAAACAATGTAAGGCAGATTGCAGTCAGATTGGACACTGATTCTGAAGCAGATTTAGGGCTAAATCTGACCCGTAATCAGTGTCAAAATCCACCATGTGAACATACCCTTATAGTGGGGAACGTGGGTTATAGAGGGGAAGGTGGAGTTAGAGTTGGGAAGAGGTGGGTTATAGTAGGAGAGGGGCTGTTCAGAGTGGGAAAGGTGGGTTACTGTGGGGCATACTTGCCAACTTTTGAAAGTAGGAAAATGGGAGATGTGAAGGTGCGGCGCGCGTAGCGCACTGTGGCAAACATTTGCATGGCCATGCCCCTCTTGTTGGTGAGCCACGCCCCCCTTTGAAAAAGCCACACCTACACCACCTGTGTTACAACTCTGGATGAAAGCTAAATTACGGTTTTGCCATCACCCAGCTTTCCTGGACTGTTGGATAGCCTATTTAGCAGCCAGGAAATGTGGGAGATACCGCCAAACTGTGCCTACACCTAAACCATTACATTACAATCAATATTTTCACTATACAGTGATTATACAGTGGTATATACCAGTGTACACAGGCTCTGCAGACATTTAAGTGATTACAGTGCAGTAACATGTAGGGACTCACCGGAGACTTCTCCTGTGACTGGATTTATCTTTCCCTTTTCTTCTCCATCCTGTCCAGACCGCCATCAAGACTTTTTCCGACCACGACTCGTCCCTGCAAAATTTACCACACAAACACCTTAGAATTCTATTTTTTTCAGCACTTTCATACCTGTAGGCACCTCTGTACAAACGACATGGGGTGATAGGTGTCGGTGGAAAGGTTAAGGGGCGATATGTTGGCGGTGGACATGAGAGGACTATGGAGTATTAGGTGGAGAGGTTATGTGGTGATGGGGGGTTGTATTTTGTGTTGGCACTAGGATGCATCATACAATGGTGGGGAGTGGTGGGAGAGAGTAGTACAGAGCACAGATTACAATCTCTTTGGGGGAGCATAGGCTCACCCCCCTGGAGATTCTGCTGCGGCTGCACCTGCACTCCCCAGAATCATATTTTGCAGGTTGAACTCCATACCCTGCACCCCCAGAAGATCAGTTGCAGGAATGATCTTTAGGGGATGCAGAAGATGGAGTTTAGTACTGTCATTTTTTTTTGTAATGTTCTTATATTCATACAGGTTTCCCCTTTGGACTATGTCGGACTCATTGGATTATGTTAGACCAACGTTGGATTGATTTCTTTAATAAAATGGTGAAAGAGGGCTGATTTCACGGAGTGTTTATTTAAATAAAAGTTTTTTTGTGCAATTTGTGTCTTTTTTTTTTTCCATTTAATTTTAGTAATGGCGGTATCTGACAGACGCCCTCTCCTTTACTAGCGCTCGGGCTTGGTGTCAGCCAGCAGTAGTTTTTGTCACCCCAAGGCTGACACTAACTCCGTATCACTATTACCCCTGTACCTAAAGCACCAGGGGTACTGGGAAGAGCTGGTAACCATCAAAAGCGGACCCTCTACTGTGATGGTCCACTTCTGGAGCAGCTGTGGGCTGGTATTTTTTTAGATTGGGAAGGGACCAGTATTAATGGACCTTCCCAATCTAATAGTATTAGGCTGCAGCTGTCGGTTTTACCTTGGCTGGTTATGGAAAATGGAGGGGACCCCACTTTTTTTTTTTTCCAAAAATCATTTATATATTGAGAATCCTAAAGTGGAAACCTCCTGTAATCATTACAGTGGATGCGAATGTGCAGATTCTCATTAAATAAATACATCTTCAGAAAAAAAACCGCCTTGGGATCCCCCCCATTTTCCATAACCAGCCATGGTAAAACCGATAGCGGTAGCCTGATACTATCAGAATGGGAAGAACCATTGATACTGGTAACCTCCCACTCTAAAAATACCAGCCTGCAGCTGCTCCAGAAGTGGACCTTCACATTAGAGGGTCCGCTTCTGACGGTTATCAGCTCTTCCCAGTACCCCTGGTGCGTTGGGTACTGGGGTAATAGTGACAGGGGGTTAGGGTCAGCTTTGGGCAACAAGAAACACCACTGGCTGACACCAAGCCCAAGCGATAGTAATGAAGAGGCATCTGTCAGATACCTCCTCTACTATCACTGGAATTATATGGAAAAAATACACACACAAATTGCACGAAACAAACTTTTATTTACATAAACACTCCTCGACACCAGCCCTCTTTTAACCATTTTATTTGAAACAAATAGATCCAAAGCTGATCCGACGTAGTCCACCGAATCCGACATAGTCCAAATGTGAACCTGTAAATGAACAAACTTTACACACATAGATATAGGCTGGATACCCTATGAAGCATGCAGGGAAGATGGGTGACACCCATCACCCACAGGTAACAGGTAGGAAAACTGGGTGTCACTTTTGAGGGATGGAGTGTCACCCAGCTTTCCTGGATGCTGAATAGGCTATTGCTATAGGCAATCACCAGAGTCTGTACCCTGTGGCTGGTCTCCTGCCCTCTGCAGCCACCAAAGACAGACCGCAGGGGGCGGGAGACAGGAGCAAGGGACAGGAGGGAAAGGGGCAACTACTGCCCTCTGTGATCTGTAATCAGCCCCCCTGCAGCCGCCAACGACAGACCACAGGGGGCAGAAGACAGGGAGCAGAGGGCAACTTCTACCCTTTGTGGCCTGCCTCCTGCCCATTGAGACCGCCAGAGACAAACTGCAGGAGGCAGGAGCAAGGGGCAAAAGATAAGTGGGCAACTCCTACCCCCTTGCACATTCAAACACACATACCCCCTCCCCCACAGACAAACACACACACCCCTCGCACGCACACAAATACACACACACCCCCCACACACACTGAAATACACACACACACACCCCTCACACGCACACTGAAATACACACACACCCCTCGCACGCACACTGAAATACACACACACACACCCCTCGCACGCACACTGAAATACACACACCCTTCGCACACACACTGAAATACACACACCCCTCGCACGCACACTGAAATACCCACACACACCCCTCGCATGCACACTGAAATACACACACACACCCCTCGCAGGCACACTGAAATACACACACACACCCCTCACAGGTACACTGAAATACACACACACACCCCTTCAACAGCACAACAAATACACACACACCCCTCGCACGCACCCTGAAATACACACACACACCCCTCACAGGCACACTGAAATACAAAACAACAAAATACTTCCCACATATATGAGTTACAGGAATAGAAAAAATCAAAACATACCAACGAAAAAAAAAACCTACTCCTTTAAAACATACCTTTTAATAATAATAGTAAAACTAAAAAATTAACCTACATACATCGTAAAAAAAATCCAAAGAAACAAAAAGAAGGATAAGGACAGTAACAACTACACTGTCCCCTAGGTAAGTCACCCTATAGTACCTCGTATAATTGGAGAACCCGCCACGATAAGGGCGACCCCAAGAGAAAAAACTCCTACACTGTCCCCTACACTAGGTATAGCCTACTCAATATAATCTAACGGCAGACCACCATATAGAGACAGACAAAATAGGATACACAATGTATAGTACCCATAAAAATAGATATGAGAAAAAAGCGCCAATGTAGATGAAAAACAGTAGCACTAGCAATAATACAAATTGCAGGGACAAATAAGTCCAATTACAGATAGTATATCTAAAACCCTTACAGTGTAGAATATAGGGTAAAAGCAATGCTAGTACTTATCTGCGCCAAAAGACCCAAAATGATGATTTCGATCAATATGATGACATAAGCAGGCGCTGTTCAGGTAAAGCGCCACTTAAACCCCAAACGCGTTTCGTCCCATTCCAGGGACTCCTCAGTGGGTCAGAAACAACATATCCATCTACAAAAAATATACATAAATCAAACATAACAACACACTCAAAAAAAATAGTCTAGATTCTTATTTAACCCATGACTAGAAGGCCAAAAGGTACCTGGATCTCCAATATGTTTATAACCAGGGTTCAGATGGATGAAACCTAAGGATAGGAGTTTGTGTATCTCCCTCCGGTGCAGACTCACAAACCAGTGTCGGTATATAGTGTCCCACAACCATATCCTACATCTGGGGGAAATAAATAACCACCTCCAGGGTAGATACTCCCCCAAAAGCGGGGGATAACGCCCCCTATTCACCATATTACAAGAGAGTATGGACTTACAAACATATGCTCAGAGAAATGCCCAACGGCGTCCAACATCACGCACTGCGCATGACCAAACAAAGCCCACGAGGGCGCCGGCTTCATTCTAATCGACGGCGCCTGCGCCAGTAATGGCATTACTCAGAGCGAGTTCCCCATCCACAGACACACACACACACCCCTCACAGGCACACTGAAATACACACACACCCCTCGCAGACACACTGAAATACACTCCCCCCATGCAACACACAAACACACACACCCCTCGCACGCACACTGAAATACACACACAAACCTCTCACACGTACACTGAAATACACACACACCCCTTGCACGCACACTGAAATACACACACACCCCTTGCACGTACACTGAAATACACACACACCCCGCACACTGAAATACACACACAGCCCGCACACTGAAATACACACACACCCCTCGCACGCACACTGAAATACACACACACCCCACGCACGCACACGGAAATACACACACACCCCACGCACCCACACAGACATAAACACACACACACCCCTCGCACACACTGAAATACACACACACCCCTCGCACGCACACTGAAATACACACACACCCCTCGCACGCACACTGAAATACACACACACCCCTCGCACGCACACTGAAATACACACACCCCTCGCACGCACACAAATACACACACACCCCTCAGCCATCCTCCGCTCACACACTGAAGCACGCACACCTATCTCCCCGCACACACACTCTGCCACAGTCCTCCCCTGCACACACACTGAAGCACATACACCCAATGAAGCACGCACACCGATCCCCCGCACACACACTGAAGCACGTACACCCATCCCCCGCACACACCGCGCCCCTCACACACACTCTGCCACCCACCTCCCCTGAACACACTCACCTGTCTTGCTGCTGGTTCATCACTTTGCTCTGCTCGAGAGAGTGGGCGGAACCTTGTGGCTCCCGCTAAGTCCCGTCCCCTTCCCAGTAGCGCTCGGGGCTCCCTGCTCTTAAGAAGCTTCCTATAAAGCTACAAGAGCATTGCTGGGCCGTGGCCGAGGATGGTGGCTTCAAGAGACGCTACCCTGATGCCTCCTTACACATATAACCTCCGACACCTCTTCAGCTGCGGGAGGTTGAGCAACCCAAGCGGGGAGGCGGGACACGGCCCCCATTAGCGGGGTGACCCGCCCAAACCGGGAGGGTTGGCAACTATCGAGTGGTGGTGGTGAAGGGTGGGGTTTAGAGTGGGGAGGGGGACACTGTCCTTGGCGGCACCCTATCCCCTACAGCAGACACCCAGCTTTGCCTGCTGTGGGAGATGTCACCAATCTTTCCTGGGAGCTGAATAGGAAAGCTGGGTGATGCCCCATCCCTCAGGGTTTCTGTAGGATTTTTTTTTTCAGGTTTCAGTTTTGGATTACAATGGATGCACTTGACTACGTCAGACCAGCATTGGAACTATTTCTTGATAAAATGGTAAAGGGGTTTTACCACGAAGTAGAATTGATGTGGGGAGCTTGAAAATTAAATAACATTTTAACCATTCATCATTAAAGGGGTTTTGCCATGATCACATTTCACACCTCCTGTATCCTGCTCTTCAGCTCTGTGTGCTCAGAAGGGGGAGTGTGTGACTTGTTTGAATTGCATATCATGTGACCCAGCAGGATGACATCACCATGCCTGTCCTCTCTGTAGTCAAAGAAAGGTCTGTTTATGTAAAGCATTGTGAGTAGCTGAGAGGTAAAGTTTTTGCCTCCAGGCACAAGGGTCCTAGGTTCAAATCCCTGCAGGAACCAAACCTGTGGTTTTTTTTTCTCTTTATCAATGCACATTCCGCATTGAGGTTTATTTTTTATTTATTTGCACTGTTTGACGAATTACTAGGGAGTACAGAGGACCGGAGTAGAGTGAAAGCACCTTGGGTTTGAACACTCAGTAGCTGCCTGAGAGGAGAGGTGATGTCTGAGCATGTGCGACCAGGACTGAGGAGCTCTCAGCCCTAGTCGTATCCCCTGGTGTCGAGCTGTAAACAATGGATCACTAAAGGAGCAGCTAAAACAAAAACGGTACAGAATTTTAAATAATAATGAATGAATGGTGAAAATGTTTGTTATTTCATTTGCAAGCTTCCCACGTCCATTTTACTTCGTGGCAAAACCCCTTTAATAAAAATTTCGGTATCATTTTTGTTTTAGCTGCTACCTTAGTGATCTATAGTGTACAGCTTGTCTCCAGCGGATACCTACCAGTGATGAGAGCTCCTCACTTCTGGCCGCACATGCTCTGACATCACCTCTCCTACTGTCAGTCTGCCTAGTAACCACATGCACTCACTGCTGAGTGAGTGTTCAAACGAAGATGTTGTCATCCTACTTCTGTCCTCTGTACTCTTCTTAGTCATTCGTCAAACAGTCAAAAAAAAGAAAAAAAAACTTGATAAGGTAAGTGCATGTAGAAAAAAAATGCACAAATATGAGCCTAGTACCCCTATGCTGAAAGGCAGAAGTGCAGTTCAAATAAATAATACGCGTCTCCTTTTGAACACAGTGAAAGCTGAAGCAGGAGAAACCAGGCATGAAATGCTTTCGTATTAAAACCCCTGTAACGAAGGCTGGTGTTGGATAATGTTTATTTAAATAAAGTGTTTTTTTCTGTTGTTTCTGTGTGTATTTTTTTCCAGTGTTCGTAATGGAGGCTTCTGACAGACGCCTCTCCATTACTATCACTGCGGCTTGGTGTCAGGCAGCAGTGTTTTTTGTCATCCCAAAGTAGACACTAACTCCCCGTCACTATTACCCCAGAACCCAACGCATCAGGGGTACTGGGGAGATCCAAATTACCTTCAGGGGTGGACCATCTTCTAGGGCGGATGCCGGCTGGCATTTTTAGGATGGAAAGGACTCAACAGCCACTGGTCTTTGCACTGATAGTATCAGGCTCCAGCTGTCAGTTTTACCATGGCTGGTTATGAAAAAGAAAGGAGGGACCCCATGTCTTTTTTTTTTTAAATGTGATAATTTGTTTCTTTCTAAATTTTTCAATAAACAAATTATCAAAAGAATTTTGTACACCCCCCTTATCTTTTTTTGTATCCAGCTACGGTAAAACCAGCAACAACAGTCTGATAATATAAGGATGTGAAGGTTTATGGACACTGGTTCCTTCCCACCCTTAAAATACCAGCCTGCAGCCAACTCAGAAGCCAACTATTACATTAAACGGTACACTTCTGATAGTAATTTTGCTCTTCCCAGCACCCCTGGTGCATTTGGGTTATAGTGCTAGAGAGCTAGTGTCAGCTTTGGGTGACAAAAAAACACCACTGGCTGACAACAAACCCCAGTGACAGTAATTGAGAATTGTCTGTCAGATACCTCCATTACTAACACTGGAATAAAATAAATAAAAAAAACTACAGAGAAACAGAGAGACACCTTATTTAAATTAACACACCCCAACACCAGACCTTGCTGACCATTTAAGTAAAAAAAAAAGGATCAAATGCTGATCTGATATAGTCCAACGACTCCAGTATAGTCCAAAGGAAGAAACCTGTATAAGAATATAAACACTACAAAAAAAATAAAAAATTCTAGTACTAAACTCCATCACGCCTGCACACTATGAAAGTCATGGCTATCCCTGATCTTCTTGGGATGCAGACCACACAATATGATGCTGGGGGTACAGGCCAATGCCACAGCACAATCTCCAAGGGGTTGGTTCTCCGTTTCCCCCAGAAGACTGTGGCTGTAAGCTGTGGTCTGTATACCCTCATCCACTCCTCCCCCTACAATTGTCCTACATGGGCATTGTGCCAGCACAAAATAAAAACCCCACCTATCATCCTTTAAAAATACCACCTCCTCCACTTATCACCCCATAGCACCCCCACTTTCTACCCCATAGACCCCTCACCTCCACCTTTGACCCTGTAGTCCCCTCACCTCCACCTATCAACCCATAGCCCCCTCAGCTCCATCTATTGCCTCATGCAAAGTTTATATTGGAAATGGAGAATGGGAAGGATTTTAAGAGGTTTGTGTGGTAAATTTTATAGGGACAAGCTGTGGCCAAGAAGTCATCATGGTGGTCTGGAACTGATGAAGAAAAAGGACAGAGAAGAACTCCAGTCATAGAAGACATCACCTGTGAGTCCCTAGATGTAACTGCACTGTAATTACTTATATGGCTGCAGAGCCTGTGTACACGGATATCTAATACCTCCATATAGTGACCATATAGTGGTATAGTCTTCAAAGCCTGTGTATACGGCTATCTGCTGCTATATGTTCACTGTATGGAGGTAATATACAGTCTACAAAGGCTGTGTACAACTGGTATCTACCACTATCTGACCAGAATATATGTATGTATAATGGTTTATATACAAGAACAGTATAACTGTATAGATGTAGTAGAGTTTAGCTACACATCTTTTTGTGTTATCTGTGCTTATCTGTAAACAAATGCTAAAAAACATTGAAAAAGCGGAGATAGTATTCTGTGCTGTAATATCATGGTGCAATATCTTGTAAGTTAACCTTTGTGGCATCTGTATTATTCAGTCACTATGTGGTGGTAATATGTGGTCGTGATCTGGCAGTATTATTTTGTCTTTTGTATCATTGATAATATTGGTCTTGGTATACTGGTTTGTGCAGTAACAGTATGGTCTGCTTGTATAGCATAATTATGTGGTTACTGTTTTACCACTATTTTGAGGTGTCATCTGTAGAAAATTATAGTTATTTGTGTGTATTTTTTTTTTACACGCAATAAATTATTTTAACACTTTAACCCACCTTGGGTACGTACTGAGGGGTTAAGGAGCTGTGTAGCGGGATCGCCGCCGCCGCCATCCCACTATGTTTAATCATTTAGATGTAGCGTCAAACATAGCCATCGGGGCGCCTGTGGTGAAATCGCGGAGTTCCGATCAGTGAACATGGCAGCTGGAAGTCTTGTGAAGGCTTTTATCACTGCCATGTTTTCGTTTTCACTACTTCCTGCAGGAAGTGGGGAAAACGCCTTTTTGGTGCACCCTACTGCATTGTCTATACAATGCATTAGGTTGTATAAATGATTGAGCCCTGTAGTATCCTAGGGGGACTCAAAGTATAAAAAATATAATAATAATAAAAAATTTTTTAAAGTGTAAACAAAATAATATTAAAAGTTCAGTTCACCCCCTTTCGCCATTATAAAAAAAAAAAAAAAAAAAAAAAAAAAAAGTTACACATTTTTTATCGTCGCGTCTGAAAAAGCCCGATCTATTAAAATATAACATCAATTATCCCATACGCTGAACACCATAGAAGAAAAAAAATTCCAGAACACCATAATTGCGTTATTGGTACACTTCAGCCCACAAAAAATGCACCCTCACTCAAGTCCTTAGGTGTTAGTACAAAAAAAGTTATTGGTCGCCGAAAATGGCAAGGCTGTACAAATTTCAATAAAATAAAAAATGTTTGGAATTTTTTTTTATGGTACCACATTACGGTAACACATAATGAAAACCATACATGTTTGGCATTGCCGGATTCGTATCAACCTGTAGAATACAGATAACACATCATTTATACCGAAGATTGAACGCTGTAAAAGCAAAACAGCCGCAAACATGGCGCAAGTAATATGTTTTTTCACATTTTGCGCCACTTACAATTTTTTTTTTTTTTTTTTACTGTTTCCCACTATATATTCTATGGTACGATGAATGACACCATTAGAAAGTACATCTTGTCCCGCAAAATAAAAGCCCTCATTTGTCTATGTAAATGAAAAATAAAAACGTTATGGCTCCTAGAAGGCGTTAAAAGGGATGTATCGCTTCATCAGTTCGGCTGTTCTCTTGCAGCTTGATTTTCTCAGTTCCTGAAATCCAGGTGCATTTCTTCCCCTCCCAGCTGGGTGTTTCTTAACTGAAGGGGGATGACATCCTCCTCCTCCCCCTTCACTGTTTATGCTCGCTTTCGAGTCGGGAGGCGGGGGGGACACTGAGTCCACATGTCACTGTTCTCTCCCTATGCAGTCTTATTTTGTAAGAGCTCTTTACATACCACAGGCCTGTATTCAGTCTAGACAGCCTTCTATGAACTCAGAGCACTGACCTCTTCTCTCAAAGCTGGAGATTTGTTACAGTTGAATCCAGTCTTCTATTAACTCCTCCAGAGCACAGATCAGTCTCCCTTCTATGCAGGAGCATTAGGCACCGAGGCACAATTCTGCTGTTTTCTGATTATAGAAGCAGCTGCAGTGTCAATGAGGAGCTGGTGGCGGTGCAGAGTGAAATGTTGCTGGCCCCTTATTCTGAGTGAGAGAGGCATGAATGCATGCTCCAGTGAATACAAACAGGGGCCAGACAATGTAAATTAGTAGAGCCATCAGCCAATGAAATCCAAGGAGGTTTACACAAAATGAAGATAAGGAATACTGTGAAAACAAGACAGGTTTGCAAATGACATCCAATTGCAAAGTTGCTTGTTTTCACTGTCCCCTTATTCTGAAGACCATTTAATGCAATGATACAACCCCTTTAAATACATACTAATAGACCCTAGTAACGCCACTGTCATGTTGTTGGAATTTTGTCCTTTTCCCACCTAGCTGGAGAGGGCGCAGACAGCATGCGTTTGGTTAGGGTTGGGGATTTTAAGTTTTTCATGTGTGGGGGAAGGGGCCTACTTGCCTAGGGCACCAAAATGTGTTGTCCTGGCCCTGCACAGGTAGCATTTAATTGCTGATCATCTCAGCAGGATAACACTTTATGATCAGCTACACTCAAGGGATTGTCCAACAAAGCTGTGTGATAGTCTCCAGCTCTATATGTTTAAAAAATAATTTATTTCAAAACATTAAAAAATGATTTTACATTTTAAATTGATTGGTCACTTTTGCAGATGTAAAATAATTTTTTAATGTTTTGAAATAAAGTATTTTTTAAACATATAGAGCTGGAGACTATCACACATTTTTGTTGGACATTGCCAGTTTCACACCAGCAATCCTCTCGGCGTCTCCGCGCTCTGAACCCAGTTCCTTCACTCATAGGCTATGTTCACACGGCTTAATTGCGGGACGTAATTACGCCCCGCAATTACGCCGTGTGGATGGGGGCGGGGGGAGAGGGGCGTGAGCGGGGGGCCGGCACTTCGCCGGCTCATTGACTTGAATTGCCAGCGGCGCGTATACGCCGCTAGTAATTCACATGTCAATTATCTCCCCGGCCGGCGGATTCGCCGAGCGGGGAGAGGGACTTAATCCATAGTTCTCTATAGAACTGTGAATTACCGTAATGAATGGGCCGTTTTCGGCCCGTAATTGGCGCACTTCGGCGCGTAATTACGGACCGAAATACGGCCCATTTTAAGCCGTGTGAACATAGCCATACGAGTTGTGATCATTCCAGGAGGGGGGAGTGAAAAACTGCTTTGTTCATTTGAAATCAAGGGTGAGAGAGGAGTTAATGTGGACAGAATTGTTTGGAGGCATGACTGGACAGTAGGACAGGAGGGAAAAAAAAGGAATGCTTCTTATTAAAAAAAAAAAAAAAAAAAAAAGATTGCAGCTCTGTTTTTTGTGTCATCTACTCCCTGACTAGTTTCACTTACCTGAACAGCATGCTTCTGAGATCCAAGGCCAGCATTGTCTATAACCTATAGGAATATAGAGAATCAGATGAGACTGGTTGCTAAACAATCTGGTAGCTGGGCACAGTTGCCTGGTAGGTGGCTTAAATTTACTATGTATTCCGCAAACAGTTTCTAAGAAGTTGTCCTTACACTGTAAGTAGAATGTTGGCCATAGCTGCCAGTTTTAGCAGGGTTGGCTCAACATCTAATGTGTATGAGGCTCACCAGACTTCCCCAATAGCAGATGTTGGTATAAAAGGGTTTGAAGTGGCTGGGGGGCGTGGCCTGGACCTAGATGGAATAGGACGTGTGTGATAAGAGCTCCGTGGGAACCTCACCAAAAGGGCCCCGAACCCAAAACCTTTTATTTTCCCCTCCACCGCCATAAATACGGTTCGGGACCCGGGGGACCTCCTGCCTATACCCCTTCCCCTCGGAGCTTCCCGCAGAAGCGTGGGAGAACGGGGCACCTGGGGCCTGAAACCCGCTGTCTCCGGACCTTGGGGGGAGTTTGGGAGCGGGGGCACATCCGCAGCACAGCACCCCCCCGTGGAACAGCGAGTAGCGGAGGACGGGACGTGCCCAGGTGATTGCTCGCTGTCGCACCCCACCCCCGCACCTCAACCGGGGGAACAGGCTGCCCCGAGCACCGCTCAAAGGGGAGTTAGGATCTTCTGGCCCCGGATATCCCCAAGGGGGAAAAACCCCTTTCAAGCCCCCCGGGCATATTTTAAAACCCCCCGGTTACTGCTTCCCAGAACGGCACAAGCGGGCGGTTCCTCCGGTCCTCGAGGGGCAAAAACCTGGAGAACGCGATTGCCCATCAGCCTAGCAATTAACCGGGGACCTAGCACCGGGGACATTCCCGGGTTTAACAGTGGCGTGGGCCATCTTAACACACCACATTCTCCCAGTAAAGCACATAACAGGGAGCCCTACGCAGCTAAAGAATCAATCTACCCTCTTTCAAACCCACAGCCAGTTTTCTTCAAAAACCACTCTTTTTCAGCCCTTTTATCACTCCTAATCGCAAACCCCTGCCAAACCCGCCTAACCCTTTTTGCTAAACTAATCCCCGGCTAAACTCGGGAAGTCTCGGCGCCTTTTTAGCACAACGCTGTACAGCTCCCCCTTTGGGCCCATTCACATTTTAAAACTGTACGCCCCGGGTTTTCCCTCCTCCAATCCTAATCAGAGTTACTAATATTTGATCAACGGGGCAAAATTCCCCCCAGATCCCTGCGGGATAAAATTCCCAAAAGGGAGGCTCTTTATAGGTCCCCGCCTAAATACCCATCAAACTAGCATCTTGTACTACCAAGAAGCAACAAATAAAGGAGAAATCAAGAAAGAAAGGGGGGGGGGGAGAAACCCCCCCCCCCCCAAAAAAAAAAACCGGCAAGACCTCCATCACCCTGCGGGGCACTCCCCCCTATGCCTTCCGTAACAAACAAAAATGGAAGTGCCCAAAAAGGTCACAAGTATCAAACTGCCCAAAACTTACCCAATTTTTCCAAAGTCTTCCCCAAAAGCCACAATCACTTTTGGGGACCAAAATCCTTTTCCCACTGTCTGTTCCCTCTCCTCTTTGGGAATAAAGCGCCTGGAACAAAAAGAAAACTGATAAAGTTTCCTAAATAAAACCCCTTTACAAAAACTTTTTCACCTCCTTTAAACACTTGCCAAAACACAAGCAAATAATGACCGACCTAAGTCTACATCCAAAAAATTTATAGGGAGAGTAGACCACGTTAAAAAAAAGATACGACTGACCACCCGCACAACCCCCATTACGCGAACGCGAACTTGAGGAGGAGGTCAGAGCCATCAAAAATCTTGGGATCTGAGGATAGACCCGGGGGAAAAACAACATAAAGAACCCGGGGTATTCCCGGGGATAAATTTTCCTCAAGGCTCCTCCCATTCCTACGACATGAGGCACGGGCGCCCCGGAGGCCTCCCAAACCGTCTACTGTTTGACCGACCATCGCCTCCTAAACCGAAACACCCCCACAGCATCCCAAAGATGTAATTGCCCGCATAACTTTTTTCAAACTAAAGACATTTCCTCAAAGCTCTGAGACACCAAATTCAACTCCCTGAAAAAATTTTCCCCTTTCCTCCCCGATCCTCAGCAGGCACGATGCGAAAAGGAAGGAATTCACACCTTTCACAAAGTTTCTCAGAGAGAATAATTTTGGGAACCACTGGTGATTCCCTTTTTAAGGGGCTAATTCTTAAAAGACAACTTCACCACGTGTGTAAATTCCACAACTTCACAAAGAATCTTCGCTCTCCTGGGACTCTTGACCCATCTACGACACGCCACAAAAGAAAGGCCGATCGACCAAACCCCATTACCCCCTCTTTTGTCGGGAGAAACTACGGGGCCAAAACCTACCAAGGACGACTTACCGAAACTGGGGCAGGACTTTTTTCTTTCTACGGGGTTCCCACAGCCTCTCCACTTGACCCCACAGGTTTTACTTCGTCTTAGGCAAAATTTTCCCCCAACACATCCCAAAACTCTTGGAGATTTTCCCTTTTTTCACAGGTTTTTCATTTTGGGGGTTTGGGTTGGCCAAAATTTTAAAGTTCCTAAAAATTAGTTGTCCCATGTCCCTTGGGTCCCTCAACCTTTATCTAAGTAAACAATAAACAAAATTACTTTATGTTGTTTTCCAACATGCACGTCGAAAACCATGCGACAAGTTCTTTCTTGAACACAAACGTTTTAATTCCCAGTAAAAATCGATCTGTGGAGGAGGTCATTGGGTCGGGTGCCGATGTGGTGCCCCCAGGAAAGCACTTTGCAGAAAAAGACTCCTCCGATTTAAAAACAAAAAAAAAATTCCTTGGGCGTTCCACGCGACGCTAACCTAAAAAAGGGGGGGGAAAACTATGTTTTTTAAAGGGTTTTTCAGTTGCTTTTTTTTTAATCTCAGTCATTATCCAAAGGAAGTTTTTGTGATAGTTCAATGACCTTAAATAATGTTGGAACAAAATTTGTGGTGCTATATCCCAAACAAACCCCAACAGTCCTTTAAGCAAACACTTTAGCTAAAGCAAAAAAATACTTTAAGGGAACTTAAAAATTTTGGGGGGTTTTTAACATATAATAGAAAAACCCAAAGAAAAACAACAGGGGACTAGACATACTCCTGAACTTAAAAATTTCCTTTTAGAGAAAACCTCATGACCCTTGGCGATACGCGCCCCAGGAAAACTTGTTTTAAAACCCACTACCCAAAAAAAAAACCCATGCGGGATAGACTTCTTTCCTCCTGAACAGACGGGCATTTTAAAATGGTCTCAATTTCTAAGATAGGCTTTAAGACTTTGGTCAATCACGCCCCGACTCCCTTTTAAATGCGGACCCGCTTCTCCCCTCTTCTGCCCACCCCTGGCGTTTTAATAATTTTCTCTCAAATCTCCAAAAAACCCCGGTAATCACTTCCTCTCGACGGGACTTTTTTTGACATAAATACCCCAACCCCCCCTCGCAGAAACCTTAGGGGGCCCCCCACAAAGCAAAATAAGGGCATACTCATTTCAAACTCTGGCTAAAAGAGAGGAAAAAAAGGGGACAAAAAAGCAAGACCTTTTTAATAAAATTATCACTGACACACAATTTAAAACTACCCCTGCAACCACAAAAAAGAACCTCTTTACTTAAAACCCAACAAGTCTATCACCTTCACAATAGATCCTACTTAAATAAACTAAACTGGAATTTTTACCTCCGGGGAGACAGACCGACAAAATACTTGTAGGAGAGGGGGAAAACTTTTCAAGAAAAAACAAAATACCAACATTATGGCCCCCTACCCCAAACTTACGACCCCCGAAAAAACTCTAACGTTTTCCCGCAACTATTATGTACTTTATAAAACCCTTTAAAAACCCGACCACACACTACGAGTAAAAACCAGACATAGACTCTTTCCTAAAAACCTTGCTCTCCCCTCTTTCTTTTTCCCCCCAACTCCCCTAAACTCAACAGTCCATCACACACAGGGAAATCACAAACATACAAAACTTAAAATTAATAAACCCCCCCGTCCCAACACTTCCCAATGATACTTAAAAATATTTAATATCTACCTCACCGCACCACCCAACTTATTTCAATCAACACAAAAGGGTTCCCCCCAAGAACTCCTCGCACTACCATCCCCCACCATACCAACCGGGAAAAATCGACAGATCAGTAACTAATTATAGACCAATATCCTTGCTAAACCTGACATAAAGATTTTCTCAAAAATCCTGGGGAGTAACCCGAATGAGATTACCTCCCCCCTAAACATAGAGACCAAGTAGGGTTCGTAAAGGCCCGGGAACAAAAAGATGGCATAAGGGGAGTCCAAAACATCCTCCAAAAAATATCCAAACAAAACACCCCCTTTGCGCTTCCTCCTTAGATGGAGAGAAAGCTTTTACCGAAATAAACTGGACTCATTAGGGGAAAGGGCCCCAAAAAATTTGGGTTTTTAAGGGGTGATATTTTCCCGCAATTTTTGTCACTGTACTCCTCTCCCCTGCAGGGTCACTCTCAGGGTTTCCCCTCCAAAAACTTTTTTTATCACTAATGGGACCAGACAGGGGTGCCCCCTACCTCGCTATATTTGATTTTTGTGCAAACCCTTAGCGAACAATTAAAAGGACAAAAATATTGTAGAATCAGGGTCAATAAAGAAAGCACAAAGTTACCCTATGCGGATGACATTTTTTATAATTTGTAGTGAACCAAATTTCGATTCAGCCTCCTGACTGTATTGGAAAGGTATGCAAGGATATCTTTTTAAAAATTGAACAATTTCAAAATCCACTTTATTTCCAATACATTTCAACCCGCTGAAACGTCAACTTCCTAGCTTACGGTTTTTATCTGGCTGAATCCTGGTTCCGTATTTAGGGATTAACATAACCCCACTGACACTACCATTCAAAAAACTTGGAGGATCATTCTTTTTCTCCCTCAAGATTGCCAGACCAAACAAAACCCCCTATCTTGGCTAGCACGCATAAACATATCAAAATGTCCCCCCCTTCCCGGGTTTTTATTATAGCAAGATGCTTACCATTTATCTTCCCCCCCCCTCTAATCTCTACCCTTCAAAACCAAATACTCGATTTATATGGGGACAAAAAAAATCGGTTTTTAAAGGGAACACTATATCGGAAAAAAAAAAGAAGGAGTCTTTCATACCCAACCTTCTACCTATAACTTGGGGTCAATTAGAACCACTGTACTAATTCTGGAATTTCCTGAGGGACACCACGGACCTCTATTGAAAACTCTATGATTCCGAAATTTTTTTCAAAATTGTTTTTGATAGCTATCTCTGTTGAACCCCCAAAAAAATGAAGTTGCACTTTCCCCTGCAACACAAGTGTGGCACAAACAAGTAGTAACAGACATATTTCTCTTTGATAAACGACATGCCCTCCTCTTTCCATACAAAAAAATTCTACCAGATCCCCAATTTCACAGGAACGTAAAGGCATAAAAAGATCTGGGATTTAATACCAGAGGTCGCTTCAAAAATTTGAGGACTTAGTACAAAGTTTTCAAACCTCGACAAAAATTCTTTGTATATCTACAACTAAGACACTTTGTCCAACCCCAAAGCATGACATTTTCCCAAGCTACCCACGCACACAATTTTTCCCGGGCAAAAACAGGAACATAAAAGGTTTTTCACTGCAATAAATCCTTAATTGACTTAGACACAAGCAAATTAAAACCAATAAACCCCGAAATGGGAATGAATTTTCTAAAATCATTCTCAAGGCGAAAGGATACAGGCAGCAAATATAGTCCTAAATACCAGGGGTGCTAACCCCGTAAAAAAGCTAGGAAGATTCACCTCAGATGGATCTGACCCCAAACAAATTTCAATATCCTCCTGGGGGTTTACATTTTTGCTGGAGAAATTGCGGCCTCAAAAGGCTCTCTCCTACACCCTGTTTGGGGGTTTTCACCTTAATCCAAACCTTTTGGAAACAATTAGATTTACTTCTCTCTGAAATCTTCCCCTGGAGAATCACCCTTTCTCCCGAACTAGCGATTTTAGATCTCTCATTCGCAGTGATACCCCACCAATTTCATACAGTCCTCTCACATCTACTGACGGCAGCCAGGATGACTATTGCAAGGCACTGGAACACCCCACAACCCCCTTCCTTCACGGAAGTCATACACAGAGTTAATAGACAGTACCATTGTGAGACCAATCTGGCAATTCCTCCACACGTACTACCCAAAATAAGGGAACGGTGGCTACTTTGGACCTCATCCAAGTACTTTCATTAAAGTCTGGCTTAACTATTTATACAATACATAAATAGGGTTGCTGTCTAACTTTTGCATGGTTCCGAACACTAATGGATATTTGTTAACCTTATTTACTTTTGCTGTTTGTAATGACATATTGCTATCCTACACAGTGAAAATGATTGTCAGTATGACTTTAAATGTTGTATACATGGCATTTTACCTCCCTTCTTTCCCCTTCCCCCACCCTTTCTTTCCATGCCCCTCCTGTTACGACTTGTATTACTGATATTGTTGTTCTGTAAATTAACTTTTGCCTGAAAAACAATAAAATTTATGGGAAAAAAAAAAAAAAAGGGTTTGAAGTGGCTCTTGCCTTTCTCCCAAATGAAAACACACAGATCTACGGCTGAGCTGACATGCACTGTGTACGGAGGAATCACAAGATATAGTCTATGACCAAACAAGCACTTGATCAACAGCTACCTTGGGTATATGGGCACCATGGGTGGCTAGTTTACTATTACTTCCTAATTAGGAGAAGACCTGTGGCCATTCCTGATATGCGTGTCAAATATTGTCAAATAATATTTCTGAAACATCTTCTAACTCTGTGTTTTGCTGTTCCTCTATTACTTCTAGAAGAGTGTTACTGAGTCTGGCAGCTGGGTGGAACCAATCGGTTGCATGTCCCTGCACAGTCAAACTGTCCAATCGGGGCTGACCGTCAGTGTGTGTAGGGACATGCCCCTCTGAAAACTGGAATGGTAACACCCATCTGACTGATTCAATAAAACATTTCTAGAAGGAATAGAGGAACAGCACAACAAAGAGTTATAAGAGAAGATGCTTCAAAATTGTTATCACATAAGGATTTACTAAAACAGACATCACAGGAGATGTCACAGGTCCTCTTTAATATTTTATCCCCATATATTGTATACGGTTTGGCATTGTCCTGTTTGCTATAACTCCTCCATCCTACATTAGCGTTTTACCAGCACAAGCATGTTTTATGCTCCTTATGAGGTGACATGTTACTGGTTTAAGATATTTGACAAGTGCGGTGGTTTTGTTCACACAAGCATGGGGCTATGCATACAATACTTCCCCATTCTAATTGCGAGATTATGTAATTTACCAGTTCTATGTTGTAGTAAGCACTCTGATGGTAACTAAATGCTTTTACAGCCACCTTCTTATAGCGGTCATTTGAAGCAAGAACTACTGGTCATATTAAACTGGTGGGGTCTTTTAGTGCAGAAGCTGGCTGGTCGAGATTCGGCTTGTATGCAGTTAAAAAAAAACAAAAAACATACAGACATGTAGTTGTGTGTGGTTTCCGATTGTTATTGGCCGTGAAGTGTTGCAAGCTGTGTATCCGTAGAATCATATAGTCGTGTGGTCTATTCATTAAAAGCTGCATGACTTTGTAGGTAAACAGCTTGCAACAGTTTGTGTCCATTAATAATCAATAGAAAAATGTGGTTTTGAAATGCATTGCTCCCATATATCTCAACTAATCGGCTTCTGGCTGGTGAGACTCTACCCTAAGGCAAGGTTCACACGGCTTAATTGCGGGACGTAATTACGCCCCACAATTACGCCGTGTGGCCGGGGGTGGGAGCGGGGGGCCGGCACCTCGCCGGCCCATAGACTTGCATTACCAGCGGCGCATATACGCCGTTGGTAATTCACATGTCACTTATCTCCCCCCGCGGCGGATTCGCCGAGCAGGGAGAGGAGACGTAATCCATAGTTTTCTATGAGAACTGTGGATTACTGTAATGACTGGGACGTATTCCAGCCGTAATTTGTGCACTCCGGCGCGTAATTACGGACTGAAATACGGCCCATTTTAAGCCGTGTGAACATAGCCTAAGTATACATACTCAGGATCATGCCTTAACTAGGAACATTGGTTCTTACATTGGACAGTGATGAACAAAGCTAATCGCCTGCACAGTTAGAAGATGTAAAACTAAACAAGAGAGTTGCAGAAGAGAATGGCCATGTTTATAGCAGGCTAATAATTTTTCTGTGGACAAAACATTGGGAGTACCTACACACATTGATGGATATGTACTGACCAAAATACACTACAGTTCTGACACAAATTTAGATGAAAACCTGTTATACATGGTTTGCACCAAGTAGATTTTTTTGCACCTCACAGTTTTAAAGGATCTAGAAAAAGGAATTATATATCATCGAGAGAAATCGGGTAACAAATATCCAAAGACCATGTAAGAAGTCAATTCTCTCTCATTATCACCAGTCTGTAGAACTTAACTTCTAATCAATCAAAATCACATTGTCTGATTTGGAAAGAATTTGCAAAATATGGTGGAAAATAAGTATTTGGTCAATAACAAAAGTTCATCTCAATACTTTGTTACATATCCTTTGTTGGCAATGACAGAGGTCAAACGTTTTCTGTAAGTCTTCACAAGGTTGGCACACACTGTTAATGGTATGTTGGCCCTTTCCTCCATGCAGATCTCCTCTAGAGCAGTGATGTTTTGGGGCTGTCGCTGGGCAACACCAACTTTGAACTCCCTCCAAAGGTTTTCTATGGGGTGGAGATCTGGAGACTGGCTAGGCCACCCCAGGACCTTGAAATGCTTCTTACAAAGTCACTCCGTTGCCCTGGCGGTGTTCTTGGGATCATTGTCATGCTGAAAGACCCAGCCATGTTTCATCTTCAATGCTCTTGCTGATGGAAGAAGGTTTGCACTCAAAATCTCACGATGGCCCCATTCATTCTTTCATGTACACGGATCAGTCGTCCTGGTCCCTTTGCAGAGAAACAGCCCCAAAGCATGATGTTGCCACCCCCATGCTTCACAGTAGGTATGGTGTTCTTTGGATGCAACTCCGCATTTTTTATCCTCCAAACACGACAATTTGTGTTTCTACCAAACAAGTTCTACTTTGGTTTCATCTGACCATATGACATTCTCCTTCTGGATCATCTAAATGCTCTCTAGCAAACTTCAGACGGGCCCGGACATGTACTGCCTTAAGCAGGGGGACATGTCTGGCACTGCAGGATCTGAGTCCCTGGCGGCGTAGTGCGTTACTGATGGTAGCCTTTGTTACGTTGGTCCCAGCTCTCTGCATGTCATTCACTAGGTCCTCCCGTTTGGTTCAGGGATTTTTGCTTACTGTCCTTGTAATCATTTTGACCCCACAGGGTGAGATCTTGCGTGGAGCCCCAGATGGAGGGAGATTATCAGTGGTCTTGTAGGTCTTCCACTTTCTAATTATTGCTCCCACAGTTGATTTCTTCACACCAAGCTGCTTGCCTATTGCAGATTTAGTCTTCCCAGCCTGGTGAGGGGCTACAATTTTTCTTCTGGTGTCGTTCGACAGCTCTTTGGTCTTCACCATAGTGGAGTTTGGAGTGTGGCTGTTTGAGGTTGTTCAAACAGGTGCCATTACTACAGGTAATGAGTGGAGGACAGAGGAGCCCCTTAAAGAAGAAGTTACAGGTCTGTGAAAGCCAGAAATCTTGCTTGTTTGTTAGTGACCAAATACTTATTTTCCACCAAAACAAATAAATTCTTTCCAAATCAGCCACTGTGATTTTCGGGATTTGTTTTCTCATTTTGTCTCTCATAGTTGGGGTCTACCTCTGACGTCAATTACAGGCCTCTCTCATCTTTTTAAGTGGGAGAACTTGCATAATTGGTGGCTGACTAAATACTTTTTTCCCCACTGTATATATCGACATAAAAGCCCAAAGTATTTAAAATCTGGAGAACGGACTGCTGAAAATCTTAGCAAAGAATGGACAAATGTCTAAGAGGACTTGGCCAATTGCAATTCTACAATGTTCTTTTGGCATGAGAAGAGGCATAAGGACAGAAAATTGACTAATATGCCTAGCAAAATGTATCAGATTTATCATACCATGTGCATCATTGTGATAAATACAGTGGGTACGGAAAGTATTCAGACCCCTTTAAATTTTTCACTCTTTCATTGCAGCCATTTAGCAAGATCAAAAAAGTTAATTTTTTGCTGATTAATGTACACTCTGCATCCCTATCTTGAAAGAAAAAAACAGAAATGTAGATATTTTTGCAAATTTATTACACAAGAAAAACTGAAAAATCACATGGTCTTAAGTATTCAGACCCTTTGCTCAGTATTCAGTAGAAGCACCTTTTGCACTAGTACAGCCATGAGTCTTCTTGGGAATGATGCAACAAGTTTTTCACACCTGGATTTTGGAGATCCTCTGCCATTCTTCCTTGCAGATCATCTCCAGTTTCCTCAGGTTGGATGGTGAATGTTGGTGGACAGCCAATTTCAATTCTCTCCAGAGATGTTTAATTGGGTTTAGGTTAGGGCTCTGGCTGGGTCTGTCAAGAATGGTATCAGAGTTGTTCTGAAGCCACTGCTTTGTTATTTTAGCTGTGTGCTTAGGTCATTGTCTTGTTGGAAGAACCTTCGGCCCATTCTGAGGTCCAGAGCGTCTGGAAGAGGTTTTCATCCAGGATCTCTCTGTACTTGGCCGTATTCATCTCTCCTTCAATTGCAACCAGTCATCCTGTCCCTGCAGCTGAAAGTCACCCCCATAGCATGATGCTGCCACCACCATGTGTCACTGTTGGGATTGTATTGGGCAGGTGATGAGCAGTGCCTGCTTTTCTCCACACATACCGCTTAGAATTAGCACCAAAAATTTAAATCTTCGTCTCATCAGACCAGGGAATGTTATTTCTCATAGTCTGGGAGTCCTTCATGTGTTTTTTTGCAAACTGTATGCAGGCTTTCATATGTCTCGCACTGAGGAGAGGCTTCCATCGGCACCCTCTGCCATAAAGCCCCGACTGGTGGAGGGCGGCAGTGATAGTTGACTTTGTGGAACTTTCTCCAATCTCCCTACTGCATCTCTGGAGCTCAGCCACAGTGATCTTAGGGTTCTTCTTTACCTCTCTCACCAAACCTCTTCTCCCACGATTGCTTTGTTTGGCTGGACGGCCAGGTCGAGGAAGAGTTGTGGTCGTCCCAAACTTCTTCCATTTAAGGATTATGAAGGCAACTGTGCTCTTAGGAACCTTGAGTGCTACAGATATTTTTTTGGAACCTTGGCCAGATCTGTTCTTTTCCACAATTCTGTCTCTGAGCTCCTTGGGCAGTTCCTTAGACCTCATGATTCTCATGTGCTTTGACATGCACTGTGAGATCTTACAGTGCCTTGCAAAACTATTCCGCCCCCTTGAACTTTTCAACCATTTGCCACATTTCAGGCTTCAAACAAAGATATCAAATTTTAATTTTTTTGTGAAGAATCAACAAGTGGGACACAATTGTGAAGTAGAACGAAATTTATTGGATATTGTAAACTTTTGTAAAAAATACAAAACTGAAAAGTGGGGTGTGCATTATTATTTGGCCCCTTTACTTTCAGTGCAACAAACTCGCTCCAGAAGTTCAGTGAGGATCTCTGAATGATTCAATGTTGTCCTAAATGACTGATGATGATAAATATAATCCACCTGTGTTTAATCAAGTCTCCTGCTCTGTGATAGTCTCAGGGTTCTGTTTAAAGCGCAGAGAGCATCATGAAGACCAAGGAACACACCAGGCAGGTCCGTGATACTGTTGTGGAGAAGTTTAAAGTCGGATTTGGATCCAAAAAGATTTCCAAAATGTTAAACATCCCAAGGAGCACTGTGCAAGCAACCATATTGAAATGGAAGGAGTATCAGACCACTGCAAATCTACCAAGATCCGGCCGTCCCTCTAAACTTTCATCTCAAACAAGGAGAAGACTGATCAGAGATGCAGCCAAGAGGCCCATGATCACTCTGGATGAACAGCATGTGAGTTTAATGTGAGTGTCACAGCAAAGGGTCTGAATACTTATGACCATGTGATATTTCAGTTTCTCTTGTTTAACAAATTTGCAAAAATATCTGCATTTCTGTTTTTTTTTCTTTCAAGATGGGGTGCAGAGTGTACATTAATGAGCAAAAAATGAGAATTTTGGATCTTACTAAAGGGCTGCAATGAAAAAGAGTGAAAAAT
The DNA here is from genome assembly GCA_025379985.1 of Phyllomedusa bahiana. NCBI lineage: Eukaryota > Metazoa > Chordata > Amphibia > Anura > Hylidae > Phyllomedusa > Phyllomedusa bahiana. The sequence continues at coordinate 245,940 of JAODAL010000045.1, forward strand.
TTAAATGGGCCTGAATACTTTCCATACCCACTGTATGGAGCAGTTTCGGCCTGTTATTTCTAGTTTTATCCTAAATTCTGAACAGTATGATGTATAAATCCCCCACTAAACAGAGTGTAGAAAAAAACAGATATGAAATTATTTGTATTAACCATCAAATAGTGTGCAAAATCTGTGTTACATTCATATGAATGGGAAATCAGCACCGTAGTTTACATAGTGAACAAAATAATTTTTTTTTCCTTTTTTGCAGCAGATTATAGATCCACAATATGGAAATGAAAAACTGACTTGAAATCTGCTCAGAGTCCTTGTTGGGTAGCTGGGTAACCACAGATTTTGGTACGAAAAATAACAACAAAATCCGTGCACATGTTTTGCAGTCCATTGTGTTAATATACCCTAATATTCACACAACCAACTACCTACCATGTTTCCCCGAAAATAAGACACCACCCAAAGTAAGACATAGCAGAGATTTTGTTGAATTCCCTAATATAAGGCACCCCCCGAAAATAAGACATAGCGGAAATCATTGCTGCAGCTCCCCATACACAGGGCTGTCCCTAAGGGTGGGCAGAGAGAAAGGTGGGGGGAGGGGGGACTGGTGTTCCCAAGCCCTGTTCACCCCGAGAAACGGCCCTGGGACATATTGTTGTAGAAGAGTTTTGAAGGACCTGTGCAGGGAGGTCATGTGACTGTGATGTCACCACAGGTCCCGAACATCCCAGGACAGGAGACAGTGTACAAGTAAGTGAGGGATGGGGGGGAGAACAGAGCAATGACACTGACACACACATCTCACAGGATGGCTGATGGGGCATGCTGGAACTTCTAGTTCTACAAGTCCCAGCATGCCACATTTGCCATCCTTTGAGATGTCACTGCAGCTGCAATAAAATGTCCTTTACATACATATATCCTATGGTTTGTGACTCTAAACTTTAAGATATATATATACACACACACCCACACTAGTATAGCATGGTGTAATTTATTTGTGGAAAAATAAGACATCCCCTGAAAATAAGACATAGTGCATCTTTAGGAGCAAAAATTAATATAAGACGCCGTCTTATTTTTGGGGAAACAGGGTAAGCACACTTTAGCTGCCTTCCAAATTTCTTCTGTGCATCTTAAGGGCTGGTCACACAAAGGAACATCTAATTTCAGGACAGCTCATGTGTGAGAATGAAGAGGGCAGGGCTTACAGACGTTCTCCCCATTCACCTTAATGGGAGTTCCGAATATAGCAGTTTAAGTGGGTTTGGCTATATTTGGAAATTCAACAGAAAAGAATGGGGAGAATGGCTGCAAGCACCTCCCTTCTCACTCTCATACACAGTTAGCTTTTAGCTGGCTAGGAGCCGACCTGTGAATAGGATGATGCTTTGTGGAAACAACCCTTTAAGGTCTGTTCACATGGTGTTATAGACTACGTCCTAGGTATCTATCGGGATAGTGTGAAAAAAGGTACCCCAACAGATTCCATGATGCAGCCCCCATGACCCAATACAGCAAACCTAGTCCTGGCAGTTCTGTATATGTTTTTCCTACCGTACTCAGAAGCGTGATAAAGTATGCTTCTCCACAAGCGTATACCGTCAGTAAATAGAGCAAATCTAGTCCACACAAGACCACGTTTGCTCTATTAATATCGATGGAGCTGCTATGGCCATGTCATGACATCTTTTCATGGTACCCCAACAAATATTACGGATATAGTCCATAATGCTACGTGAATGAGACCTAAACAAGATAATTATTCTTAAAAGGGGTTCTCTCACCACAATGACTAGCTTTTAACAAGTAGGGAAAGGGAAATGAAAACTATTACTAAATACATTGCTCTTTTCATCCTGTTTTGTTTAGGAGATAAGGAAGATCCCCTCTTAGAGTACACGACAGGAGCTTATTTACATTACTTACTGACAAGCTTTAACCCTTTAGAGCTCTGTTGCCTTGTATACTTTTGTTTATAAACCTTCAGCACTAATTTCCCTCTAACTGGATCAGCTAGTAATAGCAGAGCTACTCACTGCTGTAGAACTACCCACAGCCTAATCAGAAAGTGTGAGCCTGAAACTTGCTGTGGCTTTGTAGAACAGTATGGCGAGACAACACTTAACTTTAATTGAATTAAAATGCAGCTAAATTCCCTTTAATTGTGTGCAAATGTAAGAAAAGCGCTATGTGTAAACCCAAGAGAAGAGACCAACGTAGTGAAAATATACTTTATTATATTAAAATGTTTTTGCGTTTGTAAACAATGAACATGTTGCAACACCAATGGGCGTTACTTACAGTTTCCAAACAATTTCTGGGTGTTAACCCAAACCTTCAAAACTATTTTACTTCTTTTCTGCTTCAAACATGCAAAATAAATAACATGAACACAGAAAGCATCAAAATGCTGGCCTTGTGGTACAAAATGCTGGTCACAAGTACACGGTAATGGCTCTGATGTCAGGAGAGGAGAAGAATGACAGGAAAGAGGATGGTCTCCAAGTGGCTAGGTATACATCACTCTGGCTTTAAATCAACACCGCCATTCTCTGCTCAAAGCAGATAGGATTTTTGTAAACAAGTAAAAATTTAACCATTAAAATAAGGCAAAGGAACATTCAGTTTCTCCAACATGCACACAACATAACAAAGCTATTTTCCTTGAAAAGTGGTAAGCGCTATCAAGTCTTGTCGAGGTCGCTATTTTGACGTTTATTCTCTCCCGCATTGGGTGGAGCACATATGGCAGAAATAATACTTTCTGCACAGCCTTTCCCAACACGTGGCATAAAATAGAGGGAGAAAAAACAGTGCAAACATTCCTTGTTGTCCTAAAAGACGTGGTCACTTATCAAGAGCACAAGTGACGAGCCCATGGAACTAGTTTAGTACATGAGACACAAAATCTCGCAGAATCCAGGCTTCTCATTCCCTTTTGTGGCTCTTAGACAATTAGTGCTTACAATCGGTTTCCTGTTCTCACAATGAATTCAGACAGCAACCATGTACATTCATTGTGATCTCTTGCTGTCACAGACACCAAGAAATGTCTCACAAGCCATTGAGCAATAAATACTATATACAAGTGGCAATGCTGACCAATTCCAGACAGGCCAGCAGATGGACAGTAACAGACCCCCCCCAAAAAAAAAGCTTTCACATGGTGAAGGGGTATTATTGCTGTATGACACATTGGACACACCATATTTACAAGTTCTTTCCAGAGGACCCTAGCTTTTTAAAGAGTTTTCTCCCTTTGGAGAAAAAGCTTTTCTTTTTCTTAGAGGAGGCAATTCCTTGAGGCATATCTGCTTTTTCAGGATTCTCCTTAGGCTCGACTCCTTGCTCATTGGGTTCATTGGGCAGTGAGTTTGACTGGTCAGTGGCTGCATCAAAACTAAACTATGAACAAAACAAAGCAAAAAGATTATACGTAAAGTTGTGCAGAAGTAAACAATACAGTTTATTATATCCAACTATAGACAAACTTCGTTATATATATGTTTATTTTATTATAGAATTCAAGGTGGAATTAAATATTCTTAAAAGGGTGTTCCCACCATAGACGGAATATTGATAGGATATGTCATCAAAGTCTGAAAGGTTCGGGTCCCACACACGGGACCCACACCTCCCTCAGGAATGGTACCCGAAAACTGTCAGCTGAGAACAGAGATTTGGTCGCGCTTGTCCTTTACTCGACGCTCAATAGTACCCGGAATAGAACAGAACTGAGAGTCGCGTGCAAGCTCTTATGGGCAAAGAGGTGAGACCTGCACCATCAAGACATTGATGGCATAGCCTATCGGTACGGCATTAACGTTTATGGTGGGGACACCCGTTCAAGAATTATAACACATTGAAAAAATTTAAAGCATTTTTTATATTTATCATTTTGAATCAATTCAAGCAAGTAAATTTTTTTCTTAATATATTTTTTCTATATTTAAAATATTAAATTTTTTTTTTAAACTTACTTCTCCAAGCACCATTGCTGAGAAGAGAAAGTGCAAAGTCACACAGGCACCATTCTGCTATTTTTTGTTACACTAGGACATTGCCCAGTTAAAAGGTATTAAACATATTTGTACTTAGTTGAAACATATTTTTTGTGACATTGTGTTGCTATAGTCATCGGGATACTGTGGAAAACATAGGCGTTACTACATCATCTACAGAAGATATAGGAAAGGAGTGCACAATGGGTTTATTCTACTGGTGCTGGGAAAGGCGTTCTCACTTACATGTCTGTCTGTCCCTTTCTGTCTAAATCTATCACTTGGTTCTTCTTCTCAACCTCTGTTGATCCCAAGAATGACACATACAGGCATAGACAAAAAGATAATATCAATTATACTGACAGCAGCATGATTACACCAAGCACAAATGCTGCAGATTTATGTGGGATGCGATAACATCTAGTCAAATGGTAGAATCTGCCCCATTTGTGCTCAAAATACGATCATAACGCTATAACTTTTAACATGTTACTTCTACTACTAGAAAGGTACACTGTCACTACTAATCTCCAGTGACAGAACAATGTTCACTCCTTAGCTGCATTACATAATCTAAACATTATCAGATATAGGCTTTTCGGTCTGGTACAGGTCACGTAAGGACATTCTCACCTCTTTTTCACCCTTTTTATGGACAGTTCCTGGAATTTTTGATTCTGGAGGCTGAGTTTGTGAAATCTCCAAGTAATTGGATGGCACAAGTCCCCGTTGACCATTTAATTCTCCCTGTTCACGTATATGGAGAAATCATAATTATTAATATTCATGCAAAATATTTCTGAAATAATGGTCAGAATCACATTCAGGTATTTTTTGTAAGGTCCCATAGTAGGCTCATTATAGTCAATGGCTGACAATGTAGCCTGTGAAAAAAGGCAAGGAGAGCACAAAGAAGCCTATTGCTTTACTGTTGCTACTGATACATCAGGCCTTATTTATCAAAACTGTCAAACAGCAAGACTGTCCTTGTTACCCATAGCAACCAGAGCTCAGCTTTCATCTTTCCAGAGCAAGTTACAAAATGAAAACGGCGTTCCGATTGCTATGGGCAACAGGGACAGTCTTACACTTAGACAGTTTGGAAAAATCGGGGTCGGTCCCCATTTGTGCCTTCGTGAGACATTCATGTGATACTCTGTGTCCACTCGCTAGCAAGGCTTTTATTTTTTAAAGCAGATAAAATTGTAGCCACCTCTCCGCGAAAAGCAGAACTAGGTCTGTAAGGCTCTACTCACATGACGGAATTGTTTCTGCACCAAAATCCACATATTTATATTATAAAATAATAAATAATTTAATTTGCAAGATTGTAGATTAAACACTAAAATAATAAAAGAAAGAAAAAAATAACAAAGAGACCCATCAATTATTCCACCCAAATTTCGGATGGAACCCATGTCTGTAGGCATGGGAACAGATTAGGCCCTTTGAGTGACGCCAAAATCCAGTGCACAAAATTAAATTCTGCAGAAGCGACCTGCATGGATCTTTCCTATGGGGTCTAAAGGGTTTGCAGCCTAAACAGTGACATTGTGCTAGGAGTCATTGAAATCAAACTAATATCTTCAAAATGGTGCAGAAAAGGAACAAAACCAATTAGAAGAGTGTAGAACGTTTAATTGATACAGGGATTAAATAGTAATATCATAAAATGGAAAAATCTCAGCCGTGGCAGCCACCCTACTAGGATTCAAATCCAATTGTGATCTTTTTTTCCTTTCTTTAGTTATTCAGGTACGTGTAAGCCCTTTACATTTACAGTTATTGAAACAATCATGTGGTCTGTGTGTGGTTTCTGGTTCTGAAATGATCCTTACAACATTCATTTTAGCAACACAAATTACAACTGAGAGAAGATGGCTTACATAATAAAATCCATCTTCATCCATTGGTCCAAACACTGTGATGACATCTCCTGCAGTAAAGCTCAGCTCTGCCTGAAAAACATATAAATATGCTTGAATGTGCATTAACAACGTGCTTTCTCCAATGGCAGTGGACAATGCATAAAGAAGCTGCCTTCTATGAACACAATGATCTGATCCACATATGCAACGGGCCACTCAATCTCCACATTTTTATCCAAATGCAGCACTATTGCACAACTAATTAAAATAGTTTCTCAACATCAAGGGAGATCTAGTGATTCAGGAAAGTTCATCAACAGAATAAAGGCCTAATTTTACATTTTCCATAAACTTCCTTTCAGCTTGAGTATCTTTTACACAAGAACTTTTCCCCATTGTATAAAGCTCACTCCATACATTGTTTCCCCGAAAATAACACAGTGTCTTATATTAATTTTTGCTCCTAAAGACGAGCTAAGACATATTTTTAGGGGATTTTTTTTTCTATGAACAATAATTCACATTTATTGTTGAACAAAAAATCAACATGTATGAATATACTGTAGTGGTTTCATCACAAACATTAGCATAAGCAGCCAAACTCTGAATTTCATAACTAGAAATCCACTAGGTCTTATTTTTGGGGGTGTCTTATTTTAGCAAAACAGGTGAGTGAGTCCAGCAAACATCCAGAGTACGAGATTAAAGGATAATCCAACTTTATTTCCAATATGTATAGACAATGAAGATTCTCACATGGTGAACACACCAAGAGAGATGCTAACGTGTTTCGGAAATGACTTCCTTAATCATAGCTGGACTCACTCGCCTGTTTTGCATGGATGGTCATTAGAGGTTGGCTTCCGCCTCTTTGTTCAAACTTTGTTTTTGCTACTATTGTCTTTTTTTAGAGTAAACAGGGTAACAAATTACAGTACATGCATTAACCCTGTTTAAATCACATCAGCCTATGTTATACTGTATATGTATAAAGGATTCCTCACTAAGTCTACCACTACAAAACAACCACCCAAAAAGTATACCTTTCCATACACATTTTCCATAAATGTAAAAAAAAAATAAAATAAATTTCGCCCCCACTGGAATGAGCTGTACACATTTGTCATAAGCACCAGAAGCTTTTTCCGGCACATACTACTAAATCTAAAAAGATTAGAATATTATCAAAAACTGAACTTACGTTCGTAATGCAAGTCAAATGGAGAGACCCATATATTGTATAGACTCATTATACACAGAGTGATTACATTTCAAGCGTTTATTTCTTCTAATGTGGGTGACTATTTCTTACAGCTAATGAAAACCCAAAATTCAGTATATCAGGAAATTAGAATAATGTGAGGTCAATATTGTTGACTCATGGCTCCACATGTATGAAAACTTTCTAGGTCTAAAACTCACTTTGTTGCCCAGAGCAGCCAATCAGAGCCACCCTTTCATTTTTCCAGAGCACTATATGAAATGAGAGGGGCGCTCTGATTGGTTGCTATGGGCAACATAGTGAATTTTAGACCTAGACAGTTTTCATACATGTGGCCCATAGTGTCACACACAAAGGTTTTCTCAGCTTTTAGATGGTCCCTCAGTCTGGTTCAGTAGGCTATACAATCCTGGGCAAGACTACTGACTTGACAGTTTTTCCAAAAAGGGAGGTTGGGTCTTTGGGACCCCTTAAAAAAGGGGAGGGGAAGCCCCCAAAAGGTCAATGCTGTATCAAAGCATATTAATGGAAATTTGAGTGGAAGGAAAAAGTGTGGTAGAAAAACGTGCACAAGCAACATGGGATAACTGCAGCCTTAAAAAGACTGTCAAGACAAGGCCATTCAAGAATTTGGGAGAATTTCACAAAAAGTAGATTGTGGCTCCCAATCAGTGTTTCCCAAGGGAACCCACACTAAAAGGGACTTATCTAAAGGAATGGGCTACAAACAGGCCCCCCCCCCCCCAAGGGCCGCCGGGGGCCCCGGGGAAAACCCCCCCGGGGGGCCCCCCGACCCGCTGGCGGGGCCCGGGGGCATTCCCGCGGGCCCCCGGGGCCGTCCGCGACCCGGTCCCTGGACGCCCGGGACCTGGCCCCGAGGGCCCAGGGGCCCGGCCCCCCGGGGGGGTTGGGGACAAATTTGCCCCCGGACCCCCCGGGGGCCCTGCGCGGGTGTCGCGGGCACAGCGCACTAGCGCTGCGCCCCGCTGATCCCCCCGGCAGGCTAAAACGCATTAGGCCTTCAGCCTCCCGGGGGCGGGGCCCCCTACGGGCGGGACGTAGGCGCCCCGGTTTGACGTCAAAATCCCCCCGCGCCGCCTATGGGGAAACGGAAGGACCCGGGGGCAGCTCGGAGCGGGGGGGCCCGGGGCAGGGCCGGAGCCGGGGTAAGGGGGCTGGTTGTTGTTTTTTTTTTTTTTAAATCTACTTACAAGGGCCTTAAACTAAAAAGGGGGCCCTTTGGCTTTTAAAGGGGGCCCCTGACTACCCCAAAAAGGGGGCCCCCTAAACTACCAAAAGGGGGGGCCCCTGATTTCTCTAAAGGGGGGCCCTGACTAGCTAAAGGGGGGCCCGGGGACTACGCTAAAGGGGGGCCCTGGCTCCCTCTAAAGGGGGGCCCTGGCTTCTCAAAAGGGGGGGCCCCAAAATGGAAATTTAAAGGGGGGCCCTGATAATAAAGGGGGGCCCGGGACAAAATAAAGGGTGGGCCGGGGCTCCAAAAGGGGGCCCCGGAAAACTGAAAAGGGGGCCCTGGCTACTGTAAAGGGGCCGGGGCTAACAAAAGGGGGACCCCGGGGGCTAACAAAAGGGGGGGCCCTGGCTAATAAAGGGGGGGCCCTGGCTAAAATTAAAGGGGGGCCCCTGACTACAAAAAAGGGGGGCCCCTTGACTAAAAAAAAGGGGGGGCCCTTTTACAGAAAAGGGGGGGGCCCTAAATAAAAAGGGGCCCCCCTTGGCTACGCAAAAAGGGGGGGCCCCTTGATAAAAAAGGGGCCCGGGGAAACGTTTAAAGGGGGGACCTGACTACTCAAAAAGGGGGGCCCCGGGCTACGTTTAAAGGGGGCCCCTGACTACTTAAAGGGGGGCCCTGGCTACGAAGGGGCCCTGGCTACTCTAAAGGGGGGCCCTGGCTACTCTAAAGGGGGGCCATGGTTTATCTAAAAGGGGGGCCCGGGGGCTAAAAAAGGGGGGGCCCTGGTAAAAAAGGGGGCCCGGGCCCTAAATAAAGGGGGGGCCCTGATAAAAAAGGGGGGGGCCCTGACTAATAAAGGGGGCCCTGGCTACATAAAGGGAGGCCGGGGACTAACTATGGGGGCCCCGGGGTACATAAAGGGGAGGCCGGGGAAATAGCTAAGGGGGCCCGGGGGAAAAAGTTTTAAGGGGGCCGTGACTAGCAAAGGGGGCCGGTTTAGTTTAAGGGGGCCGTAAATTGCAAAGGGGGTGCCCTGGCTACATAAAGGGGGCCCCCGGGCCCTACTTAAAGGTGGGCCCGGGTAAAATAAGGGGGGCCTCTGACAAAACAAGGGGGCCCTGACTAGAAAAAGGGTGCCCTGACTACAAACAGGGGGGGCCCTGAAAAAAAAAGGGGGCCCCTGGCTACGTAAAGGGAGCCCCGGGGAAGGGTAAAGGGGGCCCCGGGACTCCCTACACACTTGAAAAAAAGGGAGACCCCTAATGCTGTATACTCCCAAAAGGGGGCCCCCTTTTACTGCCTGTAAAAACTACCTAGAGGGAGACCCCTGTCTGATACTCCCTTTAAAGGAGGTTTTAAAATGCGGGTTTACTCCCTAAAGGGGGCCCCCTAACTGGTTGAAGCCTATAAAAAGGGGACCCAAAATCCCCTACGTCAAACAAATTTGGGGTCCCCCAAACCAACTGTACCCTATAACTTGCCAAAACGGGGGGGCCCTGATTATCTAACTGGGGGCTTTTTAAATTCCCCACCCGTGGCTGGGTAGCCCCCCCCACCTACCTGGGGCCCGGGCTTAAAAACTTATCCAGCGGGAGTCTACTCCCAAAATAGGGCCTATCTAGTTACGGGGGCCCTTGCCTTTTGGGCCAAATACCTGGGGGTTTGCCTTCCTCCCCGGGAAATATAATTGGGGAGGGCAGCACCCCATAGTTGTAGCATTATCTCCGGGGGGGTTTAGTCCTCCCCCCACCCCCCAAACCCCCTTAGGTTTGGCCTCTAGTTATGGCCTGTACCCGCCCCTCCCACCCCTGGGTAGTTTGTACAGGGGGGGGGAATAGGTAAAGAGATGCGGAAAAATTGGAGGATTCTAAGATATTTGTGTGTTTTTTCTGCTGGTTTGAGTTGTGGCCGGACAAGTCTTTCAGGTGATGGGAAAACGGGATGCAGGGGGAAAAGGGGGAAAAAAAAAAGCGACTCAAGAGAAAAAAGAACACCCCTCAGATAGGACTTCTCCGGTGGTCCTTATTTCAGGGGTTATTTTACTTCTATATTGGATCAAATTTCTGTATTTACGTAATTTTGATGTGACCCGAGTGGTGTCTGACCTCTATGTGGTTCCATAAAAGCAGTGTTGTAGGTTATTTGGCATTAGTATAGTGGCAGAGTTTCATGTGGTTTTTCCCTTGTAAGAGTGGAAAAGGGAACACCCGAACCCCGTGTAGGAAATTAGACTTTCTTTCTTGTTTGGGGTTTTTTTTTGAAGGTGGTGAGGGGCGTGACCAAGGGAAAAGTTTTAGGGGGATAGTGTTTGGGGGGAAAGGGGGGTAGTGTATGCGGGCGGAGGGGGGTAGTTTTAAAGCGGGGGAGGGGGATAGTGTTTTCGGGCCCGGGGGGGGATGTGTATGCGGGCGGGGGGGATGTGGGATGCGGGCGGGGGGGGGGGATAGTGTTGCGGGGGGAGGGGGTAGTGTATGCGGGCGGAGGGGGGGTAGTGTATGCGGGGGGGGGGGATAGTTTTATTTCGGGCGGAGGGGGATAGTGTATTGCGGGCGGGGGGGATTGTTTATGCGGGGGGAGGGGGATATTGTAGGGGGGAGGGGGTATTGGGATGCGGGCGGAGGGGGGGGTAATTTTTGGGGCGGGGGGGTATTGTTTGCGGGCGGGAGGGGATAATTTTATGCGGGGGGGGGGGGATAGTGTATGCCGGGGGGGAGGGGGATAGTGTATTTCGGGGCGGAGGGGAAAGTGTATTTCGGGCGGAGGGGGAAAAGTGTATGCGGGCGGAGGGGGATAGGGGGTTTTGTGGGCGGAGGGGGATAGTGTATGTGGGTGGAGGGGGGGGTAGTTTTATGTGGGTTTGGGGGGGGATTGTGTATGTGGGTGGAGGGGGAAAAATTTTATGTGGGTGGAGGGGGGAAAATTTTTATGTGGGTGGAAGGGGGGAAATTTTTTATGTGGGTGGGGGGGGAAATTGTATTTCGGAGGGGGGTATTTGTTGGGCGGAGGGAGTTTTTGTTTGTGGGCGGTGGGGGTTTTTGTTTGTGGGCGGGGGGGGGATATTGTTTGGGGGGGAGGGGGGGGAAATTTTATGTGGGCGGGGGGGGAAATTTTATGTGGGGGGGGCGGGGGATATTTTTTGGGGGTATTGGAGGGGGATATTGTATGTGGGCTATTGGGGGGGGATATTGTTTGGGCTATTGGGGGGGATATTTTTATGTGGGATTGGAGGGGGATAAATTTTATGTGGGGCTATTGGAGGGGGTATTGTATGTGGGGGGATTGGAGGGGGGTATTGTAGTGGGCTATGGGAGGGGGATATTGTATGTGGGCTATTTGGGGGGGGAAATTGTATGGGGTGGAGGGGGGGTATTGGGATGTGGGTGGAGGGGGTATTGTTTGTGGGTGGAGGGGATATTGTATGTGGGTGGAGGGAGATATGGATGGGGCTACTTAGCCCTGTGTCTATGATATGTGAGACAGACAGATATGTGACTCACTTTCTAAATTTTACTACACAATCAGTTTTTGTTTTCACACTGCATTTGTGGTAAAAAAGGTGCGTTTTTGTCCAAGAGGCCCGGGAAAATTTTTTATTTACAGTAGGGGGGGGCCCCCCCCCAAAATAAATTCCCCTGGGGCCCCAACCCCCCCAGTCCGACACTGGCTACAACTTTTCGAAATTCCCTTTTGTCAAGCCCTTGTACCCCGGGGAAAGCTTTTTAAAGGGGGAAACGAATTTTAAGCCCCAAGGAGGGAAAAAAAGGAACCCCAGTTTTGTCAGTGGGCCCAAAAAAGTCTTATTTTCCCAAAATAAAATTTTTGATTTCCCCCGGAAAATTTAAAAGGGCCCAGAGATGAAGGGAAACGTTTGAAAATTTCCCCAATCCCAAATTGCTGAAGGGGCCAGTGTGCAGTTTCCACACTCAGTGATGGAGTTTTACAGAGATGCTGATTTTATTTTCTAGCAGGACCTAGAAATTTCCCCAAATGCCAAAAGTACCCAAAAAACTGGTGTGGCCGAGGCCCACTAAAAGGTAGTTGCCTGTTTTGCCCCTAGGGCGGAGATATTTTCCGGGGAGGTATAAGCAACCCTGCCACCCCAAAGGGGACCTTTGGGCCCTTTGGGGGGATAAAGGGGCCAGACGTATGTTTTGTCAGCACACTAAGTGGGTTGGGGAGATGTTTATTTTGGTTGTTCTGGGTAAACTCTTAAAGGGAGTAGAAAACGTGTCGGTGGGGTCTACTCCCCCTGTTTTCCCCCCGACCGTTTTGGATAGGGGTCGGGATTTTCCCATAAAAAAACTGCGGCCTTAGGTGTACGGGGGGGTTGGTCTGCAACCCGAGTGGACGAAAATGAGCTGACAAGAGGCTTTGGGCCTCCCCCCGAGGGGCTTGAGGAAGCGGGAACCAGGGGAGATGTTGACTTTATTTTGGTTGGGGTGGATGGTAGGGTCCAGACCACAGGTTAGATAGGAAATAAAAATGTATGCTTAAATTAGTGGCTGGGGCGGCCAGGTTTGTTTTGTACGTTTTTCTGGGGTGCCCGGCTGTACGTTTAACTGTGCCTCAAAAAAGGCCCGGCTGAGGCCAGGTGAAGAAAAAAACCTTTTGGGGCGGTGTGCCATTTTGTTGACCCAAAAACGGCTTTGCCCTGAGCAAGGGACCCCAAAGGGGAGGCCAAAATGGCGTCCCCCGGGGCAAGGGTGAGTTGTCACATGGGGTTTAAAAAAACCACGTTATTAAAGTGTTGTTGGCCAAGGGAAAATCAAGTGACCCCAAAACCCCCTTGAGAAAACTATTTCAGTATTTTTCAGAGGGAAAATGGGGGGAATCCATACTCAATAAAACAAACCCAGCTGAAGGGGGCTAAACAAAGGCAACTTGGGCTCCCATATCATCTCAGCAGTACCAGAGCCTGAGCGCCTACATGCCACGCTGCATTGAAGCGTAAATTTATGCAAAAACCCCCCAAACGGAAATATTAAAGGGTTTATTTTACTGTAAAAAAAACCTTCAGTAAAAGGGCCCAAAATTTTTTTGTTTAAAAATTCTTTTTTTTCAATAGGTCTTATACAATATTCTAATACACTGTTTTCATTAGCTGTAAGCCATAATCATAATAAGTGCTTGAAATATATCGCTCTGAGTATAATGAGCCTATACAATATATGGGTTTCTCGATTTTACTTGAATTATAGACATAAATTAACTTTTTGATGATATTCTTAATTTTTTGAGATGCACTAGTATGCTAACAAACACACCATAATGTGAACAAAGACGCGGTGGCCGGAAAAAATAAGAGATAGGGACGATAAACTGGAGATAAATTAGCCTTATCTGTCTCATTTAGACCTAACATAGTGGAACTTTTTTTTTTTCTTGTGTTTTAAGCCTCCTTGTTTAACTGTCTATAAACAACTTGTGGTTAAGACTTACTCAACTTCACAGATCCGCAGTGAGTAACAAGTAGCCCAGGGTCACATCAAATTGCGGCAAGTTAGTATCTGTATGGCTATGGAGTACTGTTTCCACATAATAGCACTGTTCCTATGCAGGCATGGATGTGCTGGCAGAGGACGTAACCCTATGTGATCTGCTTATTTATTGCAACCCTTTGAAGGTAACCTCTTTCATAATCTTAAAGCGAGAAAAGCTGTAGCTCTTAATTTGCTGCTCAATAACAAAGAAACAGAGGAAGCACTGAAGCTTTTCCAAATGTTAATCATTTTTTTAAAAGGTACCTCAACATCAAGGTTGGGAGAAGTTTCTTTTGGATTATAATCAAATATAGCCACCATTGACCTGGAAATGCTCGAATTGGATATGCTGGTCTTCGGTTGTGAGCCTAGTGGTAACAGACAAATTTATCAGTCCATTAATACTTGACAACAGAGTAACAGAGTTACGGACAGAAATCTTACAACAGATCTTGATGAAAGTAAAATTAATATTTTGTGCTTTTCACAAAAATAATGTACAATGCAATTTTTTTCCACTCAAATTTCAAACATCTCCACTAAATGTTTTTGGTTGTGTATGTCAAACACAAAGAAAAAAAGGCATGATTTGCAGACATTGAAGCCAACCCATCAGATGGTTTATGCTGCCCTAGTAGATTACAGGAAATGATAAAGGCACAGAAACGAAGGGCGACATATATAAACGGGCTGCATAAGTTTCCTGGTGTACTTTGAGTCAAAAAACTGTCGCAGCCCTGTCTAACAGATGTATGGATGGTTGTACCGCAAAAGTTGGCACAGTCTGCACTAGACATGACACTTTTGAATGCGCCAAAAATTCACCAAAGTTTGGTGCGAACCTGCCATACAAATCCATACCATGGTTGAGGCAAAGTTTGGTGCATAACACTATGTGACTATTAGGTACATGGAATTGCTTGTTGGATATTTACCTGCAGCATTATTCTCTTCATGAGCAGATGCCCGTTGCACTGATAAAATAAGGAGAAATAAAAAAGGTAAAGAGCTTAGTTTTCATTTAAGTTGGAAAAGTTAAAAAGAATGTGTCACTATGACATGCTGCTTTACATTTACAGCATGTATTAATATTCCCTAGTAGAGCTGTGTGTCTAAGTGCATCCATTTAACACCCCAATCAAAACAGGGACACTCGCATGGAGGATCATATGTGAGCCTTTACGCCAAGCCTGCACAATATCTGGCCCGTCTATATAAACTACGAGGGTGTTCCCAGGTGGTCTTGGGGCGGTCCTGGGTGGTCAGAAGGGTGGATCCAGGTGGTGCAGCCCCAGACTCCTGCAAAATTGTGCAGGTCTGCCTTACACCGTCAGGGACCATGACTTAATTATACATTGTGGCTTTGATTGATACAGTAATGTCACGTGGATGTGGCAGGCTCAGAAACTGTGCCCTTGTCATCCACTGAGGTGTCAGCTGTAAGAACACAGTTGACACCCTTCTACAAAAGCTGGGATAAGAATTAATAATGCAAAAGGCTGTTTAACCCCTTAGGTAACTAGCCAACTAATAACAAGCCCACTTAAGAGGTTTAAACCATAAAGGGAGAGTTGCATTCACTGTGTTTACCTATTAGTAGTACCAGGCATGTGTACAAATAGGCTTCTTAATAGAGACAATTTAACATTAAAAAAGCAGCATTTCCTTCATTGTCCATATAATAGAATTTTTTTATTTTTTTTTACATTAAACCAACAACAAAAATAAAACCAAAATGAATCACTTTTGTGTACCCCAACACATACTGTGAGGCAACACCTAAGGAAAGATTTATATTATATAAAAAAAAAAAAAAAAAAAAAAAGATTATGCCATTGCAAAAGTTTTGTACTGTGCAAAACTAGGTAGGATAAGAAAAAAAAACAAAAAAACTAATACAGTATGAAGAACAGCACGCAAAATAAAACAAAAATAATTTCTTCCACAAAAAACAAGTCTGCATATGGCTATGTTGAGGGAAAAATTTGAAATACCTTTCTTGAAATGGGATGATCAAATACAAAAAAGAAATAATCTTTGATGCTTTCAAGACAGAGTCTGTTAGGGCTTTAAAGAAAGCAAGAATTGTATTTTCGAAACACCTTTAACACTTCTGTTGATGACATACGGCAGCTGTATAAAAGCTTATTTTTTTTTAAATGCACTTAATCTGCATTTAGGAAGCCTTATCTAAATATGTGTTAAAGAAATGACATTTTACTTTTTTTTTTTCTTTTCCATATCATGGACTCTAGTGGGATGTAGATACCACAAGAGAACATACTCTAAAGCAGTGTTCCCCAACTCCAGTCCTCAAGGCACACCAACAGGTCATTTTTCAGGGTCCCCACAGAATTGCACTGACAATAATGATATACCTTGTGGCAGAATGCAGACAATAATGATGATCAAACACTGTGCAGAATGCACTGACAATAATGATATCACCTGTGCAGAATACACTGACAATAATGACTTCACTCTGAGCATGCTAAGGAAAGCAGAAAACATTACTTTTTTGTGTTGCCTTGAGGACTCAGGGTGTAGGAACACTCAGCTCTAAAGGGTCACTTTTCTAGCTGTATTTAGTGCAGAAAACAAAACAGAAGCCAGGATGTGGATTAGCTCCGCTGAATGAGGTTAATCAGCATCCTTAGTGTCACAGAAACAACAAATCTTTGATATTGGATATGAAAAACAAATGTCACAAAGGAAAATAAATATCCCATTAAAATTAACTTTTTTTTCAAAACAATTATAACCCTCATGTAACAAATCCACATAACACAGTCTGAGACACAAAAGTTTATTACTCACTCTTCTGAAGACCGGTGGGTTTAAGGGTGTAAAACCAATGCTGTTAATCAAGAGGTAGCATCTATCCTAAAAGTGTATTACGGACTAAATGGATCACCAAAATGTTAGGGTGAAAGGGGATCTTACTCTAGTTAGGCCCTACAAAGTGACCCTAAGTGGAGCACCTGCCCCGAAAATGATGACTGCAGTCTATCCCTTATACATCCTATAAATCAAATAGATAGCCCAACCGCGTTTCCACAGCAAATTTCCTCAGTGGGCAGCATATAAAAACATATAAAGAAGCAGAAGTAACAGGGATATGTGATCCCATGTGAGGATTTATGACCCTGTCATGATAGGTCTTGAGCCAGCTTAAATAGTGTGCCAACTAAAGGACTGCCCTAAAGAGGAAGGGTCCAAAACTTGTTCTGAAGTTTAGGGTACCAAACGAGTGTTATGTGGATTTGTTATATGAGGGTTTTAATTATTTAAAATATATGTTACATTTTATGGGATATTTGTTTTCCTCTGTGACATTAATCCTCATCCTTGACACAGATTTTACTGTAAGGCTAGGTCTACAAAACACAGGACAAAAAACTTGTTGAAAACCAAAACCTAAAAACTGTTTTGAATGTGAGTTTTTTGTCCGAAGCAGCTGAGTTTCTGATGAGTTTTTTGGGTGGTTTTCAGTTTTTTGGCATGTTTTTGGGCAGTTTTTAATGTATGCAAAATCCATGTACTTTGTTGAAGACCTGGGCAGTTTTTCAGCAGAAACGTCCAAAAACCGCAGAAAAACGGTGAAGTTGATTACAAAGACTTCAATATTAAATTTTCTGCCTTGCAACATGTAATAAAAAACGACCAGCAGCAAAAACTAGCAGAAAAAAAATGTTCTTAGGAGACTACAGAATGTTTATACTAATAAAGTCTATCAGGACTTGGTTTCAGTCGTTTTTTTCAGCGGTTTTAGAAAATGAAAAACGCTGACAAAAAATGATTGCTTTAGTGTGCTGTATAGACATAGCCTAAGAAAAAAGTGAAATACGTAGCAGAAATCTGAGGATATTCCTTGGATTTGTAGCAAGACCAATAAGATTTATTTATTTTTTTTTAAAGCCTATACTCCCCTTCCTCCACTTCTCTGTTCCATTGCTGGCTCTCCCTGGTTTTCTGTTAACCTTTGTTCTCTTCTGAATGGGACGTCACTGCTGCAGCAGTCACATGCCCCTGCCTACAGAACATTTCGGAAGAGAACAGCTCTGAACATTGGTGACAACATGACAGCAGCGATGACCTTGGGTTAAAAAAAAGAATGACTGTAAAAAGAAGACCAGGCAGAGCCATCGCTGGAATAAAGGAGCAGAGCTATTTGGATAGCGTTTGAGCTACTTTACCACTGTATATACTCTATGTGCCTGTTTCATGTACTGGATATTTTTGTGTCATATACTGCAGTGATTGGTCCCCCTGTTTCTTCTTTTCTAAATTCTTCACAAGCACCGAATACTATCCAGGAAAAGTCATGCCCTAAACTACACCCATCGCAAACCAAAGCCACATCCAGCTTTTACCCATGTAAACCTGGACAGCATTTTTTTGGTTGAAAAAGTACCAACCCTAGACATACCAAGTGTTTCCCAAGAGTCGGAAAGCGCTTTCTTTCCAGAGCCTCTGTTAAGAACTTTGGGGTTGTTTAGGAAGAAAGAGCTGCATTTTACATGTGGATTTGTGTAGGCCATAAAATACTGCAGTAAATTACAGTAGTAGACAAAAGGGTGATATCTTCCAAATCTCATTTATATGATACTTACATGTTACAGCTTATATTTTACACTTTAGCATGTTACAGTTTTTTTTTTTTTTTTAAGTCTGCAGCATGTCAATTATGCTGCCAATTTCCCCCCTTCTAATGCAGCAGGTGTTAAAACCATTGTGGAGCTGCAGCAAAATTCACATTTTAAGCATGCACATTTTGCAATGGATTTGGATGGTGTTATTTATTTTATCACATCCTCATTTTTTAGCTTACTATTTTTGGTGACTTTTGTTCACCATGTAGTATATATTTTTTGATCTATGTGGAATCATATACTGAGCAGGTATTTTTAGTCTTATTATTGAGCATTGCCTTGATATCGAATTGCATTTATCCGTTATAGGTCTTTGTATAGTTCCTATATGTATATTTTGAAGCTGTGAGTATTGTCTTACATTTCCTTTACCATACCACTGTATACTTTGATGTTGGAGTTAGTCTGGCCAGTTTTGTATTCTTTATTGTCTTGTGATATCTACTTCTCTTTTTAATAGTTTAAAATTTTTTTGTATGTGTTTTGTGTATCATTAAAATGGAATTATGCATTTTATTATAACAATTCTGTAAAAAAAAAAAAAAAAACAAAACAAAAAACATCTCAAACCATCAAAAAAGTTTATATAATAAATACGAAAAAGCCGCCAGCAGACATTCTATTTAGGGTGTGGGCTTTTATAGTTGGTCTCTTGTGTTTTAATATTTTAACAGGTCTGTCATAGTAAGGGTATGTTCACACGGTGTACGCTTATAGAACACGCCGCAATACGCCGGGTGTTTTGGAGCGAAACTCTGAACAGTGCGTCTTTACAAAGCACGGGGGGAGGCTGCCGGGCGCTGGCCCCATAGACATTCATTGTTATCGGCGTGTATTCACAGCTAACAACTGACATGTCACTTTTCTCCACCGGTGAACAATATGATCGTATTGTACGTGCGGGGCGACGACGCGTAATCATAGCTCTCTATGAGAGCTATGGATTACCGTAATTGCGGAGCACATTTTGCTGCGTATAACATGCAATACGCGGTAAAATGCGTGCCAAGATAAGCCATGTGAACATACCCTAACTGGTTCTCTTTTAAAAATAGCCATTTCCACATCAAAATGCAGGCCCTTTACTCATGTAAAGCACAGCCCCAATGACGCTATGCGCTCACAACTGATGCTTGCCAGTACGATCCATTCATAAGGTCTTATTTATGGGTTGCATTTTTGTGTATTGTATTTCTGTTGACATTAACGAGAAAAGGAAGCAACTCAGGTTTTGACAAAAATAATTAAGAGCTTGTAATTGAGCTGTAAAGCAAGAAACAATGCTTTTTTGGACTTGCTTAATTGCAAGATGATAACTACAGTAGATGTAACCAAGACCAAGTCTTTAAATGGAGAACTGAAAAGTTTTATTTTGTCAAATACTCATCAGAAATTACTAACACGACTGTTCTGCTCGATAGCAAAGTAGCCAAAAAGCATTTCTGGTGACCAGAGACATAGAAAGCATGCGAAAGGGCACAGCACAAGGAAGCACAGACCTTTCTTGGATCGCCGAGGTTTAGGAGGAGGAATAGCGAAGCAGCCTGAAGAAGCAAGAGGAGTAGGAGGAGAAGTAGTAGAGAAAGCTTCGATTTCTTTAAGACAAGAAAAAAATAAAAGAAGCAGCACAAACAGAGCAGTACAAAGTAAGCAGAAGAAGCAGCAAATACATCCCAAAACAGGCAGCAAACATGGCTCAGCATAAAAAGCACAAGCTATAAAAGTCGGTTACAAGGTGTCTCTAACATGTGCGCATAGAAATAGCATAGACAGAGATGCTTAAATTATTATTTTTTTTTTTTACCAATTTCCAAGGGGATATCCAGGAAATAATACTAAAAAATAGTTAATTACAGCAAATAAAGAACAGAAACTCACAATGCTACCCGCGCCCAAGATCTGAAGGACCATTCTGTCATGACGTATGCGACTGTTTCAATACAAATCTGATTAACGATTCTACAGTGGCAGTCATACAAAGACAAATCCATACATTAACTTCATGAATACATGTGTTATGATACAATCATTATATTGCACACAGAATGGTTCCTTAAACCCCTGGTAAGCTACTTGGATCATAAGGTATATGTATTATTATGTCTTCCAGACAAGTGGATCTCTCAAAAAGGCATATGTTGCCTCATTGAAGGGTAGCAATATATATAATTGGCACAGTTATTTTTAGGTTCATACAGTTCAATGTCATTTAGTGTACAATAATGATTCAGCCTTTTTTCAAAATATTGAAATGTATTAATGTATTCCTATTTCTAGGACAACTTAATAGCCAAGAGCAAAATGTTTTTTGTTTTTTTTTATAAAAGATTTGGCTGAAGGTCCTTTTAAACAGGCTGATGATCAGGAATGAACATGTGTACAAAAGTTCATTGATGATCAGCGACCAGTGTACACAAGCCCTTAATGAACTGACAAACAAGCAAACACTTTTTTGTTAGTTGTAGCGGATTGATTATGCAGGCATAAATCCGCTCAGTGGTCTGCAGAACATCTCCCATGTAAACATGGCATGTGCCACTGACATAATGCAAACTAAATAATCATATTCCTCGCCAACGCACTGCACATTAGTCAGCGTGAAAAGCTGTTTCAATGAGCAGCAAATTTATTGCTATATATAATCAATTCTGACCCATGTGACTGAAATGTGTAAAAGGGCCTTAATTCTGTATTGCATATAAGACTCATTTAGTGTAATGTACACAAACATAACTTCATCTTCTTTATAACCCCAATTCCAAAAATTATGGGACGCTGGGTAAAATACTGCCAGGAGTTTCTAAAGGAGGTAATGGTTTAAAAAAAATAAATAAATAAAAAATAGAAAAATGTCTAACAACTTCTGATAAGTGATCTATTGTGAATAAAATATGGCTTTAAGGGCTTGTTCACACGGAGTAAACACTCTGTGTTACAAGCGCTTTTAGGATCCGTCTTGGGGTCCGCACTGTCAGATCTAAACAATTAGCGGTGAAACATGCAATTCTTTTCAAGACGGACCCGAGCTGCGCTTTTGAAACACACACTCCGTGTTCGGTATAGACAGCAGTGATAATCTCACTGCTAATTGTTTAGATCCGTCTTGGGGACCGACAGAGCGGACCCCAAGACGGATCCTAAAAGCGCTTGTAACACGGAGTGCATACGCCGTGTGAACAAGCCCTAAGATGTAGAAATCATTGAATTCATGCTTTCTTTACAATTTAGGCTTAGTTCATATTTTGCATCGGAGACGTGGAGATCAAGCTTGCGGCACAATTTTTTCCGTCATTCCCAATGGAACATGCAATGAGGGTTCCAAACGGAACCTCTGGTGCATATGTAAGTCAGGTCTTACACAGCATCCCCATTTACTTAGAATTTGGGTTGAATAATTTTTTTTCTTTTTTGGGAACTTGTTTGAAGTTTATGCATCACGCTATAGACACCCTCTTATTTCTAAAGTTCAACATTAGCTTTACTTATAAGACACCTGTATCAAAGACATGAAAAAATCTGTTTTTTTTTTTCTCTAACAATAAAGGTATGTTCACAGGGCATGTTCAATACGCTTTTGGTCTGAAAAATGCATTGAAAAGCGCTGTGTAAAACGCATCCAAAAGGCAACCAACAAGCAGGTGTGTGTTTAGATGCATTTTTGCTATAGCTGAAAAGCACCTTATAGCTTTAAAGGTCCGAAACACGGATCCACGCATCTAAAAGCGTATCTTAAAACGTACTGAAGATGGCATTGAAGATGTTTTGTTTTTGGTACTTGTTATCTGTTGAATAGGATCACCATACATTTGACCTACACAGGATTAATTGTGCAGAAAAAAAAAACCAAATAGTAACAAAAATATTTTGTACTAATATTTTCATGCTTTTTATTTACATGATTTCAGACATGAAGCAAGATGTAAAATTCTGATTGACTGATTTTCAAAAAGATGAGTGCATTGTGGGTGCACAGATGACTGTTATACCTAAAGGGCTGAATTACTTGAGTCAATTATACTCACAAAAAAAAATAATATTAAAATCTATATATACATACACATACAATTGAGTTCTATTATTATTTCAACTTCCCTTCCTACTGTTGTAAGCTGGCTTTGTGGATTTATATGGTATGCCATAAGCTGCCCTCATTACCAGGTAAAGGGGGTGATTTAACAGAGTTGCAAAAAGGGATAATTATTGGCTTTTGGGCAGTATTTATTAAATGGTGCAGTTTATAAGGCGTTTGCTGGCTGCTGTAGTGAAAGTATATTACGAGTGGACAAATGGCATAATTGTAAATAAGGGAAGTGGGAACTGCAGAGCTTCACGTACCACTGATGCGAAAGGTAAATGTCAACTATGAAGGTGCACAAGAGCAGACAGACATGCTACAGTGTAGCAGCTCACCAACAAAATCAACCAGGAGCTACCAGACTCGTTCAGTCAGCCCTACGGCACATGGGGCTCCAAAGCAGATGGACCTCTGCTTAAGAAGTTGCATCAACAGAAAAAGGCTTCAATTTTCATGGCAAATGGTTACCTTCTCTGATGTGTCATCTAACAGATTGACATTGGCTCCATGCAAGATTAAATAAATAATTTTCATTTTATTGCATGAAATGAGAAGCCCTCCAAGGTTGAGCACACAGTGCAGCAGGGATTTTGGCCCACTCCTCCATACAGATTTTTGCCAGATCGTTCAGGTCTGCCGCTGGGCTACATTGAGTTTCAGCTCCCTCAAAAGATTTTTGACTGAGTTCAGGTCTGGAGACTGGCTAGGCAACTCCATGACCTTGTAATGCTTCTTATGGAGTCACTGCTTAGTTGCCGTGGCTGTGTGTTTTAGGATATTCTCCTGCTGGAAGACCCAGCCACAACCCATATTCAATGCAGGAGGTTGTTGGTCAAAATCTGGGAATACATGGCACCTTCCTCTCTTTAATACGGTGAAGTCATCTTGTCCCCTTTACAGAAAAGCACCCCAAAAGCATACTGTTTCCACCCCCATCCTTCACTGTTGGGACGGTATTCTTGGGGTTGTACTTATCATCCTTCTTCACGGTGAGTGGAGTTGATATCAAGAAGTCTCATCTGACCACATAACCTTCTCCCATTCCTCCTCTGGATCATCCAGATGGTCACTGGCGAACTTCAAACGAGCCGGGACATGTGCTGGTGTGAGCAGGGGGGCCTTGTGCGCCCTGCAGGATTTTAATCCATGCCAGTGTAGTGTGTTACTAACAGTAATCTTTGAGACTGTGGTCCCAGCTCTATACAGGTCATTGACCAGGTCTTCCCATGTAGTTCTGGGCTGATTCCTGACCTCTCTCAAAATCATCCTTACCCCATGAGACGAGATCTTGCATGGAGCCTCAGACCAAGGAAGATCGATAGTCATCTTGTGTTTCTTCCATTTTCTAATAATTGTGCTAACAGTTGTTGCCTTCTCGCCAAGCGGCTTGTCTACTGTCCTGTAGTGCATCCCAACCTTGTGCAGGTCTACAATTTTGTCCCTGGTTTCCTTAGGCAGCTCTTTGCTCTTGACCATGGTGGAGAGGTTGGAGTGTTATTGATTGTGTGCGGATAGGTGTCTTTTATACAGTTAACAGTTAGATATAGTTAGTTCAAATAGATGCAATTAACACCGGTAATGAGTGCAGAGTAGGAGGGTTACTTAAAGAAAAACTAACAGGTCTGTGACAGTCAGAATTCGAATTCTTGCTGGTTGGTAGGTGATCAAATACTTATTTCAAGCAATAAAATGAAAATTGTTTAAAAATCATACAATGTGATTTTCTGGATTTTTTTTGTTAGATTCTGTGTCTCACAGTTGAAATGTACCTAACAAAAATTACAGACCTATACATTCTTTGTAGTTGGCAAAACTTGCAAAATCACCAGTGTATCAAATCCTTATTTTCCCCACTGTATATGCGATTGGAAAACCAACAGTAAGGGCATGTCCCCACGGCACAGGTTTGCGGCCAGCTTTTCAGACGGTTTGCGGTTTTGCAGAACGTCTGAAAAACCGGCCGCAAACGAGCACAACGGGCTTCTATGGAAAACCTATGCAGCAGTCCCCACTGCACGGGTTTTCCAAACCGCCAGCCGCCCGAAAAACATTGTGCCTGCACATTCTTCCGTCCGGTTTTCAGACAGAAAATGTGCATGTGAATGGGAAGAGGGACGGCTTTTCTCCGCTCATCGTGGAGAAAAGTCATTTCCCCCTCCCCGCGGCCGTGGGGAGGGCACACAAACCGAACAAATACCGGTCGAATAAACCGACCAACATTTGTCCATTGCCGTGTAAACGGGCATTAAGCCCTTCACGACCTTAGACGTATGCATACGTCCAGGTCGTTTGGGGGTTCATGCACCTGGACGTATGCATACGACCTGAGGATCGCGCGAACTCTGAAGCAGTGTTCGCGCCATCGGCGCGGGGTGTCAGCTGTTATTACAGCTGACATCCCGCTGCGTCGGCCCCGACCCGAGATCACTTCGAGGGGAGGAGGGGGGGGGCTCGGTTATCCCTTAATTATCGGACCTCGTGTCGCAATTAACTAAGAGACGCAGGAGGAGATCGCCTCCTGCGTCTCGGTCGACAAGTACACTGAATGTGCGGTGCTGTGTTGACAGACAGCACGGAGGGATAGATGCTTCCGTTGTCTGGTCAGATGCCCGGCGTCCTGGGGCATGCCGCATCGTGACTGAGTTCATAGGACAGTACAGCAAAAGCTGTGCATTGATTCCTATTGAATGAGAGATCTAAAGATCTCTCATTCAAATCCCCTATGGGGAAAAGTAAAAGTAAAAAAAAAGTAAAAAATGGAAAAACAAGTAAAACACAAACACGAAAAATAAAAAAACACATACACCGCCCTTTCCCCTTTACAAACGCCAATCGCCCCAAAAAAGATCAAAAATAAATAAAGTACCCATATTTGGTATCGCCGCGTGCGTAACGATCTGCCCTATAAATCTGTAATGTTAATTTACCCGTACGGTGAACGCCATAAAAAACAAACAAAAAAAAAAAAAACAATCACAGAATTAAGATTTTTGTTCATCCCGCAGCACATAAAATGGAATAAAAGTGATCAAAAACCCCTATAAACGCCAATGTTGTACCAATTAAAACGTCAGTTCATCCCGCAAAAGAAAAGTCCTTACACAGCTCTGTATATGGAAAAATAAAAAAGTTATGACTCTCAGAAGATAGCGATGCATAAATATTCTTTTACTCTCAGAAGATAGCGATGCATAAATATTCTTTTACACACTAAAAACACTTTTTTTTTATTTTTTTTTTTATAAAGTGCTTCAACATAAAGAAACTATATAAATTGGGTAACGCCAAAATCGTATCGACCCACAGAGTAAAGCTAACTTATTATGGATATTGCACAGTGAGCGCTGTTAAAAATAAAGATAAAAAACACTACTAGGATTGCATTATTTTCTTCACTCTGCCTTCCAAAAAACGGATTTAAAAATGATCAAAAAGTCTTGTCCCCCCAAAAAATGATACCAATAAAAACGTCAACTCATCCCGCAAAAAACAAGCCTGTACACAGCTCCATACACAGAAAAATAAAAAAGTTATGGCTCTCAGACTATGGCGATGCAAAAATGTGTTTTACTGTTTGAATAAAAGTGTTTTTATTGTGTAAAAGCGGTAAGACAAAAAAAAATATGTAAATTGGATATTGCTGTAATCATATCGATCTTTTGAATTAAGCTAGCATGTCATACCGCAAAGTGACCGCTTTAAAAAAATAAAAAAAACTACCAGGATTGCTGTATTTTGTTCAAAACGCCTCACAAAAACCTTAATAAAAATTGAACAAAGTGTTGTATGCACCCATAATGGTACCAATAAAAGCATCAATTCACCCCGCAAAAAACAAGGCCCTACACAGCTCTGCACACAGAAAAATAAAAAAGTTATGACTGTCAGAATAGGACAACATAAAAACGCAATTTTTTATAGACCTATTTCTATTGTGTAAAAGTAATAAACATAAAAAACTATATAAAATTTATACCATTGCAATTGTACTGACCTCCATAGTAAAGTTATCACATCATTTACACTGCATGGCGAATGCTGTATAATTGAAGCCCAAAAAACAATGGTGGAACTGCGTTTTTACCCCCCATTTTCATGGCCCAATGCAAAAAAAAACGATGGAACACCTGTGTGCCCAAAATGCACAATACACCCCTAGATGAGATCCATGAGGGGTGTTGAATCTAAAATGGGGCGACTTCTGGAAGGTTTCACCTGTTCTGCTACTTTGGGGGCTTTGCAAATGCGACATGGCCCCACCAAAAGCCAAATAGCGCTCCCTCCCTTGTACGCCCTGCCATGCGCCCAAACAGCAGTTTACACCCACATGTAAGGTATTGCCGAACTTGGAAGAAATTGCTTAACAAAGTTTTGGGGTTCTTTTTTCCAGGATTCCTTGTAAATATGAAACATTTTAAGCTAAAATTGCAGATTGGAAATTTTTTTTTTTCATTTTCACGGCCTAATGCTAAAAAAAAAATTTGTGAATCACCTGTGGGGTCTATATACTCACTACACACCTGTATATATACCTTAAGGGGTGTAGTTTCCAATTTGGGGTCTTTTTAGGGGTGTTTATTAAGTTTTAGCACCTTAGGGCCTCCTCAAACCTGAAATGGCGCCTAAATAAAATTGCATTGAAAATGAGACCCCAGAGTCCAGTAGGTGCTCCTCCTATTCTGGAGCTTATGGTTGAGCCAAATAATGCACTAGGGCCACATATGGGATATTTCTAAAAACGGCAGACCTGGGGGAAATGATATTAAGTTGCATTTACCTGGTCACATTTACCATATTCCAGTGAATAATGGATAAATATTGAAAATCTGCAAAAATAGTGAAATTTTGAAATTTCACCTCCACTTTGCTTTAATTTCTGTGAAATACCTAAAGGGTTAACAAACTTCCTAAACACTGTTGTAAATACTTTAAGGGGTCTAGTTTCTTAGAAGGCATCATTTATGGGGGTATCTAACATACAGGCCCCTCAAAGCCATGTCAGAACTGGAAAGGTCCCTAAAAAAATTATATTGCAAATTTTCTTGAAAATGTGCGAAATTACTACTAAATTTCTAAGCCCTCTAATGTCATTAAAAAAAAAAAAAAAAAAAAAGGACATTTAAAAAATGATGCCAACCTATAGTGGACATATGGTAGATGCTAGTTATAAACTATTTTGTGGTGAATAATTATGTGTCTTGCACGCAGAAATTTTTGGACTTTCAAAATCAAATTTTTCATGAAATTGATATTTTTCACAAAAAAACAAGGATTGCATGGATAAATTTTCTTACTAACTTAAAGCACAATGTGTCACGAGAAAACATTCTCTGAATCACTTGGATAGGTAAAAGTGTCAAAAATTTATTCTCACATAAAGTGACACATGCCAGATTTCAAAAATAGGGCTGTGTCAGGAAGGCCAAAACTGGCCGGGTCCTTAAGTGGTTAAGTGACTGTTAACCAGCCGGAGATGCATTGTATCTATTCTAAAATACAATGGAAATGACAAAGTGCAAAGTAGATGAACCATGCGGCCCTATTTCCAATATGGATCTTCTATGTTTCTAGGTATGATTTAAAAGGGTTTTCTGCTTTGGTCTATCTGTCATAAAACAGTCCCTTGTCAAGAAGATGAGCTCTAAGTGGTATTCTACCGAACCTGCCAGCAATAATCTGTAATTTGTGGGGCAACTTAACAATATTCGTTTGCAGTGCCACCACAGGAGGAAATAAAAATCACATTTAAAGGGGTTGTCAACTTTAATAAAATTGCCATTAAGTAGGGTCTTTCCTCTTAGTCCCCTGCTGTTGTTGCTCTTGGGCTATGCAAAATCTGCCGCTCGTTCACTCACTATGGAGTGTGCACTTCTCTCCTGTGTTTCGGGATGAGAACTGAACATTAAGAAAAACAAATCTTGTGCAGCCCTGGAGCAACATCAAAGTCTGAGGCAAATATTTTTTTGTGCTCTTTTTCCCTACCATGGCCCTATTTAACTGTAATTTTATTAAACTTGAGAACCCCAGTCGATTTTGTAATTCAGGACAGGACCACCACAATAAGATAAGCACTTTGTAAAAGCTTGAATCTGGTCTGAGGAAACCACCTCCCTCAACAATATTCCCTTATATAGTTGTATATGAGAATGAGTTTTTTAAAGTGCACAACCCTTAAAAACACTTAACTGCCCTTCACCCCAGTTTTAGGTGGCACATAACAGCATTTAGATGTAGCACAAGACGATTGAGATCATGTGAATATAGCATTTAAGAGGAAATAGTTTATTACTCAAATGTGACTACATTTTCTGAAGAATACCACAGTACTATGTAACAATGTTTTCAAACTCTTTTCTTCCTTTTTTGCAACAAGTTCTTCAGTTCACAACCATGAACAAAAAGGAAGCAAGAAAACAATTATTGCATATAAGGATATATGTTGTACATAAGTTGTATTAGAATTAAAAACTATTAGGCTACCAAAACACTAAATACCTGCGGTATTGGTCTATGTAACAGAACATCCACTTATTACATGCCTTCTTCAACATGTAAGTCACTATATACAGATCCCATCACAAAGCATAATAATCCTGAATTTTAGGTCAATTACTATGTTCTCTTAATAAATGAAAAAGACTACGTTATTCATGTAGGTGTATTCTCTGTAAAAGCACATACAGTTCATTAAACTACTGTTACTTAGAAATAGAATTCACATTGCTAGGCTTCTGCGAGCTACATGTGAACTGAGGATAACTACATCCAATAGATTGCACTGTGGAGCTCCCAAGCTCTTTTCCCATAAGCCTTTGCTTTATGCAAAACGGTCAGTGAGGTCTGAATGGCAAGTAAACCCTCACACCGACCAATTAATTGGTTCCTCTGCTCAAGGAGAGATTTTACCCCCTTAGAGATCCAAGTCATTTATACATACCTCAAAATCATCATCACTGGCAGTAAGCAACATGAACATGATATTTGCCTGCCTAGCGCTACCTGCCAAGGCCATTAAACTGTTCTTAATTATTTTCATGGAAAACATCTATATAAATATCAGATTGTTCCATCAGGTAAGTTGGCCTTAAATTGGGTTTCAAGTCTCGAAAGGTGATGGCACTCTGCTAGGATATGCCACCACTTTATGATTGGTAGTTGTGCGAACAATGGGAATCCCACTAATCCGAAGACTGAGGGAGACACATCAGTAGGTAGGCAACGCTTTCCTTTTAAAGTTTTCCCTGCACAGGCCACCTGGTTGTACAGAGAACTGCCTCTATTCCCATTCACTTGAATGAGTCTCTCCTGCAGCTGCCTGCACAGCTAGTGTCTGGGGCGCTGCTGTACAGGAGAGAAACACTATGGGCGATATGTCTGAAAATTGGCAGCGCCGCAGCAGTTCTTAGAAGCATTTAATCAGAGGCACGACATTTTAATTTGTGATTTTCTACCTCTTTCTACTGTGTTACCCGCTGCAGAGGGTCTCACAAGGAAACCGGATATGTTTCATGCCCATCAGATTAGGGATGACTGCCCAAGTAAGATGGTTTGGATTCCTTTTTGGAGATAGAAAATCACTGTATTTATAGGGTTTCCATGCTAATAGGTGGTGTTCCACCAGACTTGATAATAGAAAAGGAGTTATTCCTTCACAATTAGTATGGGACAAATTGAGAGGTTAAAATCAGGTTTTTAAAATAGTGTGTATCGAGGTTAAGTGTTATATACATAATAAAAGTTAGGTTTTAGTGCTTTATAGATTAAAAACTGATAGAGTTTAAGTTTGTCCATGGCAAAATAGTAAATATAGTTATTGAAAGTACAATCCTCTCAAAAATCTGGTGTCTGGTATAACTTGCATAGTAAACTTAAGGCGCCTATAAAGGTGCATTGCATAATCACCGCACATAGCATATCACTGCTAGTGTACGTAATGCGCCTATCAAGGCACACTGAGTAATGGAGGCGCATTACGTATCATTACTAGGGTATGTAATGTGCCTCGATAAGCACATTGCGTTATGGAGGAGCACAGCGTATCATTGCTACTGTATTTAATGCACATTTCTAGGTGCAGTACACTGTGTCGTGCCCTGCGTATACTGTTCCTACATTTGGTATATTACAGTTCAATTACATCGAGAATACGGCGGCAAAAGTATTTTTGCAAAAAAATAGACCAAAAAAGAGGACTTGCTTATTGGGACATGTCGCCCTATGTGCTGACTTATTGTGTGCTCGTCTTATTTTGCCTAATATTTTACTAAACTTGCCATTATATTATCACTGGGAAAAGTTGTTATGGCCATATTCATACTTATTATATTGTGTTGGTGGGTACAGATTTAAGTGTTTTTAGTTGTTTTTGTGTGTCTACTCAAGTCTGTGTTACAAAGGTAACTTTTTTTAAATTATTGGGGTCACACATTTCTATGACACACCCTTCCTTTTCTTGATTTGGCTTACTATTGTTAGTTATTCACTGGGGTGTTTTGCATTTGGGGCATTCCGTGGTGCCCATTCTACTATAAATGGTACAATACTAGGACATGCTATCTCTTCCTGCTTGGTGGAGGTATGCTTGGTATGGGACCCCCACTGATCAGGAGAATGAAGGACATATCCCCTTTTAAGTATTCCCTGCACAGGGCTTCTGGCTGTACATGGAACTGCATCTGTCCCCATCCACTAGAATGAGAATGTCATTCAGGGAAAACAGTGAAGGGGACTGAAGAAATTACCTTACTGTAAAAAATATGCAGTGTGTGAATAAGCTGAAGATCTGCTTATTGATAATGTGCACCTAATTAAGGATGTAAGAAGAAACCCTGCTCCCCGAGTGTTAGGGAGTCCAAGGCTCTGGTGGTACGGATTCCTTTAAAAGCGGAGAAAGCTGGTCTATGGAGTCTTTGTTATGGAATATAAGCATACAAACTGGTTCTCCTCCAAAAGGAAGAACCCCACAAAAGCTGATTGTTATAGGTGCCTGCTTTGGATTAAACCCTTAGATATGTTTCAAGGTCAGACATTCACTTACAAGGCAGGAAACCTAGGTGGCGTTAGAGAAATACTTTTTTCCTTCTGAAGGAAAGCTAATTTGTGAACAACTCTCAAAGCTCAAAAAGCGACTCTTGCAGTTAGACAAAAATCTAGCAGAAATGCTAAATCAGTTATATATTTTATTTTGCAGTTTATTCTTATTCTATTCTTTTCATACTTTAAACATACATATATATGTTGTATTATATTATATATTTATTATATATATTTACACACACATATATATTTATATTATATATATATATATATACACACATACACACACACACATATATATATATATTTTATATATTAATACACAACAATACACACACACACTATATATATATATATATATATACACACATCATATATATATATATATATATATATATATATATATATATATATATATATATATATATATATACACACACACACACACACACATAGATAGATACACAGTGTAAGTATGTTATATCATAATTACAACCAAAAGTACAGTGTGTTCTTTTGCCGGTGTATTATAGATATAGATGCACGAAATATAAACAACAATGAAGATAGCTTACCCAAGTCCATAAGTAGTGAAGTTGATGTTAGATGACCCTGCCTCAAAAGTTGCATTCTGATCTCTTCACTCTCAACATATAACTCAGCGACCATGTTACATGGGATGTATCCAGTTCTTTCTAAACATTTGCCTTGATAAAAGCCATCGGAATCTTTATCGCCAAACACCTGCAGGGAATTTTTTTGCTTAATTAAGGTTACTTTTGAATTTATATAGATGTCATTGTGTGCTCCTAATGCGAGTTTGAGAGACTATAAAATCTCTAGTTAGATGAAGTTGTTTTTTGAGATACCTGCAAAATCTGTCCCTCTTTGAAGGGAAGTTCTTCCGTATATGCTTCAGGATTAGGAGACATCGTCTCTGGGTCGTAATCAAAGAGGGCGACAAACAACCTTACCGAATCCGCTAACTTCTCTTTCGAGGGACAGTCTCTATTTTCTATTATGTTTTCGTGGCAGTATGCTGGCTGGTTAGAAAGTGCTGCATCTGAAAGAGGAAAAACTGCATTAAACCCCTCCAAAATAAAAGAACACACACTACCGTTCAAAAGTTTGGGGTCACCTAGAAAATTTTGCGTTTTCCCTGAAAACTCATACTTTTAGTTATCAAATAAGTTGCAAAATAAATAGAAATATAGTCCAGACATTGACAAGGTTAGAAATAATGATTTGTATTTGAAAAAATTTTCTACTTCAAACTTTGCTTTCCTCAAAGAATGCTCCCTTTGCAGCAATTAAATTATTGCAGACCTCTGGCATTCTAGCTGTTAATTTGCTGAGGTAATCTGGAGAAATTTCATCCCATGCTTCCATGTGTACCATACGGTCAAGCTGCTTCCATAACAGCTCATTGGGGTTGAGATCTGGTTACTGCGCTGGCCACTCCATACAGATAGAATACCAGCTGCCTGCTTCTTCCCTAAATAGTTCTTGTATAATTTGGAGGTGTGCTTTGTGTCATTGTCCTGTTGCAGGATGAAATTGGCTCCAAGCGCTGTCCACAGGGTATGACATGGCGTTGCAAAATGGAGTGATAGCCTTCCTTATTCAGAATCCCTCTTACCTTGTAACCCTAAACTTTTGAACGGTACTGTAAATAGTAATTACCACAGCTTATAAGGATGAATATTCAGAAACGTACCAGACTCAGAGTCTGAAGTCAGACGACTTGTGCTCATCGTTCTGTCCAGTGCTATGTATGGACTGAGCTCTAATCGCATCTTTGGATCTTCTATTAAATCCTCCTAGAGATGAAGCAACATCATAATTAATACATTTTTGTTCTTTTACATAAATAATGATCAAATTAAAAATCACAATTTCGATAAGGCCAAGCTGAGACTAAGCAGAACGCACAACCCAACAGGTTTGAAGGACTGGGATGCCATACAATACTCCTCTGCAATTTACATCAGTCTTGGTTTATAAGTACTGTACTGGGAAATAAGTAAACGTATGCTTTGGATCATGAGATGTTCTTAAAACAGAATTTAATTATAATATAGAAAGCATAGACTTACTCTTACTTGCCTGGTACATCTCACTGACGTTGAAATAAATCTAGACGGGAAATTGAGATCCTAAGTAACCAGAAGGGGGAGACTGCAGTGTTTTAGCAGAGCTTGCATTAGATATGCCACTACATACACGGTAATGCTTGAACGTTTGTGAACCCTTCAGAATTTTATATACTTCTGCATAAGTTCGACCTAAAATTCCATCAGATTCTCACACAGTCCTAAAAGTCGATTAACAGAACCAATATATTACACTTGATCATTTATTTATTGAGAAAAATGATCCAATATCACGGACGTGAGAGGCAAAAGTATGTGAACCTTAAAGGGGTTGTCTCGCTACAAAGATTAGCTTTCAACATGTTGGGAACACTAAATAAAAATGTTTTCCAAATATATTGCGTTGTTCATTTTTTTTGTTAAGGAGCTACAAGTGATTTTATCACCTTCTGTGCTCTCTCTGGTTCCCCAAGTGACTGACCTGTGTACATCTCCCCCCCCGCTGTTTGTTCTATCTGATAGCAGGGAGTGACATCATCACACAGGTAGCACAGCAGAGAACTCCAGACAGTGAGAGCTTGTTTGTTATCTGATCTTTCAGACAAAATCCAGTATTTACTACTGTTTACTTTAACTCAGAAGCTTCCCTGGTCCTGACAGAATGAGATTTATCTAATTAGCAGAAGTCTGAATTCACAGAGCTCATATGCTAATTACAGACAGCTTGACCAGGAAGTGACAGAGCAAAGCAGCATTATTTCATTCATGCATCCTATGAAACTTTGAGATGGGACAACCCCTTTAAGGCTGGGTTCTCACATTGCATTACTGCATGTATTTTTGTTGAATGCAGGTGGTTTTGTAGTTCACTTCAGTGTAAAGTACCTCAAGTTAATTACAAAAACCACATGCATGCAACAAAAATGCATGTAGTAGTGTGACATGAGAACCCAGCCTAAGGATTAGCAGATTATAGGATAACGATGTCAGATGTTAGCGGCCGACCCGTTTCTTTTATAGGTGTATTCCCATACAAATTAGCTTTAAACATGTAGGCAAAGGTTAAAAAAGGACTGTTCTGATTTAGTTTATATCAGAATTATAGCAGATCTTATCTTCTGCTTGTGTACACAAGCCTTCCTAGGTAACTGACCACCTCTCTGCTCTAGAGCCCTGGCCAGGATGGTGACATCACTACATGCTTTGTCTCTTCTACCACAGGAGTTTATCTTTCTTACTGACAAAATGTAATTCTTTAGAGCCCTGTAGCCTTGTGCCATGCAGCTGGAACCCCTTCATCACCAATGTCCCTCTTGGTCCATTCCGTCTCCTCTCCCCGCTCGCGAAATACGGTGAGCGGGAAGACAGTGACATGTCAATTATTCACGGCGGGATACGCATCGTGGATAACGAATGCCTATGGGGCCGGCGGGCTGCCGGACCCTCTCCTCCGTACAAACGGTGTAATTGCAATTACGTTGTGAATAAGCCGTGTGAACATAGCCTTATAATGTGGTACAATGTTAATTCATAGAAAGGCACAACCCCAACGAGGTAGAAGCCAATGGTCCTCCTTTTACAGGAAAAATTCCTCCCTGACTCCAATCTGGCAATCAAAATAAATCCCTGGATTGATGACCCGTCTCCACAATAATAGTCCCCATAACTTTTTATAATACTTGTAGGAAGGCACAAGGTGCAGTTATTGACGGACGTTATGTGTCACCAATCTGCCTAGGATCGGTGAAATAAAGCCCATTTGTTTTGGTGTCAGTGGCAGCAGGCCACTGACACAGGTTTTGTATGTGTAGTATGGCAGTAATGCCGTGATCCGGGTCAGGCTTTATTGGAGCAGTCTGTAGAGTTGGATGGGACGGGCTCCTCCCACATCAAGTCCTGGGCTTACCAGCCCTATATAAGGCCAGCAGGCTCAGGTGAGAGGGGGTGTGGTTCCTTACCTGGTACAAACGGCTCAGTGGAGCAAGTGTTTGGAAGAAAGCCAGAGCTGGGCCTTGCACTCCAGAGAGAGAGAGACTAAGACCTGGAGGTGGTTTCCTTGCCAGGGAATCAGAGTACGGTACTGCACTTATACCTGTGACTGTGTTTGTTCCGGATATCTTTTTGTTTGGCTGAAGCAAGCCTGCAGTTTATTTGCATGTTTTTGTGGAGTGCACCAATAAACCTTGGTGTGTTAAACAACAAAGGACTGCTTCCGTTTGAGCTAATCCCTACAATTGGTGTCTCGGATGCGGGCAACGTCCTGGAGTAAGAGACTGCATGTCTTGGGTTAAGGCGGCTGCTACTCTTAAAAGCCAGACAGGAGTAATGGAGGAGCTGCTGAAGCACCTGGTGCAGGTGAGCGCCCAACAGCAACAAGCCGATACTGAGTCCGTGTGGTCACAGCAAGAAACAAACTAGCTCCTGATCTGGCAGATGGCCATCATGGAGGAAGCTATCCGGGGGAAGGAGACCCCAGCTACACCCCGTCAGGACGGAAAAGGGTACGAGACGCCCTTCAGAAGATGACCCCAGAAGACAATGTGGAAGCCTTCCTTACCGTCTTTGAGCGGGTTGCTGAACGGGAGAGACTACCAGCCCGCAGTGGGCAGAGGTTGCCCCTTTTCAAAGGCGAGCCCAAGGCTTATTATGATTGTCTCTGCAGGATGTCGGGATACCCTAAAAGATCAGAGTCTGGCAGCTAGGCGGCGGTCACAGTCCAGCTCAGAGGGTGCACCAGTGGGTACAGAGGAAGACCCCAGGTCCCAAATGTTTGACCTCTTCACCTCATCAAATGGCTGCAGCCGAGGTCGTTCCCCCCAGATGGTGGAAAGGGTCCGATGGATCGGTTTGTGCACGCTTCCCCAGCCAGTGCAGTGTTGGGTCACCAGGGAAATCCACAGACGGCGTGACTGGTAGCTGGTGAAAGGTATCAGGCGGAACACTCCATGGTCGATCAGACCTTTGCCCCTCTATACTGGCGTATGCAGAGTGACTGACGGCCCAAGAAGGGGTCCCAAACCCCCTAGAGAAGCCCGGTCCAAGGCCAAAGGCCTGCCAGAGCCAACATCCAGACCCTCTGTCCGAGAGATCATCTGCTGGAAGTGCCACGCTGCCGGGCACATGGCGGCCCAATGCCCACTTGGCTCGGAACCCATGGACTGTTCCATAGGGCGTCGTACATCGTTGTTTGCGCAACCGGCCTGCACAGCGGTGATGGACACGGAGAAGGGACTTCCACTCTGTCCAATCAGGGTGAATGGCACCCCTATCAGGGGACTCCTGGACTCGGGGAGTTTGGTCACTCTCCTAACAGCCCATATTTCCCATGTGTTGGTCCCCGGGAAGACTTTGGAGGTCACCTGCATACATGGAGATACCAAAGTGTACCCAGTGGCACGGGTCACCTTAAAATCTGATGGGGGTACGGTGTCCCACCACGTAGGAATTGTGAAGGGGTTACTGCACGAGGCAATAATTGGCCGGGACTGCCCTCTCTTTTGGGGACTATGGGAAGGGGCAGTACAGCGGAAATGCCCAGAGAGCCTAATCAGCCCTGAGAACACTGACTATGAGGTGGTCCCCGAATTCCCATTCTTCGTCATGGTAGGGGATGGTGAGGAAGAGTCACCCCTTGACGAGACAGTCCCAGACCTAGGGATATCTCGGGGAAATTTTGGGATGGCCCAACTGCAGGATGAAACCCTAAAAGGGGCGTTCAATAGCGTGGTGGTACTTGATGGGGTACCCCAAGAGGCAGGGGCCGAGGAAAGATTTCCCCATTTTGCCGTCAATGGGAACTTGTTGTACCGGGTGACCAAAATTCGGGAGGAAGTCGTGGAACAACTGCTAGTTCCCAAACCCTATAGGCGGTTGGTCATGGACCTGGCTCACAGTCATGTCTTGGGGGGACACCTGGGGCCAGATAAGACCGTAGAGAGGATTCTACCCAGATTCTACTGGCCAGGGTGCTACCGGGAAATCCGGAACTACTGCCAGTCCTGTCCCCAGTGCCAGGTAACCTCCCCTGTCGCCAATTTCCGCAGCCCGCTAATCCCATTGCCTATTATTGAGATACCCTTTGAGAGAGTAGCGATGGATTTAGTGGGGCCCCTGGTAAAGTCGGCTAGAGGACACCAGTACATTCTGGTCATCATGGACTACGCCACCAGGTACCCAGAAGCTGTGCCCCTGAGGAATGCTTCCTCAAAAGTCACTGCTAGGGAGCTTTGGCACATTTTCCAGAACGGGGTTTCCGAAAGATCCTTATGGATCAAGGGACCCCATTTATGTCAAGAGTAATGAAGGATCTTTGTAAGGTTCTGAAGGTGACCCAGCTACGCACCTCGGTGTATCACCCCCAGACAGATGGCTTGGTAGAGCGCTTCAACAAGACCTTGAAGGCCATGTTGAAGAAAGCAGTCGAGAAGGATGGCCGAGATTGGGACTACCTTTTGCCATATCTCCTATTTTCTATTAGAGAGGTTCCACAAGCCCCACAGGGTTTTCCCCTTTTGAATTGCTTTATGGCAGGCATCCCAGGGGGCTATTAGATATCGCCAAGAAGACCTGGGAAAGCGAAGTCACGCCCCATAAAAGCGTCATTGAGCATGTGGCCCAGTTGCAGGAGCGGATCGCTCAGGTACTCCCTATTGTAAAGAAGCATCTCTTACAGGCCCAAGAGGCGCAAGCGAGAGTCTACAACAGGTCTGCCCGAGTGAGACAGTTTAGTCCAGGGGACCGGGTCCTGGTCTTAGTACCAACGGTGGAGAGCAAGTTCCTGGCGAAATGGCAAGGTCCATATGAGGTAGTTGAGAAGTTGGGGGAGGTGAACTATCGGGTCCATCAGCCGGGTAGAAGGAAGCCCTATCAAATCTACCACATTAACTTGCTCAAGCCATGGAAGGATAGGGACCCCCCGGAGGCATCTTGTTTGTTGTCCCAACCAGAGACCAGTATAAAGGCAGTGAGGATTGCAGAGACCCTTTCTCCTTCTCAGACCCAACAGTGCAGACAACTGCTGCAACAAAATAGGGACTTGTTCACAGAGGCACCTGGGCTAACGCATGTTGTGGAACATGAGATTGTGACCGAGCCTCATGTGAGAGTAAGTTTAAAACCTTATAGGATTCCCGAGGCCCGTAGGAAAATTGTGGCAAAGGAGGTACAGAGAATGTTAAAATTAGGTGTAATAGAAGAATCTAAGAGCGGATGGTCCAGCCCCATTGTGTTAGTGCCAAAACCCAACGGTGAGTGGCGCTTCTGCAACGACTACCGCAAGCTAAATGAGGTATCCAAGGTCGATGCATACCCCATGCCCCGGGTGGATGAGCTTATTGAGAGGCTAGGGCCAGCCCGGTTTATCACCACCCTAGACCTATCCAAAGGGTATTGGCAGATCCCCTTAGCCAAGGAGGCCCGAGAAAAGACAGCATTTTCTACACCAGACGGGTCCTTCCAATACATAAGAATGCCATTTGGGTTGCAGGGGGCTCCCGCCACCTTCCAGAGGGCGATGGACAGGATCTTGGGTCCCCACAGGGCATATGCGTCAGCCTACCTTGACAACATAGTGATCTTCAGCCGAGATTGGGAGAGTCACCTTAAGAAGATCCAGGCCGTCTTAGATGCGCTAAGGAAAGGAGGGTTCACCATAAATCCCAAGTAAACAAAATAGAAGCCATCCAAAACTGGCCCCGTCCGCTTTCCAAGAAACAAGTGAGAGCGTTTCTGGGAATTGTGGGATATTATCGGCGGTTTATCCCCAAGTTCGCCGAGATGGCAGTAACTCTGACGGACCTTACAAAGGGAGCTAAGTCCGCCATGGTCAAATGGTCCCCAGAGGCTGAGGAGGCCTTCCAAAATCTAAAATCAGCCCTATGTAGACAGCCGGTACTAGTGGCCCCAGATTTCTCACGAGAGTTTGTAGTACAAACAGATGCCTCAGAGGTCGGCCTAGGCACAGTAATGTCCCAGGTTATCAATGGAGAGGAACATCCCGTGAGTTTCCTCAGCAGGAAGTTGTCCCCTGCCAAGCGTAATTACACCATTATTGAGAGGGAATGCTTGGCCATTAAATTGGCGCTCGATTCTCTCCGGTACTACCTCCTGGGTCGCAAATTTAGGTTGGTGACTGATCATGCCCCTTTAAAATGGTTAAGGGAGAAAAATGGCAACAATGCCAGGGTCACCCGTTGGTTCCTGGCTCTGCAAGATTTTAATTTCTCGGTGGAGCACAGGCCGGGCAAGCTGCAGGGGAATGCAGATGCCCTTTCTAGAGTACATCGTTTGATGGCTGAAGGTGCCCAGTCCCCCGGCATTGGGCAGAAGGGGGGGGGGCATGTAGGAAGGCACAAGGTGCAGTTATTGACGGACGTTATGTGTCACCGATCTGCCTAAGATCGGTGAAATAAAGCCCATTTGGTGTCAGCGGCAGCAGGCCACTGACACAGGTTTTGTATGTGTAGTATGGCGGTAATGCCGTGATCCGGGTCGGGCTTTATTGGAGCAGTCTGTAGAGTTGGGTGGGACGGGCTGCTCCCACATCCAGTCCTGGGCTTACCAGCCCTATATAAGGCCAGCAGGCTAAGGTGAGAGGGGGTGTGGTTCCTTACCTGGTACAAACGGCTCAGTGGAGCAACTGTTTGGAAGAAAGCCAGAGCTGGGCCTTGCACTCCAGAGAGAGAGAGACTGAGACCTGCAGGTGGTCTCCTTGCCAGGGAACCAGAGTACGGTACTGCACTTATACCTGTGACTGTGTTTGTTCCGGATATCTTTTTGTTTGGCTGAAGCAAGCCTGCCATTTATTTGCATGTTTTTGTGGAGTGCACCAATAAACCTTGCTGTCTTTAACACCAAAGGACTGCTTCCGTTTGAGCTAATCCCTACATACTACATTCTAGAAGTGCATCCAGACCCCTTTTAAAATGAATTTACCATGACAATTTCCTCTGGCAGAGAATTCATATCCACTGCTCTTACAAAAGAATCATTTCTATATATGTAGAAACTTCTGTCTCTATCATAGAGAATCCCCTTTGTCTGGATCATCCTGTATAACTAGATCATAGGAGAGATCTCCATATTGACCTTTGATATATTTATACATATTTATGACATCACCCCAAAGCGGTCTTTTCTCTAACTCTACTTTGAGGACTTGTGTGAAACTATGATGTAGTTTTAGGTCAAATTTATGCAGAAAGTATAGAAAATTCACAAACTTTTTCAAGAAACACTTAGGACGACATGTATGATTTTTGACGCCCAGCTGCCATTTTTTTTGCGCACAATAGTAGTGTAGAATGTGCCTGAATCTATGAACCTGGTCTACTGTGGGTCATAAATCGGGCGCATTCTAGCGCAAAAACAACAATTTAGGCTCAGGTACACCACTTTGAAAGTGGTTTACCTATTGCAGCAGTAATGCGCCTGGATTTGCCGTACTGAAGCTATAAATGTGTAGCTTCGTACGGTTGTAGTGCAACACGCTTACAGCACGCCCCCCGATCTCAGGTGTATTACAGTGTTGTGGGCGCTTTGTAATGCGCCTGATATTGGAGTGCACCCGTTTAAAAATATAGCAAACAGGGCTTCTGGCGTAGCCCCATTCATACGTGTCCCCCTTAATTAATGTAAAAATCTGGTGCTGAATGATTTACAGGAAATCCTCAGACAATCCTTTTCAGGTGCTTCTAAATCAAAACGACTGCAAGTTCTCTTCCTGGCCAAAGCGCAGGAAACAGTGCATATTACACACTGGAAACTTAGGGGGACAGGTATGAAGAAACGGCGCCTGTTTTTACGTTTTTTTTTCCGTTAAAACTGCACCTGATGTATGTCGGCGCTGAAGTGCGCTCATAAATGCGTGGAAAACGTCAACGCCTCCGGCAGACAGACCACATTAAAATAGGTCTGCCTTTCGGAGCTGAAATGCGCCTTACTTAGCCGACACGCATTCATACATGCGTCGGTGTTTTCGAATGTGGTGCGTCCCGACCTAGAACACCCACAGCATGCCCCTTTATATTAGGCGCATTAGAAAGTGGCGAATCTTGCGCCTAATGTGCCTAACACATAGGGGAGGTGCGTCCGACAGCAGAGCCGACACAGAGAGGCGCATTATACGCCAGAAAACAAGCGAAAACTCCG
Source organism: Phyllomedusa bahiana (assembly GCA_025379985.1). Taxonomy (NCBI): domain Eukaryota; kingdom Metazoa; phylum Chordata; class Amphibia; order Anura; family Hylidae; genus Phyllomedusa; species Phyllomedusa bahiana. Next base: position 287,710 of record JAODAL010000045.1, read on the forward strand.
ATCATACATGTCCCCCTTAGTATCAATGCATAAGATCCTTCATTTGCAAATTGTAGAAGCTAATTATGCAAATTTTTGGATGAGGAATATTGTACGCGTAATGGTTTTCAATACATCACTTTACCAACACTTAATGGAAGGCAATGAGTCACAGCAAAAGCTCTGGAGTGCTTCATTTTCTCAGCCGCCTGGCTTTTCATAACACACAGAAAGCAAACATGGAAGAGATGGTACTAGTAAAGCTACAGCCACCACATACGGCACCTAGGAACCAGGGAAGGAAGCAGCGGAGCACATCATTGTAAGCGCTGGGGATTCAAGCATCACCTTTCCATCACATCGAACTGATCGCATGCTTCTGCTACTTGCTGCTCTGTTGACCAGCTCATCTTTACTGCAGTTTAGTGGAGATAATCCAGTATGGGGAAGAGAAGTGGTTTCCTTTACATATTCTCCTGTGCTGGGTTCTTTACCTGCTCTCTTCACATCATTTTTCCTTCTTGTATACTGGACTGGCTCAGAGTAACCGGAGCTTTCACTCCAACCTTCCCGGTCAGTCTGTGAGCTGTCTTTCCAAAGCTCAGCTTTAGCCCGACTAGGATTTTGGGCTGCGTATGATGGCTCGTCCTCATCTTCTGTATCATATTCTACATCAATTTCTAAATGCCTACTGTTGAAAGAGCTGGGAGCTTTTGCTTTGCAATTTGTGGAACCAAACAGACGACGCCTTTGAGAACATCTTGAGGGTTTACTCTTCAAGCTTCTGTGGTTTATTTGGGAGGTGTCCCGAGCTGTAGGCTCTTTCACCTTGTAGGACTTCGAGTTGTAAAATCCGCTTTGATTTGAATTTGCGGACATTCGGCTGCAGTGCTCCCGACTATCATTCTGCTTCTTCCGATTTGGCTCTGTGAAACAGCACGCCTTGTCAGTATCATAGCTGTTCCTTTTAGTTTTCCACACTTGCGTATCAGCGACTTGAGGCCTTGTATCTGATGGAGACTGATAAAAACAAGTCTTCGACTTAGGACAAAAGTCCTCAAAGACACAGTCTTCCTCGCATTCCATTTTCTTGTCGTTCACAACGCTCGCTTTGATAGGAGTCTCTGTGGGTAAGGTTAAACAAGTTACAGGTCCTGGTTTTCGGGAGAAGGCTTTATGGGAGTTTTCATACAGGTACTTCTGTGAATCCATGTTACAGTTTGGGTTCTTAGAAACAATGTGAGAGGAGAGCTCATCGTCTTCATACTCTTCTTCAGTCACCTCTGGGATGCTAAATAATTTCTTACTGCAATGTTTCTGCAAAGGTAGATCCAAAATCCTTTCAAGAATTTCCTCATCGCTGTCTGTTTCACAACAGTCCAACTACATGGATTTCCAAAGGGAACCAAAAAGCACAATGATGTAAACGTGGTGTATGCATTAGAAATGTACAAAAACTGGTGAGGGTACTAAAATGGCTACTGGAACCCGACTGTAAAGCCCCATGGAGGATAGTTTCTAGATCACAGATAAATGTACTTTATTACACCTCACATGTGTGGTTTTTATCAGCCACAACATGAGAAACATTTTGTGTACGTGTAATAGACACCTTAGAATCTGTTCGCATCATGTTTAAGCCCTTCACCAGATATATACGTTGGACGTACTGACCAATCTCTAATGTATGCCATTGTACACGTATTCTGAAACATACCAACCCAACCAGAGGCCAAAAGGACATTTGTCTGGCTTCTATCAAGTGAATAGAGTCCTACAGATGTGTCTGACAGTGTATACCCTGTTTCCCCGAAAATAAGACACCCCCGAAAAGACATCCATTGTACTAAGTGCATTTTTTTAAGCAATTCAGGGTTTGGCTGCTTATGCTGATGTTTGTGATGACATCACTACAGTATATTCACACATGTTGATTTTTTTTTTAAACAATAAAATGTGTATTCGGCCTCGTTCACACGGCTTATTTGGGCACGGATTGGCGCCGTACTCCGCGCCGGATTTGTGCTTCAGTACGGCGCCAATCCGTCCCTGTCATTACGGTAATCCACTGCTCTCATAGAGAACAGTGGATTCCGTCGCTCCTCCCCGCTCGGCGAATCCGCCGCGGGGGGAGAAAGTGACATGCACATTATTTACGGCGCGGACGCGCCGTAAACAATGCATTGTCTATGGGGCCGGGAGCGGCACCCCCGCCGCGCTCCGGCCCCGCCCCTTATTCACGGCGGATTTGTGAGCTCAATACGGCTCCCAAATCCGTCGGGAATAAGCCGTGTGAACACGGCCTTCTTGTTCATGGAGGAATAAGACATCCCCTAAAAATAAGTCTTAGCTCGTCTTTAGGAGCAAAAATTAATATAAGACACGGTCTTATTTTCAGGGAAACAAGGTATGTAGTTATATGCAGGGGTGCCAATAGGGCAGTACTCCTGTCAGGGGCCTTAATCAAAAAGGGGCCCACTGATATGTTAAAAAAAAAAAGGAACTAGTAATGGGGGGGACCCCATTTGATTTGGCTGCATGGGGCCTTGAAACCGTTAATAGATGACTGATGACAGCCCTGGTTGTATGTATTTTACAATTGTCTGCTCATAAGTTGTCTAGATTTATGTCACTTACCCGTTTTTCCTATTTCTAATTTATTTATGTTGAATCAGAAGTCTTGTATAATTTACCTTCCCAGAACTGTCTCCACCTTTGCTTGTTGATGACTGTCCCCATTTTTTGGCACTAGGAACAACATTGCAATCTTCTTCTTCCACATCCTCCTCTTCCTCCAGTATATCAGAGAGATTAGAACTACGACTGTGATCAAGATGTACACTTGAAGGTGTGTCCAACGACAAGTTGACAGCCTCCTGATTTCAGTTGAAAACAAAATGGGTGAAATATTCTTAAATACTGTGACGAGACATAGTAGTTGGTGCTTTAATCACTATTGCTGATTATGCTGATATGTTAGGCAAGTCCACTTCTAAGAATAGTGGTTCTGTTAGCACTTCCTAGAATACTAACCTCTGTATCAAAACTGACACTAGTCACATTAGACTCCTTTTTGTCTTCTTCAAGAAAGTCGTTAATGGAAATTCCCCGACTCAAGTTGGTGGTCTCTGCTTCCTCGCATAACCCGGTCTCTGGGCTCGAGCATTCCTCTTTGGCAGATGTGTTTAATTCCAAACTGTTTTCTTTGCACCAAGTAAAACCCATCGGCAGGCCACTGGTTTTTACTTCATTTACTTCAGGTTCTTTGGTGATTGAAAGTATTTTCTAGAATAAAATGGAATTTATGATGCCTTACTTGACCTAGCAAATGGCAAAACGTGTCAGACTACATTAGCTTCAAAGAGGACCACTGGCCATCCTCTATATGCCTGGAGCATTTTCTCTTCTAACTCTGTGTTGTGCTTTTCCTTCGTTAATGCTTCTAGAAATGTATTACTGAATCTGTGAGATGGGTGTTACCAATTGGGAGGAGCTCTCACTGCACAGTCTGACATTGTCCAATCAGTGCTGATCGTCTGTGTGTACAGGGACACACCCATTTGAAAAGTACAATAGTAACACCCATCTGACAGATTCAGTAATACATTTCTAGAAGGAACAACAAGAACAGCACAACGCAGAGTTACAAGATGTCACCATGACTCCCTGTGATTCCTACAAAACTGCGAACAGGGAAACACCACAATGCTTCTCTGTACGACAACTAAGTCTACACAACACAGGAATACCGTTGAATTTTCGGCGGCTTTAGTATTTTTAAACTGCTGAAAATCTGACGGTAATCTGCATAGACAGCAATGAAAAACCTGTGCTGTAGTCTATACAGCAAGGGTGTTTTACCGTCACGTTAAAAATCCGTATATTGTATACTCCACCAGCTTCTGCTCGGATTTGCCGTCGCTCTGTACATTGAATGTACGGGGCCGACGGCAAATCCGAAAACCAACTGCGGCTTTTGCAAATCTGCTGCAAAAAACGCAGTCCAACAATGACTAAATGCCGTCGGATTTCCAACCCGATTTTGTCATATGCTGTGTGGACCCAGCCTTACAGACAAACTAAATGGTACAAAGTAGAAAGAAGGTAGTTGACTAGGTTTCATATTAAAGTCCTCTTGAAAGCCACAAATTGTCACATTTCAATGGTTTCCTGCACTGGCAATATAAATAGTATTGCTACATTAGTAACTGCCATAGTTATCCCATTTATGAAAATTCCTGAAACATGAACTGTTCGAGTTCAATAAAGACTGAATTTGAGAAAGACTATGATATGGGCGCTTTGCCAGGTCTTTCCCTCAGATGACATAATTAGAGAATCATCATAAAACGTTTGTTTAAAATCCTTATTATAACTTTAGAGCAGTCGGGAATTGCATTTTTTCTGATACCGAGTTCAACATCTTCTGCAGATACATAATTTAAGATATAATTTACAACCTGCCTGTAGCCATCACTACAGGGAATTTACAGCATACTGCGCTATTGTTTTATGAAGAGAGAATAATCCGTTAGCACCTAAGCTCCGTCTAGGGGCGGCTGTAGGTGGACAGGGAGCTATTCTGCAGAGCATTTGGACCTCTGTATAGAGAAATGTGCTGCAATCCGTATAACATGCATGGTTATGGTTCACTTTATTTGCTCATAACACATACATTGGCTTTAATGCACGTAACATAGTAGACCAAAAAATAGCATAAAATTACCAAAATACCTACCTGACTGTGTTCTTGTAGTGCTGCTTTTCCATGTTGCAGTGAGTGTTCAGGGCTGGTAACTTCAGGAACAGTGGAAGAAGGGGTATGATCCCCTGTACCTTGGCATGATACTTGTACCACAGCAGGTTCCAAACTGGAAGAGTCTTTGCAGTAACCCAAGGAAGCATTAAGCGACGAGACCTGAACTGGCAGAGAGTCTCTGGAGTCAGACATAACACAGTTTGTATAGATGGACAAATTGGCTTGGGAAGTGGAGGCTGGTGGATTATGGACTGAACAGGGAGATGATGTAGTAAGAGGCATAGAAGGAAACTGCTCCAAATGAGAAGACAGATTTTGCCCTGATGCTTGCTCACATGTAAGGCTAGTGTTAGAAAAGGTATGTGACAAGGAAGGACTGTCAGGGACTTTTAAGAAGGCAGAGGGTATATGAGCTGGCACAGAGTCCATGGATTCTCCACTGGGGGACATTGTTCTAACAGATATTTCCCGTGACACCTGCAGGAGTTGTAAGTGAGATGTACCCACTAATACACTCCCAGCTGTTGGAGATGTGACTTCAAGTACCTAAAACACAGACGAGACTAGTAAAACACAAATTACATAACTGTATCAGGCATGACAAATAACCATACTTGAACGTAAAACATAGATACACGATGAATATTTAAAAATCCGTGATAAGGTTATAAAGTGTTCAGTTGTTTGGTAAATGATATTTTACAGCAAGTTGAAAATGTGGATAGATAGATAAGGAGAGCAAGAAAGAGCGGAGAGCGCGTGAGAGAGCGAGAAAGAAAGAGAGAGAAAGAAATATAGAAAGAAAGAGAGAAAGAAAGATAGACAGAGAAAGAAAGGCACAAAATAAAAAGTGAAAGAAAAAGAAAGGGTGCGAGAAACAGCTAAAGAGAGAAGGAGAGAGGAGAGAAAGAAAGAAAAAGAGGCACAAAATAGCAAGTATTCGTGAAGTGTAAAGAAAATGATACATGCTTTTCAGAATTTTTACACATTTAAAAACTGAAAAGTGTGTCGTGCATATGTACTCAGGGGTATCCCTGTACTCGGAAATCCCTAAAATGAAATCCAATGTGACCAATTGCCTTTAGAAGTCCCCTATTTAGTAAATAGAATGCATCTGTATGTAATTTGTCAATATAACTACAGCTGTTTTGTGAAGGCCTCAGAGGTTTGTTACAGATTATTAGTAAACAAACCGCATCAAGAAAACCAAGAACACCAGACAGCTCGGGGGGATAAAGTTGTGGCAAAGTGTATTGCAGGGTTAGGTTTCAACAAAAAGCCAAAGCTCTTAACATCCCATGGAGCACTGTTCAGGCCATCATTTGTAAATCGAAGGAGTATGACACAACTGTTAACCTACCAAGACATGACCGTCCACCTAAACTGACAGCCCAGACAAGGAGATCACTAATTAGAAAAGCAGTTAAGAGGCCCAGAGCAACTCTGGAGGAGCTGCAGAGACCCATAGCTCAGGCGGGAGTTGCTGTCCACAGGAGAACTATTAGTCATGAACTCCACAAATCTGGCATTTATGGAAGAGTGACTAGAAAAAAGCCCCTTTTTAAAAGCAAGCCATAAGAAGCCCTGTTTGCAAAGCGCTATGTAGGGGACACAGCAAGCATGTGGAAGAAAGGGCTCTGGTCAGATGAGACCAAAATTTAACTTTTTGGCCTAAATGTCAAATGTTATGTGTGAAGAAAAGCCAACACTGTACATTACCCTGAACACACCATCCCCACCGTGAAGCATGGTTGTGCAGCATTATGCTGTGGGGAGGCTTTGCTTCAGCAGTAACTGGGAAGCTGTTCAGATTTAATGGAGAGGAAAACCTGTTAGAGCGTAGGTTTACTATCCAGCAAGACAATGACCTAAACATACAGCCAAAGCTACAATGGAATGGTTTAAATCAATGCATAGTCATGTGTTAAAATGGCCCAGTCACAGTCCAAACACAAATCCCTTTAAGAATCTGTGGCATGGCTTGAAAATTTTGCAAAGAAGAATGGACAAAAGTTCCAGGCTTCAGATGTGCACAGCTGGTAGAGACCTCCCCCAACAGACTAGCATCTGTCACTGCAGGTAAAGGTGGTCCTACAAAAGTATCAACTCGGTGGGGATGAATATGCACGCCACACCTTTCAATTTTCTAATTTGAAAAAAAAACAAAACACAAAAACTTGCTACTTTGTGTTGTTCTATCACATAAAATATCAATAAAATACATTTCGGTTTGTGGCTGTACCATTTAAAAATGAGGAACAGTTTAAGGGGTATGTATAGTCTTACAACTCACTGTACATATCACTTTTAGTAGTTCTTTAACCCAGCAATGTACCGTAATCCTTTTTCCATCCTTAGACTATATTCACATATCATGTGACCACATTTGGTTTATGCGACAGGTAGTCTACTTCGTTAGGGTAGTATGTGTTGGCAATTTTTTTATTCTACTGAACAGAAAAATGATTAAGGTTCTGATGTTTTACTTTCGTACATAGTGGGACACTGCAAAAAAATACAAAATTTGCATCTAATAGCCAAAATATGGCATATGTCAAAGGTATAGGTCTTAGCCAGATGGATTAATACCATAGAAATGGACATAAAACCTTTTTTTTTTTGGCAGGTTTAAAAGCGCTCAGGTTGTAGTTAAAAGTAGGTGAAGAATAAGACACTAGGTGCCTGACCTTGTATTAGTGTCTAATTTTATTCCACCAAATAAATAAAATCAACAACGCGTTTCACAGCAGACGTAACAATGTGCGTATTTTGGGCCTGCCGGAACGGGTGGAGGGCTCCTCTCCAGAAAAGTTTGTAGAGCAGCTACTCAAGGAAATCCTGGCTCCCATTGAGTTTTCACCCAGCTTTGTAGTTGAGCGTGCTCAGCGCATTCCGACGAAGCCGTTGCCTCCTGGCGCTCCACCCCGACCTTTCATTTTGAAGCTTCTTAATTACAGAGACAGAGACCTTGTATTGTCCACTGCCAGAAAAAAGGGTGATATTATGTACGAAAACAGCAAATTGTCCTTTTACCCGGATTTTACATCTGAAGTGCAGAAAAGAAGGAGGCAATTCACGCACATGCGGAGCCATCTTAGGGAGGCTGGAATAAAATACGGCATGTTATACCCTACTAGACTGAGAGTCCAGCGTAGAGACCGCACGCTTTTCTTTATGACACCAGAGGAAGCTTCGGACTGGTTAGATAAGAGGTCTCCCGAGTGTCGCTGATGTTGTGTTTACAGACCTGGCTGTGTAGAACCAACATGCGATGACATGGGCATCTTGTCCTTTCTATAGTGCTAATCACCAGTCTTCCATTTTTTGGACCTGTGTTAGTATATTGTTAGAGGTCCTTTTGCTACAGTAGTAGAGACACGGACCTTGTTTCTTTTCCTTTACAGGTTTTTTTCTAAAGGGCAATTTTTAGGGGTGCCGTTTAGGTACTTGTTCCTACACCAAGGCGCAGGCCAATTGCGCACCTTGGTGGGTTCCACGATTTCCGTTTTTTGACAGTTTAGAAATGTTGGGGTTTGAAGGCTCGAGCAGGTTGGGTGGCTTTGAGCAGGGTGGGATAGGGATAACTTCAGGCCCAGTTGGCCTAGTGAAGGTTGGGTACTTTCATTTGTGTGAATGGTTTGTATGCGTGTGTCGGTCTCTGGTCTATGGGCTTCATAAGTGGTATTCGTTAGCTCAATGGTTGCGATGGCGGATTGTACGATAGTGTCCTGGAATGTCAGGGGTTTAAACTGTAAGCTGAAAAGAGCACTTGTTTTTAACTATGTCAAAACCCATAATCCCGGCATTGTTATTTTTCAAGAGACACACCTTCGGGGGCAGAGGATCCTAGCGTTGAAAAGACCTTGGGTAGGGATGGCATACCATGCTGTGTACTCTAGCTATGCCCGACGGGTCTCGGTCTTGATCAACAAGTCGCTACCATTTCAGCTACAGGATCTTCACATAGATCCATCGGGAAGATCCATATGTGCGCCTACATGCAAAATTGTGGGGTTCTAATTTTCTTGTGGGAGGCATCTATGTCCCTCCTCCCTTTAATAGGGGGGTCCTGGATGCTCTTATGGCAAAAGTTTCACAATACCCGGGAGCACCGCTGCTCCTTTTGAGAGATTTTAACACCACCCTAGACCAGAGCATGGACCGTCTGCATCCCCAGCTGACGCATAATAGAAGCCTCAAAGACTGGGCAGATAACAATGGCCTGATAGAAGCATGGAGGTGGCTGCATCCCAGAGATAGGCAGTTCTCTTGTTTTACGCCGGCTCGTAACTCTCTTTCCCGCCTAGACTTGGCTTTCGTGTCCAAGGAGATATTGCATAGGATACCGGTCACAGAGTACCTGCCTCGTGGGATATCAGACCATGCACCTTTGAAGCTTATATTGGCATCTCTGACGCAGGCCTCAGGGAGACTGTGGCAGCTAAATCCTCAGTCGTTAGAGGTGCCAAAAATACTGGGTATATGTCAGGAACAGGTAGAAGAGTATTGGAAAGTAAACGAGGGCTCTGTAAATCCCTTGGTGGAATGGGATGCCTCTAAAGCTGTTCTACGAGTCACTATAATTGGAGCTATTGCAGTGCATAGAGCTGGGTTGAGGGAGGTAAGAGGGAAATTGGAGGCTGAAGTTTCTGAGAGGGAAGCGGCATATGTCCAGAACCCAACTTCGAGTGCTGGGGAGCAGTTGCTAATGGCTCAGAGGGCATACTCCTTACACTTGGCAGACTACACTCAGAAGAAACTGCTTGCACAAAAACAATCTATTTTCGTAGAAGGTAATAAAAATGGTAGAGCACTGGCGTTCCTTGCCAGAACAGAAGCACCAGTGACATTGGTGGCCACTGTGGTTAGTGCAGATGGGACACTCTGCTCGGAGCCGGGACAAATCTGTGAACAATTTGCCTCATATTACAAAGCGTCATATGCCTCCAGATTGAATTATACAGATAGGGAGATAATCCACTTTCTGGACAAAATAGATATACCTGTACTATCCCGTGAAGAGGCAGACGACTTAGCTGTTGATATATCGGCTGGGGAAAACGGTAGGGCTATAGGGAGACTAGCGACGCATAAGACGCCGGGACCTGATGGGTTTCCAGCGGAATAGTACAAGCAGGACACAGAACAATGGAGCTGCAGACTGGAGAGGCTGTGGCTGTGAGGGAGTCCCTGCCGCCTTCCTTTTCTGAGGCGGTGATCACAATAGTCCACAAACCGGGCAGACCCCCTGATCAATGCAGCTCATATAAGCCAATATCCTTGCTTAACTTGGATGCAAAGATACTGGCGAAAGTATTGGCACTGAGACTAAATGGGGTGATTCAGTCACTTGTTAGTACGGATCAGTCTGGGTTCATGCCGGCGAAAACTGCCGATATCAATCTTCGGCGACTATTCACCAACTTACAAATAGCTCACACAAATGCGGGGAGTAGGGTGGTTGCCGCCTTAGATAATGAGAAGGCATTTGACTCGGTGGAGTGGAGGTTTGTGTGGCTAGTGCTATCGCAAATGGGGATTCCTTCTAATTTTATTAAATGGATACGCTTGTATCTACAACCCACGGCAAGAGTTAGAGTAAACGGGCTGTTGTTTCCCCCGTTCCCACTTGGCAGGGGTACTAGACAAGGGTGCCCGCTACCGCCGCTGCTTTTTGCCCTTATTATGGAACCATTAACACTCATGATTAAGGCACATACAAACATCCGGGGGTGGATCATTGCGGGCTTGAAGAAAAACTTTCGCTATATGCAGATGATATGTTGATATATCTGTGAGATCCAGGGTCATCTTTGGAGAGTCTGTCAGAAACGGTGAATATATTTGGTGGCTATTCTGGGTTGCGGGTGAACTGGTGGAAATCTGTACTGTTTATGCTAGATAACGTTGACTCAAGGTTGGTGACCCCCATCTCTACCCTCCAGGTGGTCACTCAATTCAAATACCTGGGAATTGTTGTGCACAAATATATCACTAGCTTTAGTGATCTAAACCTCCAGCCAGTGCTGAGACAAGTGGAGTCGAGGCTGAAGACGTGGGCGAGTCTCCCTTGTCCCTTATTGGAAGGATAAACATAGTTAAAATGGTGATACTGCCTAAGATTTTGTACTTATACCAGGCGGCTCCAGAGGTGCTTCCTAGATCACAATTTGTGGCGCTGGACAAATTACTTTTCTCTTTCCTCTGGGGCAGTACAACCCCTCGTCTGAATAGGGATACACTTAAGGCTCCATATGACAGAGGTGGGCTGGCATTTCCGGACCTATATATTTATTATGTAGCGGTCCAGTTAGCGCACATATCAAAGTGGTTCCAGGGGGATACGCATGATCCATCCGTGGTGCTGGAGGCAGCACTGGTGGGCTCGCTGGAGGGGCTGGCCAATTTACCTTACAGAGAGGGAAAATGTTTCCAGTACCAATGCACATCACTGATGAGTGCGACGATATTGGTGTGGAAGACCTTCATTCATCCTTATGGCCATAGCGGGGAGGATACTGTTTGGTCCCCTGTTGTTCCCTTGTGGTGCAACAAAAAATTGCCAGAGCTAATAGACCTCCCGGATTATGGATTTTGGGCTGTCCGTGGATTGAAATATTTTACGCAGCTGTACAGAGATGGTAACTTTCTGACATTTGCAGAGATTCAGTCGCAGTTTGACCTTCCAAGGGGATCCCTTTTTCCGTACTTCCAACTAAGACATGCGTGTGTGGCGCAGTTTGGGATGGCTGGGGTACACCTTGAATATGGGTACTTGGAGGCTATTATGAGGCGGGTTACCCTTAAGAAACCAGTTTCTTCCATCTATAAGGCCATAATGGGATGTCAGACTTCCCCTCTAGCGATTTCCTTTGGGAGGTGGCAGAGGGACATTCCATCTCTACCAATTGAAGCGCTTCCCGAATTAAAAAAATCCTGGCGCTTAACAGTTCTAAGTGCTAAGGATCAACTAATTCAAACTAAATGGCTCCATAGAGTTTACTTTACACCGGTCCGGCTGTACCAAATGCATTGTCTGCCCTCTCCAGCTTGTTCCAGATGTGGTGCAGACAGGGGGAACATTGCTTCACATTGGTATGGGAATGCCGATTTTGCAAAAACTATTGGCAGGAGATTCACTGGTTTTTAAACAGGAAGCTGGATTTCCCCAATGTGTGTTCACCTACTAACAGTCTCTTAGGAATAGTGGAGGAATTGATCCCGAGTAAGGCAGACCGTACTTTGTATCTCCTTCTGTTTTTCTATGCGACGAAAAATATTCTCTTGAACTGGAAACCGCCTAAGATCCCCTTCTTAGAGCAGTGGAAACAGCTAGTTAATGCGGAACTCCCTCGATACAAGGTCACATATGCTGCTAATGGCATTCCCAGCAGTTCCCTGCAGTCTGGAGTAATTGGATTGTAGCTCAGACGGTGTGATTGTTGAGGGTTTAGGTAGACTGACACAAGACCGGCAAGTGTGAATGAGGGAGTGAGTGTATGGACGAGTGATTGGTGGCAGGAACAGACTGAGAACAAGGGTATCTGGAAACAGGTCCAGCATGACGATGCAATTTCCTTTTCTATGCTTTGCTAATGATCTCTGATCATAGTTGACTGAATTACTGGGACTACTATGTACGAGTATTGCCTACTTGTCTACCATTGTTTTTGAGTTGCTCTCTTCTGGTACTCGAGATGGAAATGTGAGAAATGTTGTTTTCTTTTATGTATAATGACAAAATTCATAAATAAAACCTTTAAAAAAAAAAACAAAAAAAAAACAACGGGTTTCACAGGGACACATGCCCTGCTTTCTCAAGTTGTTACAACTTGAAATACTTCTGACCGGTGCCTCCAATGTTTAGATGTGAGCAGAGCCATCATTTGTATAAAACGTTAGCATACACGTGTCCATTCCAAACAAGTGTTTACCTTTTGTCCATCGGCATATACTGCATAGCCAGTTACCCTGACTCCATTCGATGTCCCTGCTGCATCTATTGTCACTGGTAACCATGTGATGAGTAGAACACCAGGTTTTGGACCTAGCTCAACCTGAACATCAAGTGGGGGCATCTGGAGGACCTTTAAGAAATGTCACACACAATAAAGCAAAAGCACTTAGTAAGAATCATTGAGAGTCAATAACGTATTTATATTGATTTTTTTGCCAATAAATACACAAGAAACAAAAGATAAAAGCAAAGCTTTTATGTTAAATGTTATCAAGCTCATTTGTAACAAACATTAATAGAATTTTCTAAAAAATAAATAATTAAAGGGGTGTTCTCATCTCATGGATTAGCTTTAACCATGTAGGCAAGATTAAATAAATATTACAAAATACATTTCTGTTCTGATTTTGGGCAATTTCACAGACATAGCAGTTTTTTTCGCTCCTGCTTGTTTATAGAGGGTTTCCTACCCTGTTTCCCCAAAAAGAAGACCGCGTCTTATATTTTTTTTTGCCTCCCAAAGATGCACTATGTCTTATTTTCGGGAGTCTTTTTTTTCCATGAATAAATTATAGCATGTAACTAGTGTATGTGTTGATATTTATATATATTATATTATATTTTTATATATTTTATATATGTGTATTGTTGTATATATATATATATAATAATAATTTAAAAAATATATGTGTATCGTATATATATAATTTTTTCCTAAATATATATGTCTTATATTTAGGGATGTTTATTATTTCATAAAAAATTTTAGATGTATATAGTGTATTTGTGTTGTGTGTTGTATATATATATATATATATATATATATATATATATATATATATATATGTTATATATATATATCAAAGTTTAGAGTCACAAACCATAGGATATATGTATGTAAAGGACATTTTATGGCAGCTGCAGTGACTTATCTCAAAGGATGGCAAATGTGACATGCTGGGACTAGAAGTTCCAGCATGCCCCTTCAGCCATCCTGTGTGTGTCAGTATCACTGCTCTGTTCTCCTTCCCATCCCTCACTTACTTGCACACTGCCTCCTGTCCTGGGATGTTCGGGACCTGTGGTGACATCAGTCACATGACCTCCCTTCACAGGTTCTTCAACTCTAATTTCTGCTGTGTCTTATTTTCAGGGGTGCCTTATATTAGGGAATTCAACAAAATCTATATGTCTTACTTTCGGGGGTTTCTTATTTTCGGGGAAACACGGTATGTCACCGACTACCTCTCTCCTCTAGCAGTGGTCAGGCTGGTGACGTCACTCCCTGTTGTGTCTTATCAAGGCAGGAGCTTGATGCACAAGTTTCTTTTTTCTTTTTTTTTTTTACTGTGGGAAATTTTAACCCTTTACAATTACTAACCAAAAAGAGAGCCCAGTGCCATCCTGTAGCTTCTGAGTGACCCGGTTATCTTTGCATATAAATAAACAGATAACAATGCGAGTGTAGAAGAATCACCATGTTTCTCTTATGACAAATACAGCTATACTAGCCAACATTTATAGTCAGATACCCTGTTTAGAGAGTGTACTTTCTTTTTTATCAAAATCCCATTATCATCAATGTACCTGTAACAGGCACAGCTAGAAATAGTAGCTGTAGAATTGTTCACAGCCTGAAGAGGAAGTGGGAGCCTGAGGCTTGCTATGAAGAGTAGGTTCTGTGGAAACAGCTAGATGGGAAAACTATTTAAAGGTTGTCATAAAAATTCAGACTTATAATGCACATATGAATGTTTAAGAAAATCTAACTTAAAGGCAGGCTCGGACTGGGCCGCCGGGGGATCGGTGAATCCCCCGGTGGCTCTCTTGAGCCACTGTGGGCCCCGGAGGTAGTGCCGTCGCTCCCCGGGGCCCGTCCGCGCATCCGGTCCCTGAACGCCCGGGACCTGCGTCCCGAGCGCCCAGCCGGGAGATGGGGACTAATGTCCCCGGCTCCCGGGGCTGCGCGGTGTTAGCGGAGCACAGCGCCACTAGTGCTGCGCACCGCTGCTCTCCCTGGCAGGCTGAAGGCACTAGGCCTTAACCCTGCCAGGCGCCGGCCCCTACTGCTGATGTAGGCGGCACGGTGACGTCACTTCACCGCGCCACCTATGCAGGGCAGCAGTACGGAGCCGGCGGCAGCACGGAGCGGCGGGAGCGACCAGGAGCCGGAGCCAGGTAAGTGGCTGTTTGTTGTTTTTTTTTTTTTCTGTTTTTTTTTAAACTACCTACAGGGGGGCCCTGGCTACGTATAGGGGGGCCCTGGCTACCAACAGGGGGACCTGGCTACCAACATTGGGGGCCCGGGCAACCTACAGGGGGGCCCTGGCTACCTACATGGGGGCCCTGGCTACCTAAAAGGGGGGCCTGGCTACCTACAGGGGGGCCCTGGCTACCTACAGGGGGGCCCTGGCTACCTACATGGGGGGCCCTTTCTACAAAGGGGGCCCTGACTACAAGGCGGGCCCTGACTAACTACAGGGGGGCCCTGGCAATCTAAGGGGGCCCTGACTACAAGGGGGGTTCTGGCTACCTACAGGGGGCCCTGATTACAAGGGTGGCCCTGGCTACCTACAGGGAGGCCCTCTATACAAAGGGGGCCCTGACTAACTTCAGGGTGGCCCTGGCTATCTAAAGGGGGCCCTGACTACCTAAATACTAAGGGGGCTCTGACTACTTACACAGTAGCTAAAGGGGGGGCCCTGACTTCCTGCACACTACCTAAAGGAGACCCCTGTCTGTATGTATCTAGAGACCCTAACTGTATGTCTAAAGGAGACCCCTAACTGTATAGTACCTAAGGAGACCCCCTACTGTAGAGTACCTAAAGGAGACCCCCTAACTGTATAGTACCTAAAGGAGACCCCTAACTGTAGAGTACCTAAAGGAGACCCCTAACTGTAGAGTACCTAAAGGAGACCCCTAACTGCCTGTATAGTACCTAAAGGAGACCCTAACGCTTATATACAAAGAGACCCCTACTGCCTGTATACTACCTAAAGGGGGTCCCTAACTGCTTACAGCCTATATAAAGGGGACCCTAACTACCTACAGCTTACCTATCTGGGGGAAACCACCTACCTACAGCCTAACTAACGAGGGTCCCCAACCTAACTGTAGCCTATCTACTTTCCTAACTGGGGCCTGCTTATCTACCTGGGGGCTATTTACCTACCCACCTGTGGCTAGGTACCCACCAGCCTGCCTGGGGCTGGCAACCAACTTATCCAGCGAGAGTCTACTACCTAAATAGGGCCTATCTAGTTTACCTGGGGCCTCTCCCCACCCTCCTAACCCCTTAGGAAACTAGGCTTGTACCCGCTCTCCCACCCTGGGTAGTTTGTACAGTGGTGGGAATAGGTAAAAAAATGCTGAAAAAGAGGATTCTAAGATATTTTGTTAAAATTTTGCAGGGGTTTTTGTGGCCGGGGCAAGTCATTATGGCGGGGTGGAACGGGTGCAGAAGAAAAGGGGGAAAAAGAACGACTCATGAGAGAAAAAACGATCATCAGACGTCCCGGGGAGTCCTGATTTCAGGGTTATTTTTTTTTATTTTTGTGATGGTGACTGAGTGGTGTAAACTGACATATGTGGTCTCTATATTGCGGGGTTTGTAGGTTATACTGAGCTGGTGTCTGACCATCTATGTGGTCTACGTATATGGAGGTGTTAGAGATTATAGCTGAAGCATGGTGTCTGAACCTATTTTATGTTTTATATGGTGGTGGTTGTAGTTACCTGAGCTGGTGTCTGACCTCTATGTGGTCTCTATATGGAGGTGTTGTAGGTTATACCTGAGCTGGTGTCAGATCACTATGTGGTCTCTATATGGCGGTGTTGTAGGTTATACCTGAGCTGGTGTCAGATCACTATGTGGTCTCTATATGGCGGTGTTGTAGGTTATACCTGAGCTGGTGTGTGACCTCTATGTGGTCTCCATACGGTGGTGTTGTAGGATATATCGGCGCATGTATAGTGGCACCGTACATGTGTCCCTGATTGTATAAGTGAGGGAACACCAGACCCTGTGATAGGAGTTACACTTTCTTTCTTGCTGGTGTGTATTTTAGAAGGTGGAGAGGTGCGTGACCAAGGGAAACGTGGAGGGGGATATTGTGGGTGTAGGGGGATATGGATGGAGCTACTTAGCCGTGTGTCTATGATATGTTAGACTGACAAATGTGTGAGATACAGATATGTGACTCTCTTGCTATTGTACTACACAATATACTTCTGTTTTGCACACTGTATTATGTGGTAAAATGGGCGCGTTTATGTCCGAGAGGCCGGTAATATTTTCATGTACAGTAGAGTGGGCCCCCCAAGATCAACTCCCCTGTGGGCCCCAGACCCCCCAGTCTGACACTGCTTAAAGGGGTTGTCTAACTACAAAGAATAGCTTTCAAAATGTAGGGAACACTAAATGAAGACTTTTCCAAATATATTGCTTTGTTCATCTTTTTTTCTGTTAAGGAGCTGCAAATGATTTTATCACGGTCGGAGGGCTTTCAGGTTTCCCAAGTGACCGACCTGTGTACTCCTTCTCCCCTGCTGTTTGTTCGATCTGATGGCAGGGAGTGACATCATCACACAGGTCACTGCCGTGAGAGCTTGTGTGTTATCTGATCTTTCAGACAAAAGACAGTAATTACTCTACTGTTTACATTAGCTCAGAAGCTTCTCTGGACCTCAGATAAGGTAATTTAGTTAATCTAGACTAATAAACAGAGAGGTTTGAATACATGAGTCATATGCTAATTACAGACAGCTTGACCAGGAAGTGACAGAGCAAAGCAGCATTATTTCATTCACGTATCCTATGAAACTCTGAGATGAGACAACCCCTTTAATATAGTCAGTATTTTGAAGAAACTGTAGCAGAATATACTGCAGTCTTCAGGCCAGTATGTTACCTGCAGAAGGAGTTGTCAGTTGCATGACTGTGGTCTTTGGCTCTCGCCTCTCAAGAGGTAGCTCCAAAGGAATCCTCTGGGGTCGGGCTTCTACTTTTACATTATACATGGTGCTAGGCCTCAAACTGCTGAATGTGTACCAATAAGTCCCTGCCTTGGCCAAGCCACAGCTTTCCTCATTAAGATACAAGGCATGTGAATAGTTGCTGTTACATGGCTGCCACGTAATTTCAGCAGACGTAGCGGATAGGCTGCGAACTCGTAGCTGTGTTGGGGCAAGTGAATAACCATGGCCAACCAACAAAGTACAACGCATCCGATCTGAGCAGCCGCTGTCTGTCATACTCTGTACCGAAATTCGATAAGTCCGGGTTTTCAGCTCAAGTTTCTCAATCAAGGCTTTAGTTTGTCCTCCGCAGCGAACATTTTGTCGAAGTTCATTATCTACATAGATATTGTAACTCAGGATATTTCCACTGCCTGCTGCAACAAGAGGAGGCTCCCATCCAACCACTATACTACGAGCAAGCTGTTTAATAAGAGTCAGCTTTCGAGGGTAAGGCACGGCTGAGACATCTCTAGCTCCCTCACTATTTCCTTGCATTGGCAACGGACTGAGACTACTACCATCATCATCATCTTCACTTCTCTCTATACTGCTTCCACTCAAAAAGCTAATGTCCTGCCCAGAACTCTGTGACAGCTCATTTGTTTCAGCTGGGTGAAAGGCTATCAAGTCATCATCAGAGACACGTTCCACAAAGTTTGAAGGAACAAGTCCACGCCGTCCATCCATTAATTCCCCTGTTAAGAAAAAGCAATGAAGTAAAAAAAAAAAACAACTAAATATTAGACAAATCTCTAGACCCTAAGATTTTTAACGCAATTATAGCGAACCACAGCACCCTGCTGAGTTAACTGGGTTTCAATTAGCATTAACGAAATGAAAGGGGTTGTCTGGTTTTGACAACCCTATTAAAGAATGTAGGTCTCCGAGGACCGACGTATTGCAGGATTACTGCAAGATAAGCTGCTGAGTAATTGTAATGGAGTGAGAAGCCAGAACTGCTTATTTTCCCCAGTGGTGCTGGTGCCGGGAAAATGAAGAATTAAATGGTACCTATTAAAATCTATTGTTATCCATTGATTTTAATACATGTCTTCCACAGCCAAGAGCAGCCTTTTCAGCAGCTTTCATCAATAGCTAGTCAGAAAAAGAAGTTTTCTCTTCAGCAGATCTCTTATAAAAGTAAACTCTACCCCTATATGACCATATTTATAGAAGAAACATATTTAATGTTCGTTTTCTCACCTTCATAAAATCCATCATCATCCATGTCTCCATAGATGTAGATATATTCTCCAGCTGTAAGGGGGAGTTCTGCTTCAGGATTTTCATTGGGGCCATCAAAGGGATTGTAGCTATAAAACATAGAACATCACCATTTCTCACAAAAACAAATAGTACCAAACAGTCCTAATCTAAATCACACGTAATGAGCCATGTATCATGGTAGAAGAGAATTGGGAACTGCAATGTATGCAATTAATTACAACAGGATTTATTTATTAAGGATAATAAACTCTTCGAATTAACCAGAAAGAACAGAAATACTTGTAGTCCTGGATGTACAGGACCACAGTGTGTAGCAGTGACCCGAGCTTCTTAATCAATTTGGTGCATCTGTGGTTGCCAGTAGTGATGAGCGATTACGTCGACTATCGGCATCGGATCGATAGTCGATATCGGCAATTATCAATAAGATATCCGATAGTCAATAATAGATTATCGCCGATGACCATTAAAGTCTATGGGAGAGGAACAACACCTTCATTCTTACACCCAAACAGGGCTGGAGAAGCTGGAATTAACATCCACAACAGTCAAATGGATATGTGCTACATCTTAGGCAACACCCCTTAGGTTATAAAAGCACAGAAAAAAAATCACAGACCATTCACTATCCCTGTCTTTGACCACAGCCTGACCCTAAACCTGCATCACCCCCAAATTAATTAATTAGTGCCAGAAGGCAGTATGATTTGAAACCTTTTTACTTGAAACTGGACATTAAATTTCCCTGTCCGGGAAAACGCGCATGAGCCCCAAACCTGCTTCCCCAGATTAAAAAAAAGGGGAAAAAGGAGTCTTTAAACCACCTTTTATTTGAACGGACATGGGATATTCGTCTTTTCCACGTATGCCTTTAAACCCCCCGTTGCCCCAAGTTTAAAAAGTGCTGGGAAAAGGGTTTTTAAACCCACCATTTTAATTAAACCGGACATGTACCATCCGCCTGGACCGCGTATGCCCTTTAAAAACCTGTCTGCCCCCCAAATTTAAAAAAATTTTGCGGGGGAAAAGGAGTTTTTGAACCCCCATTTTAGTTTCATGGACATAGATATTTCTGTCCTGTCCCGCAAAATGCCCAAAAATGGTCTGACCCACGATTAAAAAGTGCGGAAAATGGAGTATTCAACCCCCCATTTTTTTTCACCGGACATTGATATCCCTGTCCGGGCCACTCATGACCCTAAACCTGTTTGCCCACAGACCCAAAAAAAGTGGCACTATGTATTTTGTACGGGGGACTGTCATTCAGTATTTTTTTTGGTAATACATTTTTTTACGGGGAATTTATTTGGGGAAGTTTTTTTTAAGTTTTAAATTTTTATCTTTTCCCTTTTTTTCAAGTGTGATAACATAATCTACTTTCCCCCCTGCATTTTTTTAAAAGTATTTTTTAAAGGGTGTAGATGTTTTAATTCGCCCCGCACACCCAAAGAAATTTAAAAATGCCCTAATCACCCCCCAAAACACTTCTTAGTTGGAATAATTTGCCCTCCTGGTTCTGAGAGTGATTCGCCAATCAATTCAGGGTTTCCCCTTTTTCCTCCAAACCCTTCTTCAGGATTAGGGCAGACTCCCCGGGAGATCAAAGGGATGGACCCAAAGTGACTCCAGCCCCGGGAAAATTTTACCTAAAATTCTGAAAATTTGTGTCCGCCCGGCCCCCTTTTTGACACTATTAACCTCACAAAAAATACCTTTTTCAAAATCATTTTTTTTAGAAAAATTTTGAAGCTCTCCTGATTGCCCCTAACGGTGGAGCCGTGCTGCGTCGCCATCTGTTAACCAGGGATTTCCCAGCTGAGGGCCCGACTTACAGTGGGTGCGGTGGACCCCAGGCTAGCGTTGTCTTTTATTAACAGCAGGTTCAGCTGCCAGGCCCGGGTTACAGGGGGTGGGGTTTGGAGCCAGGTAGCGTCCGTCATCTTTTTAACAGTAAAATGCTCTTATGACCCGAGCAACGAAACGTCGTGCTGAAGCAGAGTGCGGAAGTGTGAGTAGCCTCAGCCTTCCTCAGTAACAGTCAAGACGGGTAGCGTTCCCCCTCCGTTTTAGTGTGGACCAATTGAGTTCACTTGGTTTTTGGGTTGGTTTAAAGCTCCTGTTCCACCAGGTGCCTTTTTTTGGGGCTTTTTTTCTCTTTTCTCAACGTGCTGGGGAAATTGTTCTGTTCTTTTTTCTCTGTTGTGCTCCTACTCCATGTTTGAAAACTACATTGGTCAAGTCTTCCTGTACTCCTTGTAAATTCAGAGGAATTTTTTTCCCCAGCATTTTGTAATGCAAGTTTTTTGTTTTTAAATTCTGAAAAACTTTTTTAAAATAGGATGGAATCCCCCCATGTCTTTGTTTCTTTTTTTAATTGTTTAAATGGGTTGTTCAATACGGAAATTTGTACATTTTAAAAGATCTTGAAAAAACAAGTCATTTTGCAATATGGTCCATTAAAGTGCCTACTTTTCCCGGTTTTTTTGACGCACCATCACCCTTTGAGCCATCTTGACATTGTGAAGAAAAAAATGTCTGTTAGAAAACAAAATTTTTTATAATCGGCCCTGTAGTATAGCTGCTTTCACAGCAAAATGCCCAAAAAATTAAAAAAATGACTTCTCGCCACTGTTAAAATTTTTGAGAAAAAAAATCCCATTGAAGGCAATTTCTTTCCAAAGGACCATGATTATAGCTGTATCTCACAGAAAATGCCCCCAAAAATTTAAATATGACTCTCGCCACTTTAAAAAATTTGTGATGGAGAAATGCATTAGAACCCACATTTCTGTTCCAAAGGACAAAATTATGCTGAATTCACAGCCCCTGACTAAAAACCCTTGAAAATTGCGAAATTTTAAAAGATAAAGTGAGAAAAGGGGAATACAGTTTGTCAAAAAACCTTGGGTGTCTTTTCAGTCTCCTCACAGAAAAACCAGCAAAAAAAATGTTGGGAAAAGAGAATAAAAATTGCAGTAAGAAATGATCATTTTAAAAAAAGTTTTCAAGAGACCATTTCTGTTTGAAGGGAATGTGAGTGCCCGGCAACAAATCGGTGACCTCGGCAATTGGGGCCACAACATCATCAGAGATCCATGCCGATTCATCTTGATGAAGTAAAACGATCCACTTATCTGGGAAAAGCCGGATGCGTTTGTCTGTAATGACCCCTAGCTGTGCTGAAGGTCCGCTCAGTTTTGACGCTGGTGCTGGGGGAAAAACCCCCTCTTGGGTGGCGAGCGAGTTTGGGGCATTGTCCATTTTGGTCCCCGAAGTTTTTGGGTGGAACCATACAAAAAACATGGTTTTTGAGGAGTGTCGTGCCCATGCTTAATGATTCTGGTTTTGGGATGTGTGCCTGCATTGCATGCGTTGGTGAGGGGTAAATAAAGATTGCCAGAGGTCACCCATTAGGCTTCTGCCCCTTGCCTGCTGTGCCGCTAGGTATTGGCCTCTATGCTGTACGTCGCTGATGTTTTTCCCACGTGACATTTGGGGGGGAACGTGAAGCAGACGCAAAAGATGTTTCCGTTGTCAATCAGCAAGGTCTCCATTTCCGCATTTTACTCTCTATTTGGGTGGGTGGAAGGAAAATGTGGTTTTGTTTTGTACCCGGGGGTCCCGGAGGGGGGCCACCCAGTAAATGTTGTTCTTTTGATGGCCCTTAATGCGAGGATCTTTTGGAGGAAAAGGGGGAAACCAAGCCCATTTTGAGAGATGGAGCCTTTATGTCCCAAGCCTTGGGTCGAGGGGATAGCAATGTTTCCCCATCTTCTCCCCAAATTGCGCCAACCCCTTTCCCAAGGCGGGAGTCGGTAAGTCGTGTCTAGGAAACCCCCTCCTTCCCCCCTTCCTCCCGGGAAAGCTTCCCGCCTGATTGCCTCAGATGATGCACCCCCGAGTGATGGCCACCTTGCATAGTTTGGACCCCCAACCCCTGCTAATGAAGACCCATAAAAATGAGAAACTGTCGGGGCCCTTTTGGGTTCGACGGAGAGAAAAAGGGTCCCTGTGATTGTGTCCGCTCCTCCACGGTGGCGGGGGGCCCTTTTTTTCGATGTCAAAGATGTTCCAGAAATAAGTTTACCACAATGCTCATGCGAAAGGGGGATTTTGCACTGACCTTTTGGTGGCTTTTCAAAACTGGCAAAGGGGTTTGGGGGCAGAGCTTTTCACCTGCTCCATCTCGGTGGCCAAAAACCGGGTCCGCACCCTGCTTGTCAGGCAGTGTCATTCGTACTGGTAATGGATTGGCTGCTCCCAAATCGTGGAATGTGGAGGGGGGAATTCCAGGTGTTGCCACGTCAAAATGGACGGTTGCGGGGAGGCCTTTGAGCTGCAAGCGCCAGGGGGGACGAAAAGGGTGTGAACGGCGGAAATGCGAACTCAGACCCCGAGCCTTCTTCGCAGGCAGTCAGAACCCGGTAGCTCTTTGAAATTTTTGGGGCGCAAAGGGTTATGAATGGCAGGCAAGGTATGTGCTCCCGCCTACCGATTTAAGGGCCGGCACAGAAATTTTGCCCCTTTAAAAACACCACCTTGTGGACAAGGTTCTTTTTCACCCAGCCGGCTCTTGTCCGTTTGGGGGCGCCCCAAGCTTTTGACCTGTGTGTAGGGCGGCTCCCAAAAAGAAAAAATTTAACATGGTTTTCTGGGCAGTGATGCCACCGAGGACTTGTGGGAAGAGACTGCACCCCTCCGCGGTTTTGGAAAAGGTGCGCCCAGCCTGGGGCCACCGGCACCCAGAGACTCCACCCAGCTCACCAGTAGCTGTCACAGAGATATAGGGCCCTTGGCCCTGTTAAGTCCGTGTCGGGGGTTTGTGGACTTTTCCGGCCAGATAGACAACGTTGAAAAATTTTTTTGGGGAAGGTGGCTGGCCGGGCAGGCGGGGGTTTTTGGGAAAAAAAATCCGCTGGAATCGGGATTTGGGGGGAGCAGGGGCCATTTACGTGGCGGAAACCCATCTGTGCCCAGAGGAAAGGGCCATTTCCCAAAGGCAAAAGCCCGGCAATGCCGACATTCGGCTTTTTTGGGTTTGGGATGGTTTGGGTTAATGTGTTTTTCTGCTCCCAAAATGGAAACAGAAGGCTGGCTGCTGATGGCCCCTGTACGGGTGCGGTCGTAAACTGGGGGAAGGAAAGGGGTAGGATGGGTCCTGGTGGTGCTGGGGTATTGGGCGCCGGGTAGAGGCTGAAGCGGAGCTGATCCTGATCATAACTTGAGAGAAGGGAGCTGGAACGCTTTGTCGTGGCGGAGGGGGGAGGAGGCAGAGGGTGTGACAGGGTGGGGCTGGCGGGTTGGGCCTTTTTTGGCCAAGGTTGCCTCCCTTTCAACTCATGCATTCGCCCGAGGACAGAATGTTGGTGGTGGGTTTAAAAACCTAAGGTTTTGCCCCCTATTTTTGCGTTTTCGGCAAAAGGGGGCATATGCATTGTGGTGAAACAGAGGCTTGGTAAAGAAGGCCCAGGCTTTTTGGGGGTCCTGGAACTTTTTGACGGCGATAAAGGGGGAGGGGGTTTGGCTGACCGTGGGGTGGGGGAAACATAAGCGGACTTCTGCGCCGCCCTCTTCCCTTTTTTGGGGGGGGACCGTATGACACTACCCCCCTCGTTTCCTCCTGTCCAGTGATGAAGCGCTCGCAAGCAAATTCTGCTGAAAGACCCGTTGGTCCGCAATGTCGGGCATCATCGTCTCAACACAGGTGACTGGTCGTCCTGACTTTCTGATCCGAAGCTGCGGGCTACAAGAAGGGGGACTGAAAGGCGTTGCCCGCCGGATTTTTGCGATTGCCCGGTTCCCTTTCTCCCCTCTGAGGGCTCAGTAATGGGCTCGAGCAGAGAAAATATCCTTTTGGCCCTCTTGATCTTTTACATGCCTTCGACCCCAACCCATTTTGTCATCAAGGGGTTTCAGAAAAAGGATTTCCACGTGGTGGGTACACGAGTTGACATTTGGGCTCCCTTTCGTTTCATGTTGGCGGATGCTGATGACGACAATTTGTGGCCGTACGGGGAGGATGAGGAGGTAAGACTGTGGATGCGGGTTGCTTTAAACCCCCAATGAAAAACAGATTGGCGACGCTGTTGTTACTGAGATTCACAGGGCCTGACCCAGCGATACAGGCCCTGAGGTCCTGAACGACAATCGGTGGCTTGGTGTTGTCGCCGCAGGAGTAGAACCTTCTCTAGACCTTACCTCTATGTCCTACCCCCCTCTTGCTCGCTTACCCCCTGCATTTCGCCCCTTTTCAGAAAGAAAAATTTGAGGGGGGTATGGAAATTTTTGGAACGTCTTTATTAAAAGACGGAAAAATCACAGCTATTCTCAAATCCCCAAACCCAAAACAAAATTCGGGTTTGAAATTTAACTGAAAGGTGGCTCTTCAAAAAATCTGGACTGGGCAAAAGTGCAAAAAACAGTATCGGGAAATGTTTCGGATAATAAAGGTATTTTTGGCCTTATCAATTCAACGTGGTGATACACAATTGCTGGATTAAAATTTAACTGAAGGGGGCTCTATCAACAAAGCGGGAACTGGGCAAAATTGAAAAAGAACACTTGAAATGTATACGGATAATAAAAAATGGAGTTTTGCACCCAACAAAAGACCGCATTACTAGAAAAAGATCTGTATCCTAATATAAGTTCAGGCTGCCCAATATCCAAATAAATTTCAAAGTAAACTGTTAATAATAAAAATATTGCAAAACAATATCCAGTTTTCTTTAAAAAGCTTGTCTGTGTTGCCACGGTCCCCCCCCCCCCCCGCTACCCCTCAGACTTTACAGCGGGAGATGCTCCTTTAAAATTCTTACCTAACTACCTAAAATCTGAAAAACCCTTGATCTAACTAATTTTAAAGGGACACAGCTAAAAGTAGAGCTGTTTTGTAAACAAATAAATAATTTCGCTGAGCTGTTTGCACAAGAGAGGAGCCCCTACTGTTTTGAAAAACTGACACACAGGATCATGAACCGGAAATGTTTTATGTAAAAAGGTCATGTGTTTTTTCCCAGCCATACAATCCCATCAGACATTTGCACACACAAATCACCCCCTGCCTACTGAAAGCTGATTTGCTCCGCCAAAATGACGGAAGCGCCGAAATGGGCGATATTAATAGATTTGCACAGTTTTAACCTAAATTATCCGTGATCTAAAAAATCCGATCAATGTAAATGACGTCCCGATTTCAATTTTGCGTAATAATCGCTCAACACATTGCCATCATTAACAATTTGACCTTCGCGAGTTAGAGAAAGGGTAGTTCAAATGGCGTTTTTTGGACCGAAATCGGTTTAAAAACGCAGCGCAATAGGATCCAAAACAATCCAACAGCAGGTGGTGTTTGGATCGTGTTTGGCTGCAGCGGATCTTTCCCCTATAGTTTTAAATAGGGTCCTGTGCTCTTTTGGATAAAGAAGTCATGTCAACTCAAAGGCTAGTTCCACGGTGTAATTGCGGGCGAAATTTATCCCCCCGCAATTAGGGCGGAGTTGGGACCGCGCCCCATAGACATTTTTTAAGGCGCGTTTTCCCGCTAGAAATTGACGACTTATCCCCCCCGCTTGTCTTTTGAGGGCGGGGAGAGGAGACGTAACCCAAACAGTTCCATGTTAAACTGTGGTTACCGTAATGACTGGGATATTTCCCCCCAAAATTTAGCGCATACAGAAAATAGGGCCAAAATATGTCCAAATTTAAGCCGTGTGAACATAGCCTAAAGAATGGATCCAAAAGATAGATCCGAAAGACGCAATTAAACAAGCATCGGTGGTCACTCGACTGAACGCTGATGCGTTTTTTCCACATTGCAAGAAAAGTAAAACCACTGTCATTCAGATGCGTGTTTGGCTCTGTTTAGGGTCCAATAGACGGATCCAAACACGCATCTAATAACGTATGTTCACACAGACTCACCACGCCATGTAAACATACCCTAATAGCTAATCTGTTGGACAAGTGAGGCCCGCTGCCCTGTTACACCATCCTTTATAGCCTGAAGATGGAGCGATTCATTTGTAAGAAATAAAAATAAAGGAGTATGGGGGGAAAAGGATTACCCAAGGAACCATAAAAATCATTAAAAGCATATTGTCTTTTGGCAACTTAAAACCCCGGACCCCCCGCACTGCAAGGAACATACTATACATTGAGAAACCATGAAAGATTAAAAAATCATGGTCCTTTCCACTTATTACCTCACTGTTGAGTCATAAGTACCTTATTAGTCTACTGAACTGGTGTGTAGATCTTGACATCTGAGCCCTGGATTTAAAAGTACGATTAAGAACTGATCCCCAAAACGTGAACAGGTTTTATTTTAAGTCTGAGATGTGTATCCATTGTTTTTCCTACTCTACATAGATCAAAAAGAGACCATAACTGTAAAGATTCTAAATGTTTAGCTTTTCCTTTTACCTCTCTTTTTACGCAAATGGGTTTCGTGGGTTTTAAATTTTGTGTCTAAATTTTTTTCCTTGTATAATAAAGATTGTATGATAATCTTGTTTAATAAAGATTTAAAGTTAAACGTTGGATTCTTCTATGCTCTACAGAATACAAATTCTGCCTAAGCGTAAACTAAAGGGAACCTATCAGCTACTTTATGCTGCCCGAACGACAAGCAGCATGAAATAGCTGCAGGTTACCCGATCCTAACCCTGTGTGTTTTAACCCCGAAATGCTTCAGTTTTGCCAGGTAGAACATCCACTGAAGTTGTCCCAAATGTGGGAAGATGAGTCCAATGTGCGGAGAGAAGTCCGATGTGAGGCTTCTCCCCTGCGGCCTCAGCTTAACTGACAGCTCTCTCCCCATAGACCAGTGGTTCTCAACCTTTCTAATGCCGTGACCCCGCAATACGGTTCCTCATGTTGCGGTGACCCCAAACCAAAAAATAATTTTGATGGCTACTTCAAAACTGTAATTTTGCGACACGAGGGGTTACATATGTGTGACGCCTCTGAGCGGTACCTCTACATGTCACATACATATAAAGGTACCGCTTAGAGCCGTTACATAGATGTAACCTTGTCCGGGGGGGAGGCTGTGATTGGCACATGAGGGGTTACATATGTGACCCCTCATGTGCCACTCACAGCCCACCCTGTAAGGGTAGGGGGGGAATGTAATGTGTATATCATGTGATGGCTGTGTGTGGTACAAGTAACAGGTTAATAACATATTACTTGTACCACATACAGACATTACATGATGCAATGTTTTACACTAAATTACCTTGCAGCCAGGAACAGCCCTGCCGTACAGTGTCAGCGTTCTCTCTGCACCAAGTACGGCAGGGCTGTTCCTGATGCTTGATACGTGGTGTGAGCGCGTGATGCTGCGCGCTTTCAGCGTCCTGCACGCACCGCCCACAAGGACCGGCGGGACGTAAGTCCGTCCTCGCCGCAGCGCCGCTCACAGGAGCGGCTCACTGAGCCACCAATGCTGCGAGTAACGGCGCCCCCTGCTCCCCCTCCCCTCAATAATTCAAATGGCGCCGCCGCTGCGCCTCCTCCCTGCATAGTGCGGCGCCCACAGCGCTCCTCCGCAAATCCGCAGAACCCAGTTCTCTGTCCTCACGGCGCCCCCCTCAGCTCTCCGGGCGGCCGGCGACCCCTGTGTTTTGGTCGTTCGACCTCCGCCGGGGTCGCGACCCACAGGTTGAGAACCGCCGCTATAGACAAACAATTGAGAGAGCTGTCCGTTAAACTGAGGGGGTGGACTCATCTCTTCTGGGCACAGCGGCTTCCCTCCGCACCCGGGACAATTTCAGTGGGTGTTTTACCTGGGAACATCACAGCTGCCAGACGTTCAGGTCCGAATTTTAGGCAGCATAAAGTAGCTGACAGGTTCCCTTAACTTTTTGAATGTTTAAGAACTATGGGCCTCATGTATGAAAACTCTCTAGGTCGAAAAATCTCTGTTGTCCATAGCAACCAATCAGAGCACCCCTTTCATTTCATATAGTGCTCTTGAAAAATTTAAGGGGCGCTCTGATTGGTTGTTATAGGCAACAGATTGAGTTTTCGGGCATGTTCACATGGCATAATTGCGGGGCGTAATTACGCCCCGCATTTACGCCGGGACTTTGGGAGCTCGTGCCTACTCCCACGGGGGCAGCAGCCCGCCGGCCCCATAGACATTCATTACTAGCAGCGCATATTCGCCGCTAGTAAATGATATGTCACTTATCTCCCCCCGTGGCGTATTGTCCGAGCGGGGAGAGGAGGTATAATCCATAGTTTTCTATGAGAACTGTGGATTACCGTAATGACTGGGATGTATCTCGCCCCGTATTGAGCGCAGTACGCCGAGAAATACGGGCCGAAATAGGTCCCAATTTAAGCCGTGTGAACAGAGCCTTAGACCTAAACCGTTTTCATATATGAGGCCCTATGTGTATGTTGGGTAGCTATCAGTCCAGAACATGGTAGTTGTTGGCAGGAAATCACGCACCTGGTGTGAGTGGGCAGTGTTGGGATGTATTTTATGCAAGCTAAGTAGAAGACCGTGCAAGAATGAGGAAAAATAGATTAGATTAATCTCCTACAGTTGCACCTACATTATGTGCTGAGAAAATAGGAATTTGACAGTAATCTCATAAGAAAGGAGCTTATCATGTAATTCATGAGGTGGGCTTTACATAACTAAGGCTC
Source organism: Phyllomedusa bahiana (assembly GCA_025379985.1). Lineage (NCBI taxonomy): Eukaryota > Metazoa > Chordata > Amphibia > Anura > Hylidae > Phyllomedusa > Phyllomedusa bahiana. The sequence goes on from JAODAL010000045.1 coordinate 317,316, forward strand.
AATTCACATCACATTTTTTGGCCTCTGTTAGTGGTATCCATAAGGATTCCTTAAAAAAAAGTTATCCCTACAGATATCGTGTTGTGGCCATAGAAAACTACAGGGCAAACAGTCTACACCAGAGTCTACGCTTTTGTTTCTGGCACAAAGTGTATACGTTTGGGAAATAAAGAAAACTTTGTCCAAAGGCCCTGTCCCTGCCCCACTGTAGCATCCAGCAGAATAACCTTTACAAGGTATCCCAACAGATACCACCTATGGTCAAAAACAATGTTAATCTGGCCTAGAGCTACCTCAAGTTTATGTACAGACATTGTGCAGAATTAGATTACAACTAGACACTAGAGCATAAAGAAAGTGAAAGAGTGGCCAATAGCAACCAGTTAAATTACTGCTTTCATTTCAAAAAAGGTCAAGAATCTAATGCTATAGGTAACAATGTTACAGGGTGTTATTTTTCATGGGCGACTAAAATTATTATCAGTGTTTATTGTCCACGTTAACAGGAAGGTTTTAACGTATGGCAAGGTTTTATTGAAGCCTTCCTTTCCGACTCAGAAATAAGTTCCTTGATGCAACCATTTTATGGAACTACCTGGTACTGGCAGAACTAGCTGGCGGGGTCTTTAGGTAAACTTCAAGTCGACAAGGGTGTTGATGGGGACAAGGGTGGGTTATCATAGCTTGCACCAAGACTTGTTCAAAATCCCAGTGGCTCTGGTAAATGTTCTTTTTGTTGGCAATGTTTTTTGTGTCTTTCTCAGGATGTTAGGCCCGTTGGCCAAAATTATCAATGGACTGCAAAACCTTTGCCTTATCTGTAAGTTTTACTGTATCAGGAGTAATAGAGGACACCCGAAACTGAAGAAGGTTATGAAGCTGTAATAACTTCCCTCTTATACTGTTGATATGTCAGTATTGTTTAATGATCTTGTGGTCCAAGATGGTACGGTTTGGTACCTGATGGTACCTGATGGTACCAATAAAATGTCAAAAAAAAAACAAGAAGGTTCGATTGCATTAAACATGCAAGCAATTGCCAAAGCATTAACCATTCTTTAATGTAAAAATAATATTACCTGTACCGTGCAAGAAAAACTTGTAATTTCGCACTGGAACGGGTTTCTGGTACGGGATTTAATGAAAGCGTGTCTGCTTCCAGCTCTTCCATTTCACTGGCAGTGTCCACCTACGAAATATTGGCAAATTAAAGGTTAACAAAAATGTAGTCAACACAATACCGTAGATTTTTACAAACATATGTTAAGTATCAAATGGTTTGTAGAAATATATCTTAAGGACTGTATTATAACACTGGGCCAACCATAGCTCCTTGCTTTCTAAACATATAGATTTCTGAAAACAAGGGACAAACTCCTGTCTTACTTCTGGAGTGGGACAAGACTTGGAACTATCATGCGTGGATTCTGATTTTGATGGGGTGTGTGGAACTTCAAGCTTTCCTTCTTTGGCAACCGCTTGACTTGTGGCATCAACATTGCCGACATCTGGGCTTGGCTCCGACGCTGCAGGTATTCGTTTCTCCTCATCATCCTTGATCTTTCCATCTACTGTAAAGAGAACAGGGTGGTTCAAATGTATAAAAAATGTTATAAAATAACTAAATCTATGACACCAATTATTTCCAAAGCTTTCTAGTTTTCACCAGTATTGCATATCAATTTAGAAAATTTCTGTACAACTAAACTTCTCTACTCTCTGCAAATAGAACCCAAGTAAATGAAAAATCACGTCTTTAAAGTTGAACGTTTTTAAACTGTCGTTTACTAAAAGCAAAGTGCTATCACATACCAACCAAGGAAAAAAAAACTGCTTTCCCTAAAATGCCTGTACATGCAACGGTAGCATACCATGTAGGCAAAAACTAAAGAGCAAAACATTTTTTTCTTGCCTATGCAGCTTGTACAGGTGAAACATATCAAAATAATGTGATTCACATGTAAAAGCTGGGTGGCTAAAATACAAACCTCCCTCCCCCCAAAAAAAACATTTTATTATGCAGCATACGACTACATGTAAAAGCACCATTTATTACTTAGCTAATCACTCAACTAAGTTTAACTGATGGGTGGGTTCAATTAGTCAAGCATAGTCCAAAAATACCTTAACCAAGCCTTCTACAGTGGACTGATGAGTTAGGGCATGTTCACACGACGGATTTGGCCGCGGGTTCTGACGCGGTTTCTGCAGCCAAATCGCACCTAGCTTATTAACATGGTTTCCTATGGGAAACCGTGTTAATATTCACACGTCGCGGGTCTGGCCGTGACTTTGGAGCCGTGGCCTTGCCGCGTGTGTGTGAGAACTCTCCTGTCAATTCTTGACAGGGAGTTCTCATCGCAGCGGCCTCACGGTGTTGCCGCGGGTGGTGCGTGGCTGGTTTGCGGTTCGCGACGCGGTTTGCCCTCTGCCTATTAATTTGCATGGGGGCAAACCCTCTCCGCAAGCCACGCCCCACCCACGCCGAGACCACAGCCAGCGCCCGCGTCGGGAGACGCGAGTTTTCGGCGAGGGTCGGGCGAGGCTTGGCCGCGGGAACCGCGGCGAAAGCCGCGGCCAAACCAGTCACGTGAACGGGGCCTTAAAAAAACCTGTCAGTTCATTTGTGCTGCTTGAACAACATGAAACAGCTGAAGGTTTCCTGGTCTCAATAATGTGTATTTTACTGTGAAAAGCTTCAGTGTTTCAGAATAAAACACCTGGCAAAAACGGAGCTGGGAATAAGGAGAATTGTGGCTTCCAGCTGCGTAGCTCAGCTTAAAGATTTTTTTTCACCACAATGATTAGCTTTTAACATGTAGGGAAAAGTAAGTGAAGACTTACCATATACATTGTTGTTTTGATTTTGCTTTGCTCAGGAGATATACATATATAATTTCCTCTTAGACACAAATTTTTTTGGTTACCGACCACCGCTCCCTGCTCTCTCATCACTCCAAGCTGCCTTTCGTTAGTCAATTCGACCACGGTGAATCACTCCCTGCAGAATCTCATACTCTAGCAACAGAGTATGTTTACCTAACTAAATGTCAAGCTTTCATTCTTTAGAGCTTTGCCGCAGTGTGCTACCCTTTATATATCTCATGTAGTCATGTCGGTGTAACAGGAATAGCAGAGCTGATATGCCAATTACTGCTCTAGATCCACCCACAGCCTGAACAGGAAGTAGGAGTCTGAAGCTAGCTGTGACTCTTTGAAACTGCATGGTAAGAAAGCCCCTTATAGGTCTCTCCTATACACAAGCAGGGAACAGACCTGTCCGTAAAACGGAGCATGGAGAAGCCCCACCTCAGACTCCTCGCCTCTAGCTAGGTAGCTTTTCCCCATGACCAGCTCAGTTTTACTTCATAGTGCTTCGCAGTAAAAATTGGATTTTTTGTACTTACCGTAAAATCCTTTTCTTGTCCGATTCATTGGGGGACAGAGCATCTTGGGTATAGGCCCTTGCCCTAGGAGGCTGACACTAGGTGGACCAAACACGTTGGGCCCGCCCCGGTGGCCTATATCCCTCCTGCTGACGCCAGGCTGATCAGTTGGTACCAAAGCCGTGGCTGAGAGGAGGAACAAAATAGAACCCTAATTACATGGAGACAAAACGAGGGAGGGACTTGTGTCCCCCAATGAATCGGATTTTCTCGCCAGTGTCATTGGGGGACACAGCACCTTGGGATATCCAAGAGCAGTCCCAGAGGTTGAGAGGAAAAAAAAAAAAAAAAGAGGTGGTAACAACTAATAAAATTCATCAGCAGTGACAAGCATTAGCACACTACTGCCTGAAGCATCTTAAGGCCGAGACTTGCGTCAGCTGAGTACAAGGTATGGATTTGGTAGAACTTAGAAAAAGTATGGACCAAAGCCCAGGTGGCCGCTTTGCACACCTGTAAAGCTGATGCTTGATACCGAACCGCCCAGGAGGCCACCAACTGCTCGCATGGAGTGAGCAGTGACCCAAAACAGAAGGAGCTCCCCCTTGACCGTTAGGCTTCCGAAATTGCAGACCAGATCCGGCTGGAAATGGTGGCCTTAGAGGTCGCTAGGTTAATGCGTGGACCCTCAGGAATGACAAAGAGGGCTTCAGAGTGCCTAAAGGATTCCGTAACAGAGAGGTAGCTCCGACTGGCCCTGACCACATCTAAACAATGAAACGCTCGCTCTCGAGGATGAGAGGGCGAGGGGCAAAAAGAGGGCAGAACTATATCCTCATTGATATGAAATGATGAAACCACCTTAGGGAGAAACGAAGGAACAGGACGCAAAACAACCTTGTCCTTATGCAGAACCAAGAAAGGGAATTTGCATGACAGAGCCGCCAGTTCAGACACTCGGCAGATGGAAGTGATGGCCACCAGGAAGGCTACATTCCATGAAAGTAAACATAGGGAAACGTCCCGTAGTGGCTCAAAGGGTGAAGACTGCATGGCCTTCAAAATAAGATTTAAATCCCAAGGTTCGATAGGCCTACGAACTGGAGGGACGGAATGCGCAACCCCCTACAAAAAGGTTTTAACCTGTGAGCGGAAGGCCAGCTTGTGCTGTAACAAAACTGAGCATGCAGAAATCTGACCTCTCAAGGACGACAGGCCGAGCCCAAGCTCCATGCCTGTAGAAAAGACAGCACCCTTGGAGTAGAGCATACCTAGGGGTAAAATTTCTGGCGAAAAAGGCCTTCCAGGTATGGTAATAGATCCAGGAGGACTGAGGCTTGCATGCCCGAATCATGGTCTGGATAACAGGATCTGACAAACCCCGAGATTTTAATATTGCGGTTTCAACAGCCACGCCGTCAAATGCAGCCGTGGTAAGGTGGGGTGGCACAGTGGACCCAAAAGGGCAACGAGATCTGCGTACCAGGACCTGCGGGGCCAGTCCAGGGCGAGAATAGCGGGTACCCTCTCGGACTTGAGGCGCTTGAGCACTCAAGGAAGAAGAGGCCAGGGTGGAAAAAGGTAGATCAGAGGACACTGACTTCAAGGTAGGACCAGCGCGTCTACTGCTAGGGCCAGGGGATCCCTGGCCTTGGACACATAACTCGGAAGTTGGCGATTGAGGCGAGATGCAAATAGATCGACGTCTGGCGTACCCCACTTTTGGCAAAGGCGGCGAAAGACCTCCGGTACAAGAGCCCACTCCCCGGAATCGACCATTGCTCGACTGAGATGATCGGCCAACCAGTTCTCTACCCCTGGAATGAAAATAGACGACAAGGTGGCAACTGCCCGCTTCGCCCAGCAAAGGATCCTTGCAGCTTCCCGAAAAGCTGCCTGGCTTCTGGTGCCACCCTGATGATTCAGATAGGTCAATGCTGTGGTATTGTCGGACTGAATCTGTACCGGGTGACCCCGAATGAGAGGTGACCACTGCGAGAGCACTAGGAAAATGGCCCGGAGCTCCAGAACATTGATCTGAAGACTGGATTCCCTGAGGGACCAGAGACCCCGAGTCGTCCAACAGCCTGTGGTGATCAGCCATTGCGGGGACAGAAACGACTTCCTTTGATGTAACGCATGGGAGGCTAGCCACCAATCCAGGTCGGCTCGCACCTGGGGTAGCAGACGAACCGTTGTGTCCAGGGTAATTGGAGACCCGTCCCACCGAGACCGGTTCGCCTGCTGCAGAGGGCAGGAATGACACTCCGCAAAGGCCACAGCCCGAAGGCAGCCACCATCCTGCCGAGAACCCGCATACAAGTGTGAAGTGTATATGGGGTGCGATTCAGGAGTAGAGAAACGTCTGACTGTTGGCTCTTCCCTAGTGGAAGAAACACTCTGGGCACCTGAGTGTCGAGGATCATCCCCAGAAACTCCATCCTCTGCGATGGGATCAGACCGGACTTGTCGAAATTGATTATCCACACGAAGCGAACCAAGGTGTCTAGGATGATCCTGATGTTGTCCAGACAGGCGCGACAAGAAGGAGCCTTAACTAGAAGGTCGTCCAGATACGGGATAATGGTCACGCCCTTGATGCGAAGGATCGCCATCGCTTGGACCGTTGCTGCCATTCCATTATCTCTGGCTCGGAGTCCGAATCAGAGTAGTCCCCACTTGAAGAAGCCGTATCCCGGCATGAAGCCTCTATCTCCGACCACTGACCGTCAGGAGAGAGCTCAGGTGAAAGCGAGGAAGAGAGAGCTCTAACCAATCTTACGTGAACTCGCCGTACAGGCTGCACCGGGCGCTGGACCCTGGGAGGTGCTAGGCTAGGCAGTGAGTAGAGACGGCATGTGCTCTATGGCTGGAACCATAACCTGGGACAGTCTGGACAGGTCGCCCACTGCTAGTGAGAGCCTTGCCCATTCCAGGGCCACCAATTCCTGACAGGCGGGGTCGGGCCCTGCGGCGGTTGGCTGGGGAGCAATGGAAAGGGCACAAAGCGCACTGGGCTGGCCACACGAGAATTTCTTGTGGCAATGGGCGCAGGCGAAATAAGTCGCCACTGCTTTGGATGCAGGTGGTTTTTAGCCCTCATCCTCAGAAAGGGACATGGCTGCAGGGTGTGCGGGGGCAGGGATAGATGGCACAAAGCAGGCCAACTTACCACCCCAAGGTGCTGTGTCCTCCACGGAAGCCAGGAAATGCAGCAAGCAGCCAGGACGCCGAACGGCAGAAAATGGTTATTAGGCTCCGTCCCCGACACAGCCCCGGGCTGCTTTGGGTAACTAGTACACAGCTCTGGACCGGTTTGAGGCCGCCCCTGGGGTGGTACCAGCCCAGGAGACGGTGCAACCTAGTTGCGGCCTAGGCCTCTGGAAGCCGGGGGCTAAATTTGCCGGAACGCCGCAGAAGCGGGTAAGGAGCACCTGCAGCCCCTGGGAGGACGACGACGACGCTGGGGGGAGGGGAGGATGCGGAGTTCCCACGGGCCTCCAATCCCATAAAGAGAAACTGAAAACCCCCGACTACCCCCAAAAAGGAGGAAGTCGGGGAACTCGCCTATCTGAAGTCTTTGGGCATTGCGGCATTACCCCTTCGGTACCATGCACCTGGAGGTGAGGCTACCAGAATCCGTAAAAGAGGCCGCGGAGGCGGCAGGTGGGGACAGGTGAGTGGCGAAAAGGAAGACCAGCCAGCTAAAGAACTGACATGGTTCCTGACGTCCTCAGGGGGGACAACGTCATGGTAAAATTACACACTGACGACCCACCATTAGATGAGAGCCAGAGGCTCTATCACTAACAACAAGGTGAGAGCCAAGCGCTCGATCACCTTCCAACAGGTGAGAGCCGGGTGCTCAATCGCTTCCTGCAAAGAAACCAAAAATAAACACCGCAGAGCTGCGGAGCAGCGTCTGCATTCTATGGACACTAGGCTGAAACTGATCAGCCTGGCGTCAACAGGAGGGATATAGGCCACCGGGGCGGGCCCAACGTGTTTGGTCTACCTAGGGCAAGTTTCTATACCAAGGTGCTGTGTCCCTCAATGACATTGGCGAGAAACACAAATTACAAAAACAAGGAAACCTGAAGCTCCTTTATTCTGCTTGTCAATGAGACAGCAAGAACCGACAGGTTTCAAGTATAATAGTTTAAAATACTTAAATTGACACACTTGGTAGTATGGTGATACTTTGCCGCTTCTGGCTGCTCCAGCTACCAACTGGGGCAAAACTGCACACAAAGTAGCTAGTGGTCATGTTTATGGTTTGTGCTGCACCACTTGTGGTACATGTGAATGTGCCTTTCTAAAAACCAAGAACCAAATCAAAAAGTAACCAACACATAGATGATTGTTGACTGTGGAAGATCATGCCTCCAAATTGTATTTACATTGAACATGGTTTTGAGCACATTTATATAAACTGATATGGTAACCCACCTAAAACTAGCTCAAGGTGCCCACCCGCCTTAAAGGGAAATTACTGATACAAGGTTGACCTATAATGTTGATGTAAGTATGGCCTCTCATTACACATTCCCTAAAAATGGTTCTGATATATCTACTCTAGTATCATTTGAATTTAGACCATTGCAAGAAATACATTTAACTTGTAAAATTTCAAGCATACAAAGCAAACAAATAAAAAAAAAAAAGTTGCAAAAACACCACCATGTGCAGAAGACAATCCTCTCCCAAATTTTAGGTCATGGACAAATATCATAGAAAAATGGTGACTTATCAACTTTTTCATTTTTATTCCACTTAAATGTGCAAAATTCATGCATAACATTATTCACATTGGTGACGCATGCTGTGAAAAGTGAAATTTATCACCTGGTGCAATTTTATATGTGAAATAATTGTTCGCTATGTAACCAAAACCAACTCTAAACCTACACCAACACCAAGTGGTATTTACTCAAACATGTCCTGGGTTTCAGTACCCTCCATTGAGAGATATACAAAGCTTGAATTGTTGCCTTCCAGGCTAATGTCTACCCAACTGACCACATCCCAGGAGGAGAACTCATCTAGAAGAAAGGATAGGGCATTAGCAGCTAGGATAACTTTTCAACAAACCAATTACTTTAAGGGCTTCTGTTCTTAAAGTTATAGCAGGTATAATAGAATTGTTTTTAAATCATGACGACTCCCATTATTCCTTAATGAGTTCGATTAGGATTCTGATAGGGCTTCGATGCTTTGAATGCCAAGAACATCAATACAGACTATGTAGTTATTGCCGTCAAAAAAGTTGTAATGATTATACTGTAGTCTTAAAAACTTAATTGCCATAAGCCTTTTCTAACATCTCTTAGCGCATTTAGACATACCAGTATGTCTAAACAGTGCCAAGGGAGTAGGGAACAGGCTTATTTGCTGAGCCAACTCCACACATGTGGGGTGCTGGGTGTTAAATACAGCCAGCGCCCTCCAATTCTGACGATGCAACAGTGGCATCTAAATGATTAGACCATAGGGGCCGCGGTTCGTTGTTTGCCCCCCCCCCCCCCAAAAAAAAACCTGGCAATGCGATGACAATGGGTGACATTTGGTTGCCATGGCAGCCTAGGACCTAATGAAGGCCTCCATAGCTGCCATGTTGGCACTCTCCACTAAGGCAGGGTATAATAGGAGACCAACAATATGTCTATATACTGCAGTACTAGAAACAATATATGGTTGTGCACATCCCAAAAACCTTTTTGAAAAAAATGAGCATAGGTGCACACTGGTGTGGCAGCGATATACATACACATTCCAATATCAGTAGCACACTATCAACTAAAGAAACTATCAGAGGGGACAGGAATTTTTGAAAAAGCATTTCTACTACCTAGGATAAATGAAAATTTTTTGAGGTTCTTAGCTCACATTTTTTATCAAAACGGCTTAAGCCCACTGCTTGAGGTCCCGTTAAAGTTTTGGAGGTGGGCTTAAGCAGTTTTCATAAAAAATGTGAACCTTAAAAATGTTAAATGTATCCTAGGTAGCATAAATGCTTTTTTATAAATTCCTATGTCCCCCTTTGATAGTATCTTTAGTTGATAGTGTGCTACTGACATTGGAATGTGTATATATACTGCAGTACATCACTACTGCAGTATATACTTCAAATGATCGCATGTTTAAATCCTCTAGGGGGACCAAATCTTAGGATATGTTCACAGGGCATATTTGCGGGGCATAATTCGGCATGCAATTGCGCTTCAATATGCCCGAATTGCCTGCAAATATGTAATTCATAGCTCTCAGTGAGAACTAGGATTACCTGCTGTCTTCCCCGGCGTACAAGATGCGCCGGTGAAAAGAATTAACATGTAACTTCTTCCCGACGCGTAACTGAAAGTCAATGGGAGTCGGTTGTCAGTGCGTACTTCTAAAACACCCAGCATATTGCGGCGCCACAATAAGTCGTATAAACATTAAAGCAAAAGAAATATATACATGTTAAATATTAAACATTTATCGTGTAAGAAAAAATAAACAATGAAAAACATAATTGTTACTTCCATGTCCATAAAAGTCTGATTGAGCATGTAATTCATGATGCAAAGTGAATGCCGTAAAAATAAAAAAGTTGTTTTTTCATGTCATTCTACCTCAAAGTAAAAATGAAAAAAAAAGGCTTAAAAAGAAACACACTCCAAGCTGTTAACAATAAAAAACTAACCTCACCCCATGAAAAACAGCCTTTTTCAGATTTTTCAGGGGTTTCTCTGTACATTATATGGTAAAATTAGAAAATAACTGCGTCCTAAAAATGTACTCATCTAGCAACGTAACTATAAGTTCAAGTTGAATGAATAATCTTATCCTTTTACACGAGAATATGTATATACAGGACAATAAAATAGTAATTAAATTAATTCTCCAAAATCCTGTTTTGAGGACACACATCTGAGAGCACCCCTTTATATGATGCTATAGGGATACCTAGTGTAAGAAATATATAAGTAGGGTAAATGCACTGTTCAACAGATGTAATGAATAAATGCACGCAAGCTAAATCAGCCACCTTTTTCTTGCTGAACAGGAGAGGCGCCTGGCGTAGAGCAGCACTGTGGTGGGGGTAGCTCAGAAGTCACCAAGGTAGAGGTTAGAAGATCAATGTTCCCAGTTTGTAGACGAAATCTCTCCAGCTCTTGGGATAAGAGGCTGAATTGTTCTGTCTGACTGCGACATTTCTCCTCCAAAAGTTTCACCTTCGACTGGGGAAAAAAGTTGAAATGACAATTAGCTTCAGTTAAAATGTGTACTCTAGGTGAAGTATTAGGCTGGAATCACAAAGGCAGGTTTGACTCAGTTTTCGGAGCCAATGCCATTTGGGGTGGAGAGGGATCTAAAAGCTTGGAAAATTATAAAGGTAAAGTTACAGTGGTCCATCAATTTACAATGGCCTCAAGATGCAATATTTTCAACGGTCTTTCCTGGGCCATTTGATGTTGAGTGTGTTTCAAGATACAATATCTCAGACACTGATCCAACCAATTACAGTATTCTGAACATTTTACTTGATTTCCAGCTTCCAACAGCGCTTTCTGACGGTTATATGTAAGTACTTGCTATATTTGTACTAGTTACCCACTTCATTTTCTTAAATCTTAATGTTGGGTGACATTTTATGGCAGTGGTCTGCAAATTGCGGCTCTCCGGATGTTTGGAAACTACAACTCCCATCATGCATTTATATAATCTATATCAGTAGGCATGATGGGTGTTGTAGTTTCCCAACAGCTGGAGAGCCGCTCTTTGCAGACCACTGTTTTAGGGCCTCAGAATCAATTAGCAGTTTTCCAGAGTTATGATTTCAACATACAATGGTTGTCCCGGAACCAATTAATATGTTATGTTGAGGGACCACTATATAAATCTCTCTGGTATACTAAGCGGTGATGGTGCAGAAAACTGCATTGAGAATAAGATTGTTCAGCCTAAGGCTGGGTTCACGCAGTCCAGCAGCTGCACGAGGATGAAATCACGCCGCATGCTGCTGCCAATGGCTACACAAGTTTGCCGATGACATAGCGATATTACCGGCAAGCCTGTGCGGCCATTGGCTGTGCCTTAGACTGTAGTTTTGTCGCATGTGGCTGGTGGACCATGTGACCCCAACCTCAAAGAGTTTTCCCTGAAAGGCAGAGAGACTAACAATTAGGACTTGTACACTTGTAGGTTTTTATACCATACCTGCAAGGTATCCAAAGTGCTCTGCAAATAAAAACCAGAAGAAAATGTGTTAACTACCTCAGTAATAGGAACATATAAAAGTCCTGGATAATTTCTAGCACATAATATACCAAAAAAATGTTTTAACAAGAGATACTCTACCTCCAGAAGTTGAACTGCTCCTTCATGTTCTTTTTTAGCTTCAACCTGGGCCTGGAGTCCGAAAACAAATCAGATTGATTGTTACATGGTCGTCAAGGCTGTCCACTTCCTTTTTTTACATTTTTTTTTTTTTAACAAAAATTAGTTTAGGTAAATGTGCCATTAGAAAAGAATAACTAATACCTCCCATCCAGTGCTGTTCCTGTCTACCATGTCCCACAGCCTACTGTTTTCTTCCTGGCACGTGTATTGCCAAATGGTGACTGCTGCAGTGGAGCCTTTCCGACTACAAACACCAGGAAGAAGACAAGACTGGGAGACACAGCTGACTTCAACAATGCTGCAATGGAAGTGAGTATTAATTTTTTCCCCCAATTAGTTAAAAAGAAAATGGACAGCCCCTTTAAAGTGGTTATCCAGGATTTTAAAGATTTCATAGAACACAATAAAAAACACTTAAATTGAAAAGTAAAGTTATTCCACTCCCTTCATGTGTTTTTTTTTTTTTTTTCTTTTGACTCCTTATTCATCTATCATAAGATCCACTTTTCGCAGTGAAACTTCCTGCTTGTGGGCATGTCAGTAGTTCTCCAGTAACTCTTACCTACAACTCCCAGACTGCATTGCAAATTAGGTTTTCCCCCACGTTATCCTGTTGGGTCTATGTGCTGACATTTGTGCAATCCAAACTCTGCCTTGGGGTCATGATGTTATACTAGGACTCAGAGTCACTATGTAAACTGTACAGAGCTGAGTTATTTTTCATGACAGCGTACACACTCTCACTCTGAACTGCTATTCTTTTGTTTCCCACTTCTTTTAGTAAGTTCTACAGCAGGACTAAAAGATAAAACCATTCCCCCCCTCCCCGTAATTATGTAATTACTTCCATTCGCTTTTAAAAAACAGGCTGGCAAGATGAATGCAGGGAGATATTCTTTGCTTGGTCCCAAAACCCACTTTGGAGAGAGTTCCCGGGTGGCCGGCTTCGAAACACACCCCCCAATGTAGTAACGTTCAGTGAGATCATGTGAACAACGAACGTCACATGGTTTGCAGGTGATAGGGAGGACAGGGTTCTTTGCCTGATCTGTAACCCCCCAGTTAAATAATTTTTTTTTAGTATGAATTACAAAGTTTAATACAATACAGTTGTAAGTCCTATAACAAATAAAAAGATCCCTTAAAAAGGGTGTTCTGGGACCGATATGCTTGTTCATCCATCGGGGTACGAGTTAAATAGATGATAAAACTCATACTTCCCTCCTGGACACTCCCGTTCATTCCCGTCTGCCGGTCTGTTCATCCCGGCTAAAGCCATGTCAGATCCAGCCAATCAAAGGCCACAACGTCACCTTCACGTGACCTCTCTGGCCTGTAATTGGTTGGAGTCGTCACATGAACGATAAATGTCCACTGCTTAAGCCTAGGTGAACGGACCGGCAGCATTGGGTGTTTGCCGTGCAGTATAAATAACAGGATAACTTTATAATGCGGGTCGGTACAATTGCAATGATATACATTTTATATAGTTTTTTTTAGTGTTTTATTACTTTTACACAGTAGAAATGCATTTATAAAAAATTGCATTTTTCTGTTGTCCTATTCTGACAGCCATAACTTTATCTTTCTGTATATGGAGCTGATTATGGGCTTATTTTTTTTGTGGGATGAGTTGACTTTTTTTATTGGTACCATTATGGAGTTCATATGATGCTTTGATCACTTTTTATTAAGGTTTTTGTGAGGCGTTTTGAACAAAATACAGCAATCCTGGTAGTGGTTTTTATTTTTTACAGCAGTCACCGTGTGGTATAAATGACATGCTAGGCTTTACTCAGCAGGTCGATACGATTACAGTGATACCCAATTTGTATATTTTTTATGTTTTACTGATTTTACACAATAAAAACACCTTTATTCAAAAAGGAAAATATGTTTTTGCATCGCCATAGTCTGAGGGCTATAACTTTTTTATTTTTCATTGTACAGAGATGTGTAAGGACTTGTTTTTTGCGGGATGAGTTGACGTTTTTGTTGGTATCATTTTTGGAGGGATGAGGCTTTTTGAGCGTTTTTAAATCAGTTTTTTGGAAGGCAGGTGAAGAAAATACTGCAATCCTAGTAGTGCTTTTTATTTTTAATAGCGCTCACCGCGCAGTATACGTGACAAGTTAGTTTTAATCTGTGGGTCGATACGATTACGATGATACCAAATTTATACAATTTTTTTATGTTGAAGCGCTTTAAAAAAAAGTGTTTTTATTTTGTAAAACAATCTTTATGCATTGCCATCTTCTGATAGCCATAACTTTTTTATTTTTCTGTATACAGAGCTATGCAAAGGCTTTTTTTTTTTTTTTTGTGGGATGAACTGACATTTTAATTGGCACAACTTTGGCGTATGTATATGAGTTTTTTGATCGCTTTTTATTCCGTTTTGTGTGCTGCGGGATGACGTCACAGACAGCCCGGGAAGGGTTTCTTTCACTCCCTGGGCTGTCTGCTAGAAGACCAGGAGCGACAGAAGCTCCCTTCTGTCTGCGGCTTAGCTGCGGCGATCGTAATAGATCACTGCAGCTATGGAGTTAATTAATATAATTAGTAATATACCACTGGTCCCATGTCGTGATCGTGAGCCTGTACAATGTGCAGGACATGCCAGTAAGTCCATTTGCAGGAACGCACTTCCCGCTAGGACGTACTGGTACGTCTAATGTCAGGAAGGGGTTAAGTTGGCTACCCACAGAATTAAATATATGGGGATTATTTGGCAATTAACAGTAAATGGCATCCAAAAAGAAAAAAAATGAATAAGGATATTACAATATTACATTAGGATATTAGTTTATTAGGAAAAGAGGTAGGGTCAATCTGGTACAGCATTGAATATGAAAACAAAGAACCCCCGGCCCATAGGTATCTACAGGAAATGACAACCTGTGTGGTCAGCTGTAGTCAGAGTGAGGCAGATTTATCAATTCTGTCTAACTCTTAGGCATAGTAGTATAATGTTGTACCGTGTTAGCCATAGAAAGTAGTAGAAGAGTGAAGAAATCAGGCGATACCTTTTTCAGGCTGAGTATATTTGATGGTGAACTTTCGAGAGTACTAGCTCCCTTCTTCAGACATGGTGTTATACAAGAAACTGAAAATTCACAGACTTTTTATAGACAAAAGACATGGATCTTCAAAGGAACTTAGAATCCTTAAAATAATCCAAAATGCAATAAAAGTAGAGCAGTCTTGTATAACACCATGTCTGAAGAAGGGAGCTAGTTCTCTCGAAAGCTCACCATCAAATATACTCCGTTAGCCTCTAAAAGGTATCGCCTGATTTCTTCACTCTTCTATTAACTCTTAGGCAATCTTACAATGTGCCACATTTATCATAGTGTTCACACACTAAATCACGCCCCTTTTACCAAGACTACGCCACTTTGTCTAGAAACTGTCTAAAACACATAATAAATATGTTAAAACGAATGTATGCCCTTTCTGGCACAAAATGTGAGAGAATTCTGGTGAAACTACCTTGATTAAATGTGCCCCAATGTGCTTTCATCTTTCTACTAGGACAGAGACTATGGCTGGTTTTGATATTATACAGAGAGAAACCGCGAGTAACCTCCCAGCACAAACTGATGTGGTTTTGAGATGTAGTTATTAGAGCCATAGGCAGGTTACCTTATGTATTCTGTCCTACTGACATGTATTTTCATGCGTTAAACAGCAGAGGAGTGAAAAAATCAGGCGATACCTTTTAGATCCAAAGAAGCAGCAGTGGATTGGCACCAGCAGTCATATGCATAAAATCCAAATTTATTGAAAAATACAGATAAAAAAACCACCAAAGCCACGACATACAACGTGTGCATAAGAAAAATGATCAGAGGGGTGACCGACTGACACGTTTCGGGCCAATGTGGCCCTTAGTCTGAGCTGCAACATACTGTTGCTGCTGCCCTCTTATAGTATGTGAAAAAAGCATAATACACATAATAATAACCCAACAATTAACACCTGGTAAAACATACCCAAAAGCGGGCGCTTCTCCACATCATGCAGGTATACGCTACCGGAAACCGGAAGCGTAAGCATATCGGACTGCGTTCCAAATCCCGGAAGTAACGAAGTCACAATGCCGGAAGTGTAAATAACGTATTGCTATAGAGGAAACCGAAAGCCAAGAATGTAAGAATGTAATGCTGCGTTCCAAATGCCGGAAATGACATAATGGCAACACCAGATGTATACATAGCGCGTTGCTATGGAGAAGCGCGAAGCCTTTACATAAAAAACTAAGTAGAACCACTAACTAGATGGTATAGCAGCCCGAAAATATAATTCTTAAATATAAATATGGTGTTAGTAGTATATTACTGACCAAAAACAAAGGATATAAAGAAAAGTGTGTTGAAATGTAAAATACACACTAGCTCTAGTGATGTGATTTAAAGTACAACTATAAGAATTTAGGCAATTTCTAGCAATGTACAGGTAAGTAATAAGACCTAGAAATATGAAAGTTAGTTAGAAATGAAACATAATATCCCTACGTAAATTTAACCCTTTAGAGGAAATACTATTCAGGATCAATATCCAGAAGGCCTCCCTGTCTCTTAATAAATATTCCCAATCTCCCCCCCCCCCCCACCCCGGTGCTGGCTTGCGTATATTCTCGATCGCAACAACCACATAACCAGCTGTCTGAGACCCATGTACCTCTATAACCTTTTGTGCAACACTAGATTTGTTTCGTCTATTAGTATTGGAAATATCATTTAAGTGCTCAAGAAAACGAGTCTTGAGTCTTCTAATAGTGCTGCCAACATAAATTAACTTGCACAGGGTACAGGTCATGACATATATGACGTGGTGGGAGTTGCACTTCATATAGCTCTATGCCAAACGTGCGGGAGGTGTCAAAATTACAGAAGTCCTGGGAGGGAGACGCAAATTTGCATGTTCTACAGGGGTGGGAACCACACCTGTAGAACCCCCTCTGTCGTAACCAGGTTGGTTTATTATTTATATCAGGTAGACGGCTAGGCGATAGTAAATCGCCAATTGTTTTGGATTTTCTTGCCACAATACGACATCCATGTTTCAAAATAGAATCCATGATCTCATCTTCCTGTAGGATGGGTAAGTATTTTAAGATAACTTTTTTAATTGTGGCAAAATGATGACTATGGTCCAATACCATCACTAATTTATCCTTCTCTGATTTGTCTTTTTGCACATTAGCTGTAAATGATTTGGGAGCAAACAGACTTTCTCTAGTACGTTTGGCAACAATCTCAGAGGCTCTGGTGAGTGTCCACTCAGGGTAACCCCTCAACCTAAGTCTCTTATTAATACTGTTCTTCTCAGTTGTAAAATCTGAGGAAAGGCTGCAATTGCGCTTTGCCCCAACGTATTCACCGACCGGTATTGCTTTTTTTGTGTGTGTCGTATGAAAGCTCTTGAAATGCAATATTGTGTTCCCGCTAGTGATCTTGCGAAAAGTTTTAGTGGACACTGGTTGTTGGTGAATGCCTGTGAGTTCCAAATCTAAGAATGTTATGGTGGTATCCTGCACATGATGAGTAAAGTGCAAGTTAAATGGATTATTGTTAAGAAATTCCATGAACGTGTGTACGGCAGGTACATCGCCCCTCCAAATTAGGAGGAGATCGTCGATGTACCTGCCGTACCACTCAAAACAAGGAGTGAAAGGATTGGACTCCGAAAAGACATACTGCATCTCCCACCAGGAGACAACAAGGTTGGCCAAGGAGGGGGAATGTTTCGCACCCATTGAGACGCCCTTCGTTTGGAGATAAATGCTATTATTGTAAGAGAAGTAGTTGTGATGCATAAGGAAATCTGTTACCATTAGAATGAATTGCACTAGATCCCTTGTATATGTGCTGTGTGTCTCCAAGTGGTATTGTAATGCCACTAGGGCCACCCCATGTGGTATACTCGTGTACAGCGACTCGATGTCACAGGTTATCCAGCACATGTCAGCTGACCATATCTTGTGTTGTAAATTGACCGAAACATCTTTCGTATCTCTGAGGTGACCTGGCACCCGTTGTACTAAGGGTTGGAGGTATGAATCCAACCACTGTAAGAGGCGTTCCAATAGGGACCCAATGCCAGAGACAATCGGACGCATTGGGGGAAATTTTTTGTTTTTACGAGTTTTAGGTAAGCCATACAATATAGGCAATATTGGATGTTCAATTAACATAAACTCCGATTGTCTCTGGCTCAGGACCCCCAAGGAAACCCCTTCCTCTAATAGACATTTGACCTTAGTCTGAAAATTAGCAGCAGGATCCTTCTCCAATCTAAGATAGGTAGAAGAATCCTGCAGCATGTTCAGGATGTAGAGGCGGAATATATTTGATGGTGAGCTTTCGAGAGTACTCTCTCTCTTTACAGACATGATGGCATAACATCATGTCTGATGCAGAGAGCTAGCACTCTTGAAAGCTTACCAACAAATATACTCAGCCTTTAAAAAGTATTAATCATAGATCCAAAAACGGAAGTTCCAGTGGGTATTGTATCCACAATCTTTTATTTGCTTATTTCATCTTCAAGACAGTGTTAAAAAGCATCAAAAGGCCAACGCGTTTCGGGACCCACAGGACCCTTGTTCATATGCTGTGAACAAGGGTCCTGTGGGTCCCGAAACGCGTCGGCTTTCAGCTGCTTTTTACACGGTCTTGAATATGATATAAGCAAATAAAAGATCGTGGATACATCACCCACTGGAATTTCCGTTTTTTGATCTATGTTTGGTGATTGGAGCAAGGCTGGCAGCTCTCCGGGCGGAAAGTAGGTTCCACGAGGAAGAAGTAGCAGTGGCTTGATAGCAATGGAGAAGGAAGCCTGAACTGGGCGTCACGGAGAAGGGGTGAGCGGCAGTTTGAAAAATTTTGTCTATAAAGTATTGCCTGATTTCTTCATTTCAGCTTTTCAGATAGTTTTTGAAGCCAAAAATGGATTTAGAACAAGTCGTCTCAGTGTTTTCGGAATACGTGTCCTCCAATTATGATCCATTCCTGGTTTCAGCTTAACCCCCTAAGGCTACGTCTACACGACAGTGATTTGCGTTCGGATTTTTAAGCGGATTTAGTATCTAGAATCCGCAAAATTCTACTGTAAATCATCCCCATAGACCCCAACAGAAAATCGGAGCTGTAGTCTACACAGCTTGAATTTTATCATAGAGATCAGATTTAAAATCCAAAAACCGATTAAAAAAAACTTATAACGTTCTATAATCCATCATATTTCACTTAAAAACGGAGGAGTATAGTACTGTTCAATTGAATGTGATGTCCAAAATACTGGGGTAAAAAAAGAATGTAAAATAATGGTGTTTCTGATTAGAATCTGACAAGTATTTGACAGTCTGCCCTGTGGATGTAGCCTAAGGGCTTGTTCACACGGAGTTTACACTCCGTGTTACAAGCGCTTTTAGGATCCGTCTTGGGGTCCGCACTGTCGGTCCCCAAGACGGATCTAACAGTCAGCAGTGAGATTATCACTGCTGTCTATGCCGAACACGGAGCGGCGTTCAGATGAGGGATCGCCGTTTAGATGAGGGATCGCCGCTGCGTGTTTCAAAAGCACAGCTGCGCTCCGTCTTGAAAAGAATTGCATGTCAAACTTCGTGTGAACAATTAGGGTGGAATGGGAAAAAAAAAAATAATGCCACTTTTTATGGGGGATTCAGTTTTATGGAGCCCACTGTTGGGTATAAATGACATGTTTTCTTATTCAGTAGGTCGGTATGATTCCAGTTATACCAAATATATAGAGTTTTCGTATGTTCTTGTACTTTTATAAAAAAATAAAAATGTTCTCTATTTTTTAAACTTGCATTGCAGCACCATTTTCTACAATGGATAATTTTCTTGTCTTTCAATCCATGGACCTATGTAAGGGCACATTTTTTGGAGGCTAAAGTGTAGTGTAGTTTTTATTGGCACCATTTTTGGATACATGCATCTTTTTGATCACTCTTTATTCCAATTTTTGGGGAATCTGAATTGACCAAAAAGGTAGTTTTAGCATGGCCCTTTTTTTTTTTTTCTACAGAGTTAACGGTATGGAATACATGAGGTAATATTTTAATAGATCAAAGCTTTATGGACGAGCCAATGCCAATTATGTGTAATTTTTTTTTTTTAGTAAAATGTCAAAAGGGAGGTGCTATTAAAATATCTTAATTTATTTTTTTTTTTTTGTACACTGTTCTGCAATATCTATCGGGGCAGCTTCTCAAGAGTCAAAATGCCAGGACTGAAGCGGTCTCCGATCCTGACTGCTGGTACTTGCTTATGGTATGTTCACATACAGGCAGTCCCCGACTTACGTCCGTCTCCTAGTTACGAACGGGGGCATTGGAACGACGCAAGCCAGGGACACTTCAGCTGTACGCGACTCCTCTGGGAGTACAGCTGAAGACCAAGTATCTGACAGCGTCTGGATGCTGCTGTGGCCCGTGCGCTGTCAGCAATCTTCGAAGCTGTATGTGACTCCAGGGAGCGCATACAGCTGACTCTCCGGTCCCCGTCGGCGTCCGAGCACTGCCATGAGTGGAAAAAAAGTTTGTGTTCTCATTCATATTCTCTGAAAAATGGCCAAGAAAGCAAAATTCTGCCAGGTTATGTAATCTTTTGAGCACACCTGTACTTGCTGGAGAAAGCAAAAGTGAATGCGGGCCAGAGCCGTATAGCAGCACGCACAGGATTTACCAGTATGTCAAATGTCAGTAAGGGTTTCAAAAGACAAAAAAAAACAACGACCACCTGAATGTTTGCATACAGTCTTGTGTTCAACAAAAACAGATACTTACGCATTTTACTAAATCTCTGAGTAAAAGTTACCCACCTGTTGGAGACGTTTCACTTCCTCCTGCCTTTTCTGCAAAGCTGTTACAGCATCTTCATGATCTTTCTCTAGCTGTTGCCTTCTCTCCACCACATCTCGCATGTGCTAGAAAAACAAGCAAGGCTAAAAAGGTCAGTGGTCCTTCTGCCTGACAATTAAATACAGTAAAACGCAACGTCATGATCCTTGTATTGATCGCAGAGACTCATTTTAGTCTTAGTCAATTGATTTCAGGTTTGGGTAAATACGTTGCTTCAGCACCACATTAGGTATTTATTATTATTATCCCAGATTATGGGCATTTTGTTAGGGCTGTGGTGAGCTTTATTAGCAACATGCATCTTCATTGGATTTCAACATGTCCAATCCTCTTTCCTGGAGATAAATGCTTATTTGATCTGGATGTGCTTGTTTGTGCAGGAGTCAGAGGGGTTCAGCTGACAGCTATTTAATGAGTTTGGGACTCTTTCATTCTATGATTCCTTAAAAACACAGTGATAAAAACACAAAAGGAAAGGGAAAAAACATGTGTTGCTTTTAGTTTCCTTATATTGTTTTAATCTTTGGATTTTTATTGAAAAATACCTCTTTTTTGAGCTTTTATATATGTTCCCACACATTTAGTGAGCTTAGCGCCATTGTCCTTATTGTTCTCTGGGTGGATCCCATTGACTTTTCTTTTATCCTATGAGGGATATATGGGGGGTTGGTACCAAGTTTTTTGATAAAAGAGGACGTTTTTAGCTCTTAATGCTGTAAACCTTATACGTGTTGGTGGCCTTGTTACTTCCCATCTTACCTGAGCCCATTTGACAGTCTAATTTTTTTCCAACATATAGTTTGCTCACCCCAATACTTCTTGTAATATCCTAGCCTTAATCTCCTTTTATACTTCCTTTTTAAATTATTACCATAAGTTATAGTAAATTATAAATTATTTTATTAACGCGGAAGTCTGGGATTGATGCTGATTTTTTATTAGAATGAAACTTGGCTGCAAAATATGATTCATAAGGTTGTCACCATCTAATTCGGGGGTGGGGAACCTTTTTCTGCTAAGGGTCATTAGGAAATTTCTAACATTATTTATAGGCCATACAAAATTATCAACACAAAATTTAGACTGCTATATTAGGTCAAACATATAGTTAGCTGACCACTTTTGTGACCTGATCAGCACAAACGCAGGGGCACATTGCTGAATGGTTGAGTAGATCATCAGAAAATCTCATTCATGTGGTTTCCTAGCTACAGAACATTAGGGGAAAAACATCAATAAGAGTTGTAACTGAACTGCTGGATGTCTCCTACTCCACCATTGACACTTTTCTTTTATCCAATGAGGGATATATGGGGGTTTGGTACCAAGTTTTTTGATAAAAGAGGACGTTTTTAGCTCTTAATGCTGTAAACCTTATACGTGTCGGTGGCCACAGTTCAGGGAACAGAGACTTATTGCATGTAAATGGAATAAGTCTCTGTTCCCTGAACTGTGGAGTCCACATCTCCCTTGACATGCAGTAGCATACTAAGGTAGAAACAGCATGGGATACAGTTGGTCCTAAAGCACTGTATGCAACCCCATCCAGATTGTATATACAATGCACCTGCATCTCTGTTCCCTCCGTGCCATGATGTCCATACCCTTTCTCCCTCAACATGCAGTAGCATATCAGGGCAGATTCGGCATGGACCGGAGCTGTAACTGATGCTTGTTGACTGAGTGGGATCAAGATGCAAGTGCCAGAAGCTCCAGCACATGAGCAGTAACACATTGGAAAGGAACAGATTGAGCAAAACCTGCTACTGCCCATGCACTGGTCTTTGTAGCTCCTGGCACTTGTCTGCCAACTCGGGGGTATCAAGCACAGGGCTGGACATTCCACATTCCAACATTTAGACAATCACCTGTGTATCAAACTGTAAAACCAAAAGTCTTCTATAAAATGATCATGTTCAAAATAGACAAAATATATGGCAGGGTAAAATATATCACAGGAGCATAGTCAGGTTTTTTTAATTGATGTGAAAACTGTCTTCTAACAGAGTACATTCTCCATCAATTATGTATAGAAAATCCACGGCACTCCTTTAGTAATTTTACAGATGAAAAGAATTTGTTTCACATGATGTATTTTAACATAGTCAGTCACCAGCTCTCCATAGTCATCAGCTCTTCCTGCAGGTCCCTGAGGAAGGCCTCTTTGGCCGAAACGTCGGACCACATAGTGAGCATATCTACTCTTACTTTTATGCATTACTATGGAGAGCTGATGACTATGTTAAAATACATCATGTGAAACAAATTCTTTTCATCTGTAAAATTACTAAAGGAGTGCCGTGGATTTTCTATACATGGAACTTTAGCCTTTGGCCTTCCATAGAGCACCCGCATTGTCCATAATTGGTGTGCGGCACCACTATCTTTACCTTCTCCATCAATTATGTATTATATGATCTATAAAATTAAAAATGCTAGCCCACGACTCCCAAGTTGGCCATACACTAGGCATAGCAGATGGCCAACTTTTAAATAATTCATTGTACATCGCGAGTCTGTGAATGTTGACACCTTGTTAAAGTGATGAATTTATTAAAAAAAATAAAAAATCATCTGTTGTCATCTGTGGCTTGGGCTGGGCTCCCAAAGAGCAGATACAGATCTGTCACTCAGCATGAACAACTTTTAGCACCCAACGGAAGACAAATCCAACATTAGGTAGATCAACTTTTTGACAGTAAGCTCAATCAGGTCATGAAAAGGCACCTCTGGTCAGTAGAAATGGGTTAGAAACAAGAAACAATATATGGTTATGCACATCCCAAAAAAAACATTTTTGAAAAAAATTAACATAGGTGCAACACTGGTGCGGCTGTAGTATACATACATATTCCAATAACAGTGGTACACTATAAACTGGAGCACTATCAAAAGGGACATAGGAATTTTGAAAAAAGCATTTCTGCAATCTAGGATATATGAAAAGTTTTTTGAGGTTCTCAGTTCACATTTTTGATCAAAACTGTTTAAGCCACCTCTGAACTTCAACGGGACCTCAAAGCATGTGGTCCTACACTATTGTTACACTATTATTACCTCTCATGGACTCTCTTCAGACTTCCATATCTCAGGGAGGGAAGGCACCAACTTTTGAACACACTGCACTGGTTTAAAACCTATCAAGGTGGGTGGAGTGCAAAAAACCAAAATGGAGGCAGCCACTTCCTCCAAACTCAAACTAGAAGTAATATATGGTTATGCACATCCCCAAAAAAACTTTTTTGAAAAAAATGAACATAGGTGCAACTCTGGTGCGGCTGTAGTATACATACATATTCCAATAACAGTGGCACACTATAAACTGAAGCACTATCAAAGGGGACATAGGAATTTTGAAAAAAAATGGGTTAAATGGTCTTTTTCAGTCATCCAGTATTTCTAATATATGGACAGCTCCACATCAATACCAGCCACAGTGTGGGGAAACCCACAGGGTCTTTTGCTGTTAGTTATTTAAATAATGGGCTCCAGTAATGGTGCCATGGATGCAAAATACCAAAAATGAATTCTATTTTGAATCTTACTTCATAAGGTCAAGAGCTTCATTAAATTGTTATCTAGTGAGGAATGTTGTATTGAGGTAGATTTTCTATGGTTATTTGGAAATATTACCAATAATCTCCATACGAACCTTCAGCACTTGCTCTAAGTTCTCCAGCTTGCTTTGCAATCTAAGAATCTCCTTAAGAGCAGAATCCCGTTGCTCAGTCACCTCCGCTAGATGTCTCTTCAAGTCAGCATTTTCAGATTCAAGCTGTAGAAAACACCACACGCTGAAACATCCAGCAACAAATACATTATCTGTATAACATTTAAAGAAACTGTGCTGACCTTCGCTGCCCTCTTTCCTCTGATGCAGAGCCTCGAATTTTCTTCCACAAGACATGCATTCTTTGTTTGTACCTCCTGAAGCTTAAGTTCCTGTTTCCAAACAAAAGAAAGCAAACCCAAATTAGGTACTATAAGGCAGTATGGTATGTTACACATCAAAACACAAAGATTACGTTGTGGAGGGAGAAACCAGTTTATGTCTTCTCTGTACTATATGGAATGGATCTATGCACACAATGGTCTGCATGTCAGTGCCCAATGTCAGGCAGCTGCTGCTAAGGTAAATAAAATTATGCAATACATCAAAAGAGACAGATACTCATAATATACGGTTTGGTCTCTATGCACATTGCTGGTGAGACCACACATGGCATATACAGTAGTTTTGGGCACTAGAGCAGGTGCAGAGGAGCCCAATCAAGTTGGTTATACTAATAAATGGATTGCAATACTTAAAAAAGATTGTTTAGGGGTGATTTAATTACCATTGCCTATGATGAAGGGCTGTTGCACAGCCTGAAACGCGTAAGGCGGGTTTTCCTGTTTTTGCTCCACGTTTGGCTTTTAATCTTGGCATAATAAAAGTTTTGTATTTTTGGAAGCTGGACCTTTTCTCTCCTTTTTATATGCATTTAATTACCATGTACAACTATGTGATTGGACGGTACAGAGATCTCTTGTTTGATCACTTCAGAGCCCTGTAACCATGACACGGGGCATCCTCTACATTTTACGAGGTTGTCTATCTACATTGATTCATGTTACCTCAGTCCTGGTTTCACTTTGAATTCAGGGGCGTGTTTACTGGCTTCTACTAGGCTACATTAGAAGCCAAGTCTGTAGCTATAGCAACCAGTGCTGGCAGCCTATCAGGAGAGATCAAACAGGTCTGTAGCTACAGTGACCTGAGGAGCTGATGCAGCCCATACAAGAGGGGATATCTCACAATAGGTAGGACACTGTTAATGGATATATATTACAAAGTGACTTGTTTTTTTTTGCAAGATCTTTAACATAAAAAGAAATCCCTATAGTGAGACAACCCCTTTGAAGGAAAGAAGGTTTTGCCATCATGATAAATGAGGATGATTTACTATAAGGGCAGGGAGATTATGTATCTAAAAAGGTTGTGATAGAGGATTCATTTAACAAGTTTAAAGGGATACTGCCATCAGAAAGGAGTATTTTTGTTAAAATCAATATTCCTGGAGAAAAAAAAAATCTTTAGAATTTTTGGCAATTTTTTTTGTTTCAGCAGTCTTATGCAATTAAAAAATTACATACAAAATACAGTTCTCTTCCTATGAGAGAAAACTTTTGTATGGCAGGGCCCACTAATCTCACTTTACTTCAGCTGCTGCTTATCTCACCATAGTTTCATTACAAATAGTAGGTCAGGCATCCTCAAACTGCAGCCTTCAACCTGTTGGGAAACTACAACTCCCATCATTCCCACTGTTATAGATTATATAAATGCATGATGGGAGTTGTAGTTTCCCAACAGCCGGAGGGCCGCAGTTTGAGGATGCCTGTAGTAGATAATGACAATGGTTGCTCAATTGTCCTCTCCACAGGTATAGATGAGATTATAATAGACCATGAGCAATACATGAAGGGAAAATAAGCTTTTTCTACACTGGGGAGGAGGTATAGGAAGGGTTTCTTTATACTTATCAGGTAATTCTCAGACCACAGCTAACTGTAAAGAAGGTGTATTAAGCAATCATCTCACTGCTGTGCTATCAGAGCTCACAGAAGGGAAGTCAGAGAAATTAATGAAATAGACTAATTTAATTGTATAAAAGAAACCACCCGAAAAACAACTTCACAGTCGTCACATATTGCTCGTCAATGAAAAATTTTCATCGCCGTGTCCCTTAAAGAAGGGCATAGAGGTTATAGGTACTAGAGTCTATAGACTAGGAACATTGATTCAGGGATTTATTCTGACAGATATTTGGAGTCCAGAAAGAATCTCTCCTCTAGTACGGTAAAATTGGCATCTGACAAATATTTTTCTTTGCCTTCCTCTGGATCAACACACTGTATAGACTGTACATACTATACTGTAAGTTGGATTTGGTAGATGAGTATTTTCTTAAAGGGGATGTATCGCTTCATCAGTTTGGCTGTTCCATTGTGAACTTCCAGCTTCTCAGCTCAAATCCAGGGGCGTTCCGTCCCCTCCCAGCTGGGTGTTTCTTAACTGAAGGGGGATGACATCATCCCCCCCTTCACTGTTCATGCTGGCTCCGTGTCTCCCCTCCCCCCCTCCACATGTCCCTGTGTCTCTTCCTATGCAGTCGTATTTTGTAAGAGCTGTTTACATACCACGGGCTACATTCATGTTACACTTGAATCCAGTCTTGTATAAACTCCTCCAGAGCTGTGCAGAGTGAAATGCTCTCAGCCCCTATTGCTCCTTCTATGTTTAGGCACAGTCGCACAATTGTGCTGTTTTCTGATTGTACAAGCCCTGCAGTGTTATTCTGTTTATTCTGGCTGTGCAGAGTGAAAATGTGCCAGTCCCTTACTTTGAGTGAGAGGCAGGAATGCAAGCTCCTGTGAATTACCCGGGCCGAAACAGAAAGCAAATGAGCTCTCAGGAGGGATCCGGCCAGGAGTGGAGATCAGTGTAAACAGAAGATAAGGGACACTGTGAAAACAAGACAGCTTTGCTAATGACATCCAATTGCAAAGTTGCTTGTATTCACTGTCCCCTTATTCTGAAGACCATTCAATGAAATGATACAACCCTTTTAACTCTATCAACTATTATCTACATTTGGTCAATATAACAGCATCTGAAGAAATAGCCAAAATCACCGACTCACCAAGAGTACGTATTTTTAAGCCTTTCCACAAATGTTTATGATGGAAATCATCTGCAGTACATGAACTGTCACACAACATATACCACCAGTGTCAACGGACCTAAGATTTATAACTGGGTCTGTTTCGTTCTGTTGTGATTTCTGTCAAATTTGCCAGTATATAGAACAGAACTGCTGACAGCAGCTGTAAAAAGAGCTACAGCTTGTTGTTTCATCAATCTCATATGATCTCCTCTTGATTTTTTTCCGCTCCATATTGTGACAGCATTGATATATAATTTAGATTTTATGCAAAAGGTAAAATATGCATCTATTCATTTTTACAGGGAAATTAGTGTCATCATAATAAGTCAAATTGAGCAGCTGCATGCCTCATTATGTAGATTCGGGATGGGAAAGACCTACAGGCATGTGAATTGCCCCCATTAACATTCACTTCTATATTACAGAACCATATGAAGAACAGGAAAATGACAACTACAGTCACGTGTAAGGGGCCTAAATTTATCACTGGTTTAACAGCCTTAACATAAGTTAATAGATTGGCTTAACATCACATATTTTTTTTTTTATCAAAGACTGTCTATACTTGTAGTAAGAAAACAGTTCCACCGGGCACACTTTACTGTAATTAATATTTACTTTTATGTCTAGATTTGATGCAGAGTAGACAGTGGTAATATTACAGACTTCTAAGAAAGCTGAAAAAAAAATTTTTGGGGGCCGGGGCCCAAAAAAAAATAAATAAGAAATCTGCACCGATCTGCAAAATAAGAACGCGACCCATATGAATATTAAGGGTTTTTTTCAGTTTACATATAAAGACAGAGAAAAAATTCAATTTAGAGGGGAAAAGTCTGATCAAATTTATCACCACATCAATATTTTTTGGGCCCCGCATTAAAAAGTAAAGGCAGCACCATTTTTTTTAAAGGGGGCACAATAAACACACACCGATCTGCCCGCAGCATGTTTTAAAAAAGCAGACGAAACATAGTTGTGAAAAAGAGATTAGAGAACTTGTATTTTTTTTTCTTTAAAAAATCCTTGTTATTGGGATTTTTAAAGGTGTCTAAGACGTGTTCAGTGTTTGACAGCTTCTCTGTATGAGTCCATACGGGAGGCTGTCATCGGGAAAAAAACCCGCCCACTGGACCCTTAAGGGGTTTCTCACAAAAAGGATTGTTTTTTTTTTTTTTTTTTTTTTTTTTTTTTGTTAAAGATCTTGCAAAAACAAGTCACTTCGCAATTGTCCTTTAGCATTCCAACCTACCCTAGATATCCCCCCTTGTAGGGGCTGCATCGCTCCTCAGGCGCTATAGCTACGCCTTTTCCTCTCAGGGAAAGGCCCCAGTCTTGGTTGCTAAGCTACAGCCCTCTTCTACTGAGCCTAGTGGCCAGAAACACGCCCCTGAATTCAAAATAAAACCAAGAAAACAGGAAGGGGAAAAAAAAAGTTAAAAACCCTTTTTGAATTTTTAAAAAAAAAACTTATTTTTTTATAAAATTTAAAACCCCTAAACCCCTTCCCGTTATAACCTGTGTTTTATCAAAAGGGGTTTTCTAGTTTTTTTTTTTAAAATCATTTTCTTAAAAAAAAATTTTACATTTAAAGGATTTTTAAAAAACGTTTTTAAAATTTTAAGGGGTTTTTGCTTTCCCCCTGTATCCGTCAAGTTTTGTAATTAAAAAAAGTCCTGATTCCCTTCGTTTAAAAAAAAAAGGGGGGAAAAAAAAATTTTTTCCCCCCCGGCTTTTTTAAAAACCCCCCCCACCCCCCCCCCCCCCCCCACCACCCCCCAAAAAAAAACCCCCCCCACCCCCCCCCCCCCCCCCCCCCCCCCCCCCCCCCCCCCCCAAAATAAACCCCCCCCCCCCCAAAACCCCCTCCCCTCCCCCCCCCCCCCCCCCCCAAAAAAAACCCCCCCCCCCCCCCCCCCCCCAAAAAAAACCCCCAAAAACTCCCCCCGCCCACCCCCCCCCCCACCCCCCCCCCGCCCCCCCCCCCCCCCCCCCCCCCCCCCCCCCCCCCCCCCCCCAAAAAAAAAAACCCCCCCAACCCCCCCCCCCCCCCCCTTTTTCCTCCCTTTTTTAATTACACAACCCCCTTTTCAAAAACCCCAAAATAAAACCAACTTAAAAGGCATCCAACGATGGAAAAAACCCCCCCGGAAGAAAATTTTCCAAAAAATTTTAAATAAATTTTATTAAAAAAGGATCAGATATTTTGAAAAAGGGGGGAAAATTTTTTTTTTTTTATAATTTTTTTTTGGGCCCCCTTTTAAGGGGGGTTTTAATGAAGAAGAACCTTTTGAAAATGTAAAAAAAATAAAACGAAAAAAACTTGAAATTTTCTTAAACCCTTCCGGGGGCGCCAAAAAGGGGTTTTTTTTATTTTAAAATTTAACCCGGGAAATTTTTGGGAAAAAAATTTTTGCCCTTTTTTTTTGGGTTTATAAAAACCCCGGAAAAGGGCCCTTCCCCTTTTTAAATTGGGGGAAAAATTTTTTTAGTTTATTAGAAAAAAGGTTTGAAAGGGGCTTGGGGGGGGCAAAAGGCCCGTTTTTCAAATCCCCAATTTTTTTTGACCCCCATTTAAAAAGCAAAAGGAAAAAAGAGACAAATTTCCCCTCACCTTTTCGGGGGGCCCCCCACAAAAAAAAAACATATTTTCAATTTTTTAAAAAAAAAATGAAATCCGAGTATCCCAAAGGGTTTTATGGGCAACCGGATATCACCTAGAAATGAATAGAACATTCTGGTGTCAGTCAATACAGGCAATAGAATTTAAGTACAGATTGAAAGATGTCAATTTTTCTTCTGCTGTCATCTTTTTTATATGTATCACAGTCCTACTCCTTTGCTAATGAACCCTTAAGGGTGGAAAACCAGACTTCCAAATAATGGCTATAACCAAGCGCCTGGCAACTGTCCTCATGGTTATTAGGAAATATCTTAGCAAACTATTCTTTATTATATGTTTATGTGGAAGAGCAAGGATACGAGAGTCATTTCTGCTACAAGGTGTAAGTTTCTATATTTTATAGGAGATCGACACGGCCCAGGGGTACATTGTGCAGTATGGCTCAACTGATGAAGCAACCATTCAGAAACTGTATCATGCAATCTATTAAGAACGACAGGAATTATCTTGCGATTTCATCCTCATCCTCTCCAGGTCGCACAACAGGAGCAGGCGCTGCTAGCCTCTACTTCTTTAGGTTTGGCAGCCAAGATGCAGAGTATATTGCATGTCCTAAAAGATTGTAGCTAGGCATTTGCTAGCATTTTGTTCCAGTAATCCAGCATCTTCTGTGTATCTTGTTCTGTCTTTCCCGTTCTAGTGATCGTGTTTAGTAATGTGTGCTAGTTTGCTTACTCAGTTATTTAGATCACAAGGCATTATGGGAAAGGAGCTGTGAAGCTCAAGTGCCCTGTATTGGATGTAACAAATCCTCAATTTGCTTTTGACTCACCGAGTCTTGAGAAAGCAAAAGGGATATTAGCCAAGCCAGTATCACTCATCCACATACAGCGCTGTTTCGGGGTTTAGCCCCTCATCAGTGCAGAGCAGAGCGATACTGGCTGGGTGGGAAGCAATGAGTGGGTGACTCAGTGGGTC
The DNA here is from genome assembly GCA_025379985.1 of Phyllomedusa bahiana. NCBI lineage: Eukaryota > Metazoa > Chordata > Amphibia > Anura > Hylidae > Phyllomedusa > Phyllomedusa bahiana. Next base: position 348,291 of record JAODAL010000045.1, read on the forward strand.
AAAAGCAAATTGAGGATTTGTTACATCCAATAGAGGGCGCTTGAGCTTAGCTCCTTTCCCATAATGCCTTGTGATATGCAGATGCTTAGTAGAGGGCAAAAAGGCAATTCAAAACTCTACACACCGTATGGTGCACTCCCTAAGGAGATATGTTCCCCTTTCCGAGACACTCATTGCCTCCCAGCCAGCCAGCCAGCATCGCTCTGCTCTGATGAGGGACAAAACCCCCAAAACAGCGCTGTATGCAGATGACTGATACTGGCTTGGCTAATATCCCTTTTGCTTTCAAGACTCAGTGGGTGAAAAGCAAATTGAGGACTTGTTACATCCAATAGAGGGCGCTTGAGCTTCTAAGCTCCTTCCCCATAATGCATAAGGAGAGATGTTCTCCTTTCTCTGTTATTTAGAGGCAGTTTTCCTTTTATATCTGGTTCTTAAGTTGTTCTGTGTCAGTTGTCAGGGCTATTTATTTCTGGGTCCTGTATGGTGTCAGCTTGCTTGCTTTAGGGTCAGTTATAACTTAAGGACATAAGGAATAGCTCATGGACAGAATGGGGTCAGGATGTTTGGTGTTAGGGACAACTTCGCCGCTAGGTCTAGGGGGAAGATTCAGGGAGAGGTAGTTAAGTTAATTTATCTTTCGAATACCTTTGCTTCCAGACTGAAGCCTTTATGGTATCATCCTCGCCCACTATCCCGGCCATCATCTGCCTGGTGTCCTGCAGCTCCAATGTCTAATAGGGAGTCCCACTGTTATTGTATTTGATATATGGTTTGTATAATGTTCGCATGCAACTGCTAGGTTGGCTATCCATAATACTTATAGAGTTCCACCCAGTGTATCTTTTCACATCCAAATATCAGATTGAGAGAGAGTACACCTTAAAAACCCCTTGTAAAAATGCAGTACCAGATATTTTCTGCTCTCAGGATTGTCTTTATGAATCAAATGATGGATTGAGAGCTCTTAGGGTATACAGTGAAAAGGTAGACAGAAGATACTGTAAACCGAGAATGATAAATCCTTGTTAATTAGGAGCTCATGAATAATCACAATGTACAGGCAGTACACTGTTCTGACTTACATCTGTCCCCTAGTTACAAACGGAGACATATGGGGCATGCTGGCACTTGTAGTTACATGTTCCACAGCAGATAGTAGCTGTGGAACGACAAGTTCCAGCATGCCACAGCAGCACATGAGGTGAAAATGATGTGAAATCTTCTTAGAGGCACAGACAGCAAAACAAATATAAAAACCCTTCCCTGCACTATCCGAAACTAAAAAAAAATCCTTTTGTGATGGAGTTGCATTTAATAAATCTACCTGTTCCGACTTACATACAAATTCAACTTAGGAACAAACCTACAGTCCCTATCCCATTCGAAACCCGGGGACTGCCTGTATATAATGCAGGATAGAGGTATCTAAATAATTTAAAACCTTCCCACAGAATGTGCTCTTTCACATGGTAAGGGATTTTGCCAAGATCTTGTATTGCATTGCGCAGAGGCCCATTACAGAAAAATATAAAAAGTTTTTATCCCTTTTAGTATGACAGTGAGAATCTTATGGGTTGCTGCAAAAGCATAAAACAGTAAAGCAGGCCATGCACACAAGAATACTTTCGTCTGGAATATGACCAATCAGTTGATTGTTCATAATAGTGATTACACTAGCGGCATACCAGAATCGGGCAGATCGGGAAGAAAATTTTAAAAACTATACACTGTACTTGCACAAATTGGCAACTGATTGGTGGTATATAGCAGATCATGCCATAACATGTCATGTATTTTAGTCAACTACTCCCGGAATATCAAACCCGACATTTTTGAAAGTCTGTAGTCCGCTATTATTCAGGTAGAATTTTTTTACAGAATGGTCATTCAAAACAGTCAAAATTGACAGTTCACTAGCTGTGTATAGCTAGCTTTTCCTTTCTCTGTAGGGCGTTACCTTAGGTGTGTTAGTGGTTAGCACAGCGGTTTTGCAGCACTGGGTTCTTGGGTTAAAATCCCACCAAAGATATCCTCCTTAAAGGGAACCTGTCACATAGGTTATGCCCCCCTATGCTGAGGACAGTACAAGCTAGTGACAGACATGCTGTTTCCAGCGTTGTGTCCCTTATTCTGTAAGATGCTGGAGTTTTAGAGCATTTAGTGTTCACTGACAGTTATTCACATGTTCCTACCGATTCAAATCAGTAATAGGTAATCAGTTATGAGGAGGGTGGGGCTAGCCTCAGATAAGCGGGGTCTGAACTAACAAGAGACTCTCTTCATGACTCTTTTCTGGCTGAAAACTGCAGATTTGAGCACTAAATGCTCTAAAACTGCAGCATCTTACAGACTAAGGGACACAGCGCTGGAAACAGCAGGTCTGACACTAGGTTGTGCTGTTCTCAGCAAGGGAGGCATAAACTATGTGACAGGTTCTCTTTAAGGCAATTGCATGTCCTTCCTGTGATTGTGTGGGTTTTCTCCGGGTACTCCGGTTTCCCCCACACTCTAAAAGCATACCGATAGGTTAATTTGAAATTTAGATTGTGAGCTCCAATGGTGACAGAGACCAATAGCAATCTCTGTACAGAGCTGTGGAATATAATGGTGCTGTATAAATGAATAAAAAAATAAACTTTGTCTGCCTAGACAGGTTGCATATGGTAGTCAAATTAGTGGTATAAATCTAATATAAAGCACTAATGACAATAAATATATACAAAACAATGATTTAACACTTTACAAACCACAAGGAATAAATTGGGAGGGGGGTAGAGCAAAAATACAGTGCATTGCATAACGTATTCTAATACAGCCTGTTTAGTAGTTTATCAGGCATGCTGCCTCTTATTTTATGCTATAAATTATAGTTGCCAGAGGCATTTAATTAAGTTCACTTATATACACACACATTCATGTGTGTGCGCTGAATACCTGGAATAGGATCTGAGGAAATGTCATCAGTAATCATAATTGGTGTTATTACAATCTCTTCAACTCTATTACCCATACTGGTTTCTACAAAAACCTGGTGACAACCAATATAGTCACCCACAAAGCATACATTTATATTCAATATATGGAGTATACTGTATGTTGGGGTATATTTACATAGCACAGTCTAAATGGAAATTTTTACTGCCAAATCCTGACAAAATGCTGCAATTTTCGAAAAATGGAAGCTTTGTGTTATAAGGCTATGTTCACACGGCAATGACTGGGACGTATTTCTGCCCATAATTCGTGCCGTACTGCGCTCAAATATGGGCGAAATATGTCCTAGTCATTACGGTAATCCACAGTTCTCATAGAAAACCATGGATTACGTCTCCTCTCCCGCTCGCACAATACGCCGCGGGGGGAGATAAGTGACATGTCAATTATTCACGGCGTGCATGCGCCGTGAATAATGAATGTCTATGGGGCCGGCGGGCTGCCAGAAACTCCCCCTCCCCCCGCTTCCGAGCCCACGCCGTAATTGCGAGCGAAAGACGTCCCACAATTACACCATGAATAAGCCGTGTGAACCCTGCCTAAGAATTAAAAAAAAAATCTGACCACAGCATATGAACATGCCCTTAGTAGGACTATGTTGGTAAGGAAAACTTGGAATGTGATGGTCACATATGCGACATGCTGCACTTTTTCATGTCCGTTAGGCTGATTAAAAACAACAAAGTACAGCTGTCTCCATAAACCCCATAGAAATAAAAGGAGCAACAGGATGCATGCATGACTACTGCTCCATTAAAACCCTTCCATATTGCAGTCCTGCAGGGAGGTGGAACAGCGGAAAGGCTCATTACCCCTTCTCCCCATGATATTTGAATGTTTTCAAAGAATAAAAAATTTGATAGATTTTTTTTATAGATGATCCTTAAAAAGGAAAATGGCAAAATTCCCAACAGTTGTTTGATCTCTGAATCACCTAATAAATTTAGGGGATCAGTTTGATTTGGGATTTAAAGGGGTTATATCATTACATTAAATGGTCTTCAGAATAAGGGGACAGTGTAAACAAGCAACTATGCAATCTGATGTCATTAGCAAAGCCGTCTTGTTTTCACAGTGTACCTTATCTTCATTTTCTGTAAACAAACTTCTCCAGGGATGGTCTGATCCCAACTCCTTGCATTTCATTAGCTGAGGGCTCTAATAATTTACATTCTGTTCGCCCCCCAGATGGCCTTATTCACGGAGCTTGCATTCCTGCCTCTCACTCAGAATTAGGGACCGACAACAATTTCACTCTATACAGTTAGCTGCCTCCTCATTGACACTGTAGCTGTCTATATAATCAGAAAACAGCAGAATTGTGCGTCGGTGCCTTATGTAAACAAGAGGGAGGCGGATCTGTACTCTGGATGGATTCAACTGTAGCAAACTTCTAGCTGTGAGAGAGCAGTGCTGAGTTCATAGAAGACTGTTTAGACTGAATGCAGGCCAGCTTACAAAATAAGACTGCATAGGGAGAGGACAGTGATATGTGGAGGGAGGGACACACTGGAGCCAGCATTAACAATGAAGGGGGGATCCCCCTTCAGTTAAGAAACACCCAGCTGGGAGGGGAAGAAACGCCCCTGGATTTCAGCAAGTGAGAGCATCAAGCTTCAAGAGAACAACCCAACTGAAGAAGCGATCATCCCCTTTAAACAGTCCTCCTGCTGTTGACATTTTGACATCATGAGACAAGACAATGCCTTACAATTAACGGTAACTCGTTACTGCATGGCTTCAAGCAAGATGCTCTCAGATGGAAAATACAGAGAGACTGAAGAGTCACAGAAAGTCAAAGTAGTGGACGCACTGATGACCGTTTCATTATAAACAACACCCTGCGGAACCAGATGATGAATGTCATACAACTCCAAGCACGTTTGAGGGAGGTGAGAGGCAACCAAGTGTCATGTCAGACCATTCGTAACCGTCAGCGTGGTCTGCGTGCTTGATGACCTGACCACACTACCAGGCATAACCATCATGGTCTTGCATTACGCTGGATGAGAGAACAGTAGTTGGTGCTGTTCAGTGATGAAAGACTATTCGCTCTGAACAGACCACGCTGATCTAAACTGTTAAAAAATGGTCTAATGTGACACACTGTTGCCTTTTAGATTCCCTTAAACATTCCTGGAGTTGTGTGCCATTCATTATGTGGTCCCACAGGGCATTGTTTACAATGATACAGTCATCAGTGTGTGATGTAACCAGAGGACCTTCACTTCTTTGCCTTTCTGTGCTCTTCCAGTCTATCTCAGCTGCGACCTGCTGATTATACTCTGACACGCTAAGCTCAGTGGCCATTTCAGCCTGAGAGCATCCTGCTTGAGGCTTTGCAATGGCGAGGTACTATTGATTAATTGTAAGGTCTTGTTCTCATGGTGTCAAAATGTGAACAGCAAGATGAGGAGGACTGTTTAAATCCCAATTCAAATTGATCCCCTAAATTTATTGTACAATTCAGGGATCAACACCTGTTGGGAATTTTGCCATTTAGCTCCTTATTTGAGATCAGCAAGTTGTGCACAAAGTACTAAAACGTCAAAAAGGTGGACATGTGCATCTAAAGTTAAGAAATGGTCTCATTAAGTTCATTTAAAAAAAAGTTAAAGAAATTTCACATTCATACTGAAACGTCAACCAAAAGCCAAACATCCCTAACTTTTTGTGATTACTTCTTCTCCCTCGCTCACTTTTTTATTTATATTTTGACGGAAGAGAACCCAAATCCTTCTAAGACAATTTTTTAAGTCATTTATGTTGTATTACTTTTCACAATGAAATCACTTCTATTTTTTAAAACCATTTTGGGGCTAGAACAATATTGCAATCACTATTTTTTCTTTTCACAGTGCTCACCGTGCCGGTTAAATGAAAAATGTTTACAGTTCGAGTTGTTAGGCCTCGTTCACACGGCTTATTCTGCCGCGGATTGGCGCCGTACTGCGCGCCGGATTTGCGCTGCAGTACGGCGCCAATCCGCGGCAGCAATTACGGTAATCCACTGCTCTCAGAGAGAACAGTGGAATCCGTCGCTCCTCCCCGCTCGGCGAATCCGCCGCGGGGGGAGAAAGTGACATGCACATTATTTTCGGCGCGGACACGCCGTAGATAATGCATTGTCTATGGGGCCGGGGAGCGGCGCCCCCGCCCTGCGCCGGGCCCGCCCCTTATTCACGGCGGATTTGTGAGCTCAATACGGCTCACAAATCCGTCGGGAATAAGCCGTGTGAACACGGCCTTACAGATATAGAGATACACATTATGTGTATGTTGTGTTGTATTTTTTAAAAAAATATTTCCTAATATTTTGAAAACTTTATTAAACATGTGATCGCTGTATACTTCTGAATTGTAGTGTATTATACTTGTCACCTCAGGTGTAAAGGATCCGACAAAATGTGCACGTAATTTAAAAGAAAACTTGTCATTTACATTAAAATTTGGATGCTTTTTTTTTTTTAATAGACTTTGATCAAAGTGTTTTTTTGGGACATTTACACGTTAAAACTTAGCGAATTATGCGGCAAACAAAACAGATGCATAATTGGTTAATTTTCTGTAATCCCAACTCATTTGTAAAACCATATACAAAAAATACCCGTTTAAATCACCTTTGCCCAGCAGTGTGTTTTACCAAAGAAAGCACATAGGACATTTTGTGTAAGGCTATATTCACACGGCTTAAAATGGGATGTATTTCCGTAATTATGCGCCGTAGTGCGCAAATTACAGCTGGAATACGTCCCAGTCATTCCGGTAATCCACAGTTCTCATAGAGAACTATGGATTATGTCTCCTCTCCCTGCTCGGCGAATCCGCCGCGGGGGGATATAAGGGACATGTGAATTATCAGCGGCGCGTATAATGAAAGTCTATGGGCCAGCGAGGTGCCGGCCCCCCGCTCCACCTACACAGCGTAATTGCGGAGCATAATTCAAATAAACCGTGTGAACATAGCCTAATACACGCCTTTTACACCTCAAAATACATGAATTTAGCTTAACAATGACAGGCATCCTAGCAGGTGTGCTAAGATTGCAGACCTGGGGCCTTCAACATGACAACCGATGGACATCCTGTAATCACAGTAAGAGGAATGACCAACACATAAAAAACAGAAAGCAAAAGCGCCATATAAAAACTGTATGAACAATTAATGTAAAACAAACTTTATTATAATTAATACAAACATAATTAATAAAAAGGTAGTAGCACAATATGAAACATCCCTGGTAGGTAACCAAACCATGGTACTATAAAAGATATGAGGCGAGTAGAAGATAAAAGTACAAATACATCTAAGGGAATAACCCAAAGAAAAAAGGATACAGACTCAGTGGATGCATAGGAAACAACTAAGGAGTGTTTCGCGGCTGGCTTCATCAGAAAATGCTTGAATGCCACGACATCTAAGAGGTTAAACTGCGAGGATCTCAGTTATGTTTGCAGCAGGTGCCCAGTTAAAGGGGTTTTGCCAGGATCTAATGTTGACGTGGGATCCTCCAAAATGGGTATTTAATCACTTTTCTAAACATATGTCATCAAAACATGTCAAGTCTCTGAGATCTACAGCCTGACTAAGATGCACTTGGTTTCCTGACAGTTTACATTAGATACGACCAGGAGATGATCTGGCCGTCCTTGCGTTGTGTGCACTTCTTATCCGATGGCAGAGAACATGAACAAGCGTTGAAGGGACTGGGGAGAAAGATCTTGTATCTTTTGTATAGAGAATCCACTGGCTGTAATCTGAGAAAACATGCAGATGCTCCCTGCTCATCCTTCTCCCTCTCTTCCTGCAGGGTTCGTGAAGAAGGAATGAAAGAAGGCTGCCTGCTGAGCTTATCTTCTCTCCTGAGCAAATAGGGAGAAATAAAACATATAGCTTGTGCACAATACAGATCTCCTCTGTGGATTAGCAAAACAATGTTTGCTCAACTACAGAGACTCGGTATCAAGAACGTGCATGGGAGGTGGAGCAATGACATCACAGAGGTGGTACTTGTTTTTTTAAATACAGAAACACAACACCCCTTTTTTTCAAACCTCAAGAGGGGAGTAACAGCCTGTTAGGTAAGGAACTCACTTCTTGGCAAAACCCATTTAAGTGTATCAGCCATGCTCCTACTACTGATTGGGTAGATACAGTATCAGTACCTGTAGGATTATTATGACACATATCAATACTAGTGGAAAGTAACTCCTGCCCATGAGGTATTTATTATACACATCTTACAGCATTAGGGAGTTGAATTTAGTTAGATTAAAAAACATTTAAGTACTGCAGTTTTCATACTGGCTGCTTAGTCTCACAAACATGCTGTCTTGTAGAGATCACTTCTCAGCAATGATCTCATTATCATAGCTGGCGAGATTACACTGAGAGAAGTAACAGCTCTATTATAAAGCTATAGGCCACCACAGAAAGTAGTTAGCGGGGTTGTCTCACTACAAAGATTAGCTCTCAACATGTAGGGAACGGTAAACGAAAGTTTTTTTCCCCAAAAAATATATTGCTTTATTGAGGAGATCAGAGAGATTCTATATGCTCTGAGTGCACACGTTTCTCTGGTTACCGACCTGCTCTCCCCTTCTCTCTCTGCTCTGTCTTATCTGAGAGCAGGAAGTGATGTCACCACAGGTCGGCACATAAGGACTGCCAGCAGCTTGAAAACAGTGTGTTATCTCTAACAAACAAGAGAGACTAATCACCTGTTTAGTTTGTGCTCTGAAGCCCTCTGCTGTATAGACAACATCTCCTGCTCATGTCAGTGTAATAAGAAAAACTGTAAATAGTGTCAAGGAGTTATCTCCAGACACTAGTATCTAATGAACATGTGGCTGCTGTCCTGATAGCTGCACTTGTAACATACAGAAAATACAATAATAAAAAAAAAATCTACAGACAAAAAAAAAAAAAAAAAAACAGATAAAAAAAAAATGTAACAGTACTGAGTTTTAATAAGCAACATGAAATAGGTAGACAACACCTAACTTTTAATGATACATGAAGAGAAAGGTACAATTTAAATGGTTTGCCATTGCCGAGGTATGCACAGCTCTTTGTTAAAGTAATATTCTCACCAAAAATTGTGCAGGAAATTCTGTAGAGATGAGTCATGGCCTGGAGAAGTCATTATGGTGGTCGGGAACAGACGAAGAAGAAAAAGAGCAACCGAACAACAACACTCACGGCTGAGTCGGTGCCTATTTTGCAGGAGTTGGAGTCGTCATAACATGGACCGACTCCGAAAATATATAAGCTGGTCCAGTTAGTTCGATGCAGTGCAAAGAGCAAGAGGAATTGGGTCTGGCCAGTGCTACTGCTCCCATATCTTCAGCCTCATCACATGAGGAGTGTAATTGATGACATGGAGCAGGCAAAGCGCTGCCCCAGGGGAAAAAAATCTCGCTCCCATAGCAAACCAGATTTCAGCAAAAATTTTTCACCTGCTTTCAAAGTAGAAGAGTTCAACCATTCATCAAAACTGCCTGGGGCTGAGGCAATTCCTTTATACCCTGACATTGTTAGAGATGTTGCCCATGTGGTCACCGCTTTGCCCCCAACCCAAGTTAGTGTAGAGAGGCCTTTTTCTAGCCTGGAAATGAGGTCAGATGTGAGGTCATGTATGCAGGATCTGATGGAGGCGATACCATTTCTCAGAACAAATTCAGAGACTCCACAAATGTTCCTGCAGTGTTTTGCATATTTACAATTTTTTTGTGTTCTAAAGTCATATACAATAAATATATTTTACACTGACAAGCAAAATGGTAACATTGTTTTGAACTTCTGACTTTCAGGTTCCATATCTCTCCATCCATTACAGCTTTGTACATGAGGCTACTGTAATTTTATATACAGTCATCTTACTTATCTTATACATAAATTTGACTTGCAAGTATTTAGCATCTGCTTAGTTCTGCAGATTCTTTCCTGTAACTGCATTGTTACTGTTTTGCTGCTAAAAAGCAAAATGTTGATTTTTATTATTTTGTTAGTATTTGGGAAATCCACCTTTTGGTTTTCAATACTGCCTGAATCCTTCCGGGCTCTGGTTCAGATTCAAGCATGTCTTGACTAAAATCTGATCCCAGGTCTCTTCTACACATTCCCAATGTTGGTGCAGACTGGACTTGGATACAAATACGGCTTTTTCTTCAACTCTACCCACAAGTGTTCAAAAGATCAAAACATTGTTACCCTTTTGCTTGTCAGTGTCTGATCTACCTAAATAGCTTGATTATTGTATCATAAGGTGATAAACAGCCTGATGTTACCACTTTATTACAGTAAAGTTATCACTTAAACATGCGCCATGTATGAGGGAGTCGGAGGTTTGGGAAATTGAGGAGTCGGGGCTTTGGCTTGCCGACTCCACAGCCCTGCAATCAAAGATGACGTGTAGAAGTATTCTTGATGGTGACACACACAGGACCTGTTCACACAGCAGATTTTCCGTAGTATTATATTTTGTGCAACAGATTTAAAGAGTGTACTGTGGAAGTAGATTAGCTGTTTTATGCGTAGTTTGGCTGCTTTATTTGTGCATGGAGGATAATTCTGTGACTGTGTTTTATATAGAAGCTTAGTTTGTGGGATGCATTTACATACAAAGGTTGATTATGGTGCTAAATGTAGAATATGAGCTTCATTCTGGTGCTGTTAGGTAATGAGCTTTGTTAAGGTGCTTGATTGGTGTTAGGAGCTTCGTTCTAAATCTTATATTGTATTGGTACATAAGACTTCAACTTTGTAGGGTATGGTAGAAAAATGAAAGATAGCCTGAAGCACCCTTTAAAAGGTGAAATATGGCCAATTTGCTCTAGTTTTTCCAAACTAGTCTTTTAAATTAAAAGCTGATTAAGAATACATGGGGAGAAGAGAGGCTGCCCAACCCTGTTCTCCTGAATGACATGCGTAAAACTGAAAGACTACAAGCTGGTGAGTGCAAGGGCCCCTCAGCTACACCATTCATTACTTTCTCAGGGACACAATGTGAAGCCTGCTTACATATAGTCAACCCACCCTTGTCCCATTACTAGAGTTAACGAGAAACTGTCACATAGTATATGCCCCCCTTGCTGAGGACAGTACAAGCCAGTGTCAGACCTGCTGTTTCCAGCGCGGAGTCCCTTATTCTGTAACATGCTGTAGTTTTAGAGTATCTAATGCTCATATCTTATTCATGAGCAGGTGTTAGCCCCACCCACCAAAGGCTAGCCCCGCCCACTGACCGTTATTCACATGTTTCTACCTATTCAAAGTAATAGGTTTATCAGTTGAGGTGGGCGGGGCTAGCCTCAGGTGGACGGGGCATGATTTATAGGACTCTTTTTCTGGCTTAAAACTGCAGATTTGAGCATTAAATACTCTGAAACTACAGCATATTACAGAATAAGGGACACAGTGCTGGATACAGCAGGTCTGACACTAGCTTGTACTGTCCTCAGCAAGGGGGGCATAATCTATGTGACCACACGGGCGTACCACACGGACAAACATTGTTAATTGTTTATATATTTTTATTATGCATACAATGAATATGATATTTAACAGCAGGATCACCCTTACAAACCGGCTGTGACATGCTACATATGTTTGTGTTATTCTAGTTAGGGCTTCAGATACACTATAGAACACTACAACCACTTCTATAAATAATATTAATCCTTAAACCACATTTATCCACTCTAGGAAAACAAGGATATTAATTCATAAATCTGTGTGTTTTCTCAAACCCGCTAGGTTTTGTGGATTACTGCTAAATATCACACAAACAGCACAAAGCCACACCACAATCATCCAGGAAAAAAAATCATAATAAATGCGCGGGGTGTTTCAGCAACTTCTTATTTTCTTAAGGCCACTGGGGAATAATTAAAGGGGTTGCATCATTTTATTAAATGGTCTTCAGAATAAGGGGACAGTGAATACAAGCAACTTTGCAATTGGATGTCATTAGCAAAGCCATCTTGTTTTCACAGTATTCCTTATCTTCGTTTCTGTAAACACTATTCCCCAGTGCTGGTCGGATCCCACCTCCTTTTATTACATTGGCTGACGGCTCTACTAATTTACATTCTGTCTGGCCTCCGGTCGTATTCACGGGAGCGCGCATTCCTGCCTCTCTCACTCAGAATAAGGGGCCGCAGCATTTCACTCTGCACAGCAAGCAGCTACACAGTAACACTGCAGCTGCTTCTACACTCAGTGCCTAATGCTGCTGTGTGTAAACATAGAAAGGAGACAGATCTGTGCTGCTCTGGATGAGTTCATAGAAGAATGGATTCAAGTGTAACAAGCCCCCAGCTGTGAGAGGAGAGGAGATCAGTGCGTTGAGTTCATAGAAGACTGTCTAAACTGAATGCAGGGTGTACTATATAAACAAACAGCTCTTACAAAATAAGACTGCATAGGGAGAGGAACAACACAGTGACATGTGGATGGAGGGGAGGGGGGGAGAGAGCAGGGATGTGCTATCCCCTCCCACTGATCTCAAACAAACACACTCAGGAGCGGCCATGAACAGTGAAGGGAGGGGGATAATGTTGTCCCCCTTCAGTTAAGAAACACCCAGCTGGGAGGGGAAGAAACGCCCCTGGATTTTAGGAACTGAGAAACTGAAAGTACAAGGAAACACATGAACTGATGAAGCGATACATCCCCTTTAAGGCTAACGTGCAACACTTTGGCCTTGCTACTTCCATTTTTCTGTTCCGTCATAGGAAAAGAAAACCAAAATTACAGCATTGTCGGATTCGTGTCATGACACACACCAACAGCACCTGATGGACCCCATTAACTATAAGGGGGTCTGTTGGGTTTCTGTTGTGGTCTGTCAGGTTTCCGTCATGTTGCCCTCAAAATAGCTCTGTATGCTGAACTATTTTTTTTCATCATTTTTGACAGAATCTACATGAGAATGGAACCAGTGATGCACATGTGAATTGGGCTTTAAATACTTTTGATGTTACAGTTCAGAAAGCATGTTGGATTCTAGAGAAATAAAATGTATAAGGTTATGTCAGTGAATATAGTTTCAAAATATAAAACTTCTTCTTAGATTGTATTCTTCACAATACACAACAGACAAAACTAACCTCCTCTTCCCCTTAGTGACTTTAAGAAACTTATTTCACCACAAAGGCATAATGAGGTGATAAATCAGAAAAAAAAGCAATATACAACAAAATGTGAAGCTGAAGAAGGCACAATATATTTTCAAAACGCATCTATGCATCTTTTGACAGATATATTACTTATTTAAATCTTGTTCACAACATGCTTTTGCACACAAGTTCTTTCATCAAAGAGCAGAATTGGATCCAAAAATTAGAGAAGTAAATGTCTTTCATCCATACTTTTATTTACAATGTACTTCTGGTTTTGTCTTAAGGGGGTTATCCTACCTTGCTGCTTTACACAGCCAGCTTCAGGCTCCCACTTCTTGTTTAGGCTGTGGGTGGGTCTACAGCAGTGACTGACATTTCAGCTCTGCTATTACTAGCCAAGCCTGTTAAAGGGATACTGGTGATGGAGGACACAAGGCTGCAGAGCTCTAAAGGGTTTCATAGTTTCATAGTTTGTAAGGCCGAAAAAAGACAAGATGTCCATCCAGTTCAGCCTGTTGTGCTAAGGTGTTGATCCAGAGGAAGGCAAAAACCCCCAATGAGGTGTAAGTCAATTGTCCTCATTTTAGGGAAAAATTCCTTCCTGACTCCAATCTGGCAATCAGAAAAATCCCTGGATCAATGACCCCTCTCCAGAATCCTAGTCACTATAACTTGTTATATTATTACGCTCCAGAAATGCATCCAAACCCTTTTTGAACTCGGTTATTGAATTCACCATGACCAGTCCCTCTGGCAGAGAGTTCCACAGTCTCACTGCTCTTACAGTAAAGAATCCCTTTCTATGTTTATGTAGAAACTTTCGTTCCTCAAGACGTAGAGGATGCCCCCTTGTTCTAGATACAGCCCTGGCTATAAATAAATCCTTAGAGAGATCTCTATATTGACCTTTAATATCTTTAAACATATTTATTATGTCCCCCCAAAGCCGTCTTTTCTCTAAACTAAATAACCCTAACCTTGCTAATATTTCTGGGTATTGCAGTCCACTTAGTCCTTTTATTATTTTTGTTGCCCACTTTTGAACCTGTTCAAGCGCTACAACATCTTTCCTGTGAACTGGTGCCGAAAACTGTACACAATATTCCATGTGTGGTCTAGCCAGTGACTTGTATAATGGTAGAATGATGTTCTCATCGTGTGCATCTATGCCCCTTTTAATACACCCCATGATCCTATTAGCCTTGGCAGCTGCTGCCTGACACTGGCTGCTACAGTTAAGTTCACTGTCCACTAGGATTCCCAGGGTTAACATTTGCCTATAAGAAAAGTAAACACACTCCTGTGCTGCTGATAAGACACAGCAGGGAGTGACATCACCATCCCAGTCAGGGCTGCTAGAGCAGAGAAAGGTGGTCGGTAACCATAGGAAGCTTGTATACCAAAGCAGGAGATAAGAATTGTTGTATTTATTTCCCTGTGCCTATATAGTTAAAGCTCATCAGTGTGGTTGGAATACCCTTTTAAGAATACACACATAAAACCAAACCAAATCTCTATTGGTGTAAACAAAGGCTTAATCTGACATCCAACAGTCCACAATTCGGAAACAAATTTTCAACAGCACAAAATGACAAGATTGTGAAAGAGGGATTCCCATCTCTGAGTGATGGCATTCTGCATCAATTCAAATACTCAGGTTCCCATTTCAATTCTAAAAAATATGGTGATCCAGATCTGTTGACCAAAGATTAAGAATTTCACAGTCTTTGAAACGATAATAAACTCTGATATTGCAAGATAGTTTGGAAGAAGTCATGTAACATCTAACAGCAGCAAGTAAGGGTATGTTCACACAGAGTTTTTGGATCAGATTTTGGATCCGAAAATCGCATCCAAAAACGCTGCGTTAATCGGATCCAAAAACGCAGGTGCGTGTTTATATGTGTTTTGGCTGCAGCAGGATCGCACCCTATAGTTTATTATAGGGCTCCTGCTGCGTCTTTCGGATAAAGAATTGACATGTCTACTCTTTGAACAGATCCGAAAGACGCATCAGAAACATGCAAGTAAACAAACATCGGCGATCACTTGTCTGATTGCTGATGCGTGTTTTACATTGAAAGCAATGTAAATCACACTGCACATTGTTAGATGCGTGTTTGCAGGGCGGGACGACGGGTAGGCAGAGGTAGGCGATCGCCTAGGGTGCCTACCTCTGCCTGTCACTTAGGGGCGCAGGCAGGGCCCCGAACCTCACCGGGCTCTAGGCCGCTGCCATGGGCCTGAAGCGCCGGTGGTCTCTTTGAAGGCTTCTGTGGAGCAGAGAGCGAGCGCTCCCTGCCCTGCAGACAGTGTCGGGCCGGCTCCGGGTCCGACACAGCGGGGCCGCCAGGTCCTCATAGCGCTGAGGACCCGCCGCGGCCCCGTGCTGCTGAGCTGGGCAGCGTCACGATGAAGTGATGTCATCGCGACGCTGCCTCTCCTTGGGCGCACAGCGCGTCACAGGCTGTGCGCCCGAGGAGCTTCGGAGGAGCTCCCGGGCTGGGGGCGTGGCCTGAAGATAAGCGTGCGCCCGGGAAGAAAGGAAAGGGTATGAATGTTGTTGTTTTTTACCTGCAGAGGGCCCCTATATACCTGCTGAGTGCCCCTAAATACCTGCCTGAGCCTCTATGTGCCTGCTGTGTGCCCCTATTTCCCTGCCTGATCCCCTATCTACCTGCCTGAGGCCCCCTATATACCTGCTGGGGCCCCTATATCTGCTGATGCCCCTATATACCTGCCTGAGCCCTTTATCCTGTGATCCCCCTATATCCCTGCCTGAGCCTCTATATGCCTGCTGAGGCCCCTATATACCTGCCTGAGCCCCTATATACCTGCCTGAGCCTCTATATGCCTGCTGGTGCCCCTATATACCTGCCTTAGCCCCTATCCTGCGAGTGCCCCTATTCCTGCCTGGCCTATTTTCCTGCCTGAGGCCCCTATATACCTGTGAGGCCCCTATATCCTGCTGGGGCCCCTATATACCTTTCCTGAGCCCTATATACCTCCCTGACCCCCTATATACCTGCCTGAGCCCTATATACCTGCTGGATGCCCTAAAAAAACCTGCCTGGGGTGCCCCTAGCTATATACCTGCCGAGAGTGCCCCTAGCATATACCTGCCGAAAAATCCCCTTATTATTTTTACCTGCCAAAAGTGCCCCTTTTTTATAAACCTGCCAGAGGGCCCTCTATATACCTGCCGGGGAGTTATCCCTTAACTATATCCCTCCATAATCCCCTGGGGGGCTTTTATACCTCCCAATGAGGGGCCTGTATATACCTCCCTAAATTAACCTTATATAATATACTGCTGAGGACCTATATTTTTCCCTTCTAAGGGAAACTATATACCTGCCTGACTGAGGGATTCAAATTTATTTTAATATATATTATTATTAATATACAAACCCCTTATAATATGATTACCAAATAATCCTTCCTTTGATTTTGGAGAGGGCATTTAATACCCTCCCCAGGGGAAAAGGGAAAATACCCAATTGTAGAATTAACCTAATAAGGACCTATTTTTAGCTTCTAAAAAGGAATTTATTTATCCCGTTCTCAGGGGATTCTATTACTAAGAAGGGAAAAGGCGGAAAGGGAAAAGATATTGGTCCAACCCCGGGGGAACGGTTTTCCCGTGGACTAAACAAAAGGTGGGAAGGTTGGAGAAAAAAGAAAGTGACCGACGTGATCAAAAGATTCTCCTGTGAGTCACTAAATGTAAACTGCAGTGTAATCACTTATATTTCTGCAGAGTCTACATACAACTATACTACCACTATTGGTCACTGTATGGCGGTGGTATATGTCTCTAGGGCCTGTGTATAACTGATATCACATGTGGGGTTGCGTTCGGTCAGGTTTTGGCAGGATTATTTGATTTCCTTGTAGTAATAGTTTTGGGTCTTGGTTTTGTAGGATGTATTTTTAGTAACAATGATGCGTTGGTAAATTTGCTCCATGTATCGGTGGATTTTTTGGTGGGCTTTTTGTTTAAAGTATTACACTGTCATACGTAGGGAGCGATTTTGAAAAAGCTAATTTGTCATTGTGCAATGCTGCTGAGAGATGGACAGGAGCTATGTGGAAATATGCAGAAAGTTAGTGACAAGACCTGGCGCAGGGGCGAGAGGAATTAGTGTGGGGGGGTGCAATTTATTTTTATTTTTTTTGGGGTGGGGGAGCGCCATTGGCTGTACTTGCACCAAAATGTCTTGTCCCGGCCCTGCATGTTTGGATCCAAAGAACGGCACGCATCCAATAATATATGTACACATGGACTGAACATCTCCTAATAAGTGATTGTATAACTGAAATAAAATAATCGTCAGACATTGCCATAGAACACAAGATCCTCTTCCACAGATCACTACAATAGATTCACTTAAGAAATGAAGGCTACACAAAATACGCTTGTACAAAACCTCACTGGTTAAACCAGCTTGTATGGTACAGCCATAAGTCAACATGGAAATGGTTTAATGCTTCAAGTCCCTCATTCGGTCAATTCCTCAATTAATAATTACTAAGACACAGATCAGAAAACACCAGCCTTGGGCTATGCCTACACAGCATATGTTAAAACGCCGTCCAAAACCTGACAGCATGTTAACATTACCGGACCATGGATTTTGGCGCAAATCTTCACTAAAAACCGTGAATTGCCGTCAACCCCGTACATTGAAAGTACGGGAATCCAACTGCAATCCTACGGAGGATCCACCAGGTTTGAAAATCCACCGGAATCCGGTGGATTTTTAAACTGGCCAGGAAAAAAAAAATCTGTGCTGCTTAGACTACAGCATGGATTTTTCATTGCGGTCTACACAGCGCTGGATACAGTAGGATTTTCGGTGGATTTTTTAATACGGACTCCGCCTAAAATCCAGTGCTGTGTAGGCCAGGCCTTACAAAGTAATTTATGACAATAGTACTGAATGTGAAATTGACTGCTACCATTGAAACTTGCATGTATAAATTTAGTACTTACTTATAAAGGAGAAGCAACATTGCAACAAAAGAAGATGTTCCCGTAGTAGAGACGCACCCCTTCTAAAAGGTATAACTAAAAGCAACACAACTAAAACATTGGCTTTCTCAAGAATAGAAATATTACAAGCACGTCTTACATTTTATTGCATTCATTATGTGTATTACTTTTTATATTATACGACAAAAACCTACAGCTACATATCCTCACGGAGCTCCTTATGTATCCACACACAAATATACATTCACCTATACACACTGCCACATTTCTAACACCCATTTAGTGGAGATTATTCTACGTCCAGCACGGCCATGAAATCAATGGGCACTATGGAAAACTTTAAGTGCTCTCACAGCCTTTTATACGGCTATTGTTCTTGACTGCCTGTGCACATGTCTCTGAAAGGAGGGGAATTTGTTACCATTTCCTATGGATTTATCAATTTGGCTTTGTTCTTGTGATTTTCAAGCTCAAATGTAAAATTAATGTCAATCTCTACATGACATAGAACAGTATTTAGGTTATATACAAGAACAGCGCTGTTTCGTCTTTAAAGGGGTTGTCTCACTACAAGGATTGCTTTTTATGTTAAAGATCTTGCAAAAACAAGTCACTTGCAATATGTGTCCATTATTAGTGTCCTACCAATTCCTAGATATCCTCTCTTGTATGGACTGCATCAGCTCCTCAGGTTGCTATAGCTACAGACCTGTTCAATCTCCCATGATAGGCTGACGGCACTGGTTACTATAGCTACAGACCTTGTGTCCTCAGCAGGCCAGTAAACCAGGGCCGTTCCTAGGCTCTGCCCGTCCGGAGGATCGCCCCCGACTCTGTGCGACTGTTTTATAACAGTCGCGCAGAGCCAGCAGCTGCAGGGAGGAGGCGGGACGGATCGTTCCCGTCCTGACTCCTCCTCTGTATGTATCGGCGCTCATTGAGCGCCGATACATGCACAGCGTTGCAGGGGGCGCACAGCTTTCACCGCGCCCCCTGCGACGCTCGATCTCCTCTGCCACCGAGGAGATCCCTGAGAGCTGCGTGCAGCGTAAGCAGCGTGATGACGTCACCCTGCTTACACCGCTCAGCAGTTCCCACCGCTGAGCAGCTCCGGACCGGGACGTGGGGACCGAGGTGAGTACTATTTTCTTATTTTATAATTAGTTACAGAAGGGCATCACCGGCTACAAGAGGGGGCGGCATCACCGGCTACAAGAGGGGGCGGCATCACCGGCTACAAGAGGGGGCGGCATCACCGGCTACAAGAGGGGGCGGCATCACCGGCTACAAGAGGGGGCGGCATCACCGGCTACAAGAGGGGGCGGCATCACCGGCTACAAGAGGGGGCGGCATCACAGGCTACAAGGGGGGGGGGCATCACCGGCTACAAGAGGGGGCATCACCTAGGGGGCTACGGCTACAAGGGGGGCGGCATCACCGGCTACAGGGGGGCATGTACACCGGCTACAGGGGGGCTCCCCCAAAGGGGGTGGGGGCTACAGGGAGGGGCATATTACATGGCTACCATATGAGGTGCTATAGATGGGGAGTTTGTATAGAGATAGGAATTGGTAGAGAAGTGATGATAAAGTGAGGAGTCTTAAGATGTTTGTTTTGTAAATTTTACAGTGAAGAGTCGGGAGTAGTCTTCATGGCATATGGGCCAGATGGAGAAGAAGAAGAGAAAGAGAACAACTCTTCAGAGTCTCCTGTGAGTCACTAGATATAACTTTACTGTAATCGATTATATGTCTGCAGAGCCTATGTACAGCGGGTATCCATCATTGTATGGTCACTGTATGCAGGTAATATTGGTTGTAGTATAATGGTTTATATTCCGTAATGGTCAGTTTGTATTATTCAGTCACTATATGGTGGTGATATGTGGTCATGGTGTGTTGGTGATATGTGGTCTTAGTGGTCTTGGGTTTCTGGTTGGTGTAGTAGTGTTATTTTGTAACTGTATGACTATTATTTAGTAGTTTTATATGTAGCAGATTGTGGTAAAGCTTTTTGTATATTTTGGCTTTGGTATATGGTGATGCAATGTGTCGCATTGTGGTGCATTATGTTACCGGGGAGGGTATGGGGGGGGCCAAATTTCTTCACCTCGCCCTGAGTGAAATTTAGCCTAGGAACGGCCCTGCAGTAAACATGTCCCTGAATTCAAAATGAAACCGAGAACACAGGACTGAGGTGAACTGAGTCAATGTAGTGAGACAACCCCTTTAATGGTATGTTCACACGGCTGATCTGGATGCCAATTCTGACGCAGCACTGAAACCACATCAGAATAGGCGTCTAAATCCGCTTCACATTGTTTCCAAAGGAAAACGGGTGTCTCTGTGCACGCAACGCTGATTTACCTCGGCCCTGAAAAAAAGTAGTAATGTAAAATCTGGAGGAAGATTCAGTGCTATATTTCAGCAATGATACCTCCCACAGTATATGGAGGCTGAAATTTACCTCTAAATTTAGCATCAAATCCACATCAACAATTGAAAATCCACACTGAATCAGCATGGATGTTACACATGAATTCTACTTCTTATCAGACTTGTGAACATATCCAACCCTATTTCAAAGAGCTCTTTACCCTAAAAAAGGGACAACGGGATACAGAAAAGTATGACGTACACGTTTCATAACTATATTAAGTATTCTTATTAATTCAAAATGATTAAAATAGTCAACTTCATTAAACAGGAAAACATAGCTATTCTGTAGAATTCTAATATGCGGCCCCAAATCACATGTACAGATTATGATTAAATTATGCAGCATACTGATTTTCTTACCAATTCTTCACATCTCTTCTGCTTCTTTGTTACTTCTTGCTCTAAAGCTTCACATTCTTTCCGTTTTCGACTTAATTCAACTTCCTTAAAAAACAAGAAAAACAAAACGATAAGAGATAAGTATAAAAAGTACAGTGTAATTAGTATGTGTAGAATATGTGTACATGTGGCCTATGGCAAAAATCTGTATAAATAATTGCCCCCACAGGTTAAAAGACTCAAATCGAACAAGTTGGATACACTGCATGTACAGTCCGAGAGCGTTTATGCTTGGGTATATTATTCAAGTCACCAACAATTAGGGTTTGTTCACATGGCGTTTTCACTCCGTGTTACAAGTGCTTTTTAGATCCATCTCATGGACCTCACGGACCCAGAGACGGATCTAAACAATTAGCAGTGAGATTATCACTGCGGGCAATGAGGAAGACGCAGCAGCGTTCACATGAGAGATCACCGCTGCGTGTTCTCCGGCTCCGTAGCTGAAAGAATTGCATGTCAATGTCAAACTTAATGTGCAATTTAATGAGAGTGTAGTCGCATTATATTAAGACCTAAAGGGCGACCTGTATGAAAACTGTTTAGGTTAAGACTTTCTTTGTAGTCAATAGCAACCAATCAGAGCGCCCCTTTCATTTTTTCAGAGCACTATATGAAATGAAACGGGCGCTCTGATTGGTTGCTATGGGCAACAACGAAAGTCTTAGACCAAGACAGCTTTCATACATGTGGCCCGAAATACCTATTTTAGAATTCTTTGCTGACACAGCTACTTTCATCATTGTCTTTCCTCAAGTTCTCTTAAAGGGTCATCTTTGTCAATTTAAAGGGGTTATCCACTTTATAATGTGTTTAATGTTTTTATTATGCATATAACAAATCACAACAACATTAGAAATCAAATTTCTAATTTATGTGTAATAAAAATTCTAATCCTGTTTCTCTATCTTTCAAAAGTAGTAGGTCTCCATCTAGAAAAAACAATTGAACAGCCCGTATATAGTAATGTCTCCCATGGACAATCTGTCATGTGACCACCGCACACATCATGTGATCCCTGGTATCCAGGTAACAGTAGTGTATGGAGGAGGAGAACTTTTACAGTATTACTACCTCCAGCAGCGTCTTATCATGTGACCACCACACAGGTCATGTGACCCTGGTATCCAGGTAACAGTAGTGTATGGAGGAGCAGAACTTCTCCAGTATTACTACCTCCAGCAGCAGCTTATAATGTGGCCACCACACCAGAGGCGTTACTAGGCAGTTTCATTCGGGGCTCCAGCCCCGAATATATTGCCTGCTGCCCCGAATCAGTAGAGCTGCATTGTTACTACTGGTGCGCAGGGGAAGTATCGGGAGAGAACAAGTTTTCAGCGAGTCAGAGAGTGAGTGGGGAGGAATGTTGCCAATTCTTCCTTCATTGGCTGCTATCTGACAATAGATAAGAGCCGATGATACATGTCAGGCAGGGCTAGGTCTCGATCCCTATCACAGGACTAGCAGAGTGCGGCTGCAGAGGAGGGTGAACAGCTGACCTCTACCTTCTGCGCTGTCACCCTGTGTAGAAGCAGGTCAGGTGGAGCGGAGGCGGGGCTAGGAACACAGAGCTGAAGAGGGGCGGGGCTGGGAACAATGACACGCGAACGTGGGTGGAGCCAGAAGCAAGGTAAAACGAACAGGGGCGGGACCAGGAGAATTCGGGGGCAGGACCGAAAGGGGGCGGGGCCAAGCGTCAGCTCGAAAAATGAACAGGCATGAAAATAAAAAGCAGGAAATGAGCCTTAAAGAGAGGAAGCATCGGAGGGAGGGGAAACAAGAGGCTGGAAGTGACTGGGGGCTGCAGTGACAGCTAAACAGCAAGCCCAGAAGACCACAAACTTATGCCACACTCCCTGTCCCCTGGTTCATACTGCCATAGCTGCAGGTATCCCAATCCCAGCTTCTTCCTGCAGCCTTAGTATAATTGGCTGCTGGAGAGAGCAAGCCATCTGTTTAGCCGAGGGGAGGGGGGGAGAAGCTGCAGAATGGACTCCCCTCGGCCGCAGTCATTTCTCCCGCTCCACTTCAGGCCTGGTGTCTGCATTGAAGGTTGCGTACAGAACCTCTGTCACCGGTGATAAATGGAAGCCATGGGATTAGTTATCACGACAGACAACGACCACGCCTGACAGTCCTTATTAATCACAATGGGTCCATCATTGAGATGGAAGAAATAACAGATTGCTGCCCTATGTTTTGGGAACCACAGTGGAAACGCAATGGACCCATTGCAAATAATAGGGTCTGTCTGGCGCTGTGGGTGCACGTTGTGAAACAGATCCTGTGGCTTCCGTTTATCAACATTGTTACAGAGATTCCGAACCGGACCTCCAACACAGGTTTGAACGAACGTAGTGAGAAATAGCACACAGTCTGTCCTCTGGGTGATAGAGCAGTATTGGTATCATTTATAAGCTGCACTCTTGGAGCCCCCTCAGTGACCTACAGTGCTTGTTAAATAGCTAAGGGATTATGTAGTTTATAAAAAAATAAAATAAAGCTAGTAGTATGTGCTGTAAAATAGAAATCCCTGGACGTCCCTGCAGAGCTCGTAGCTGCACAGAGGTTGTATAGCACTGGGAGTGGAGAATTGGTGAGAAGGCAGGGACAGTTTATTACTGTTCTTGCTTTCCTGATTGCAGTACACACTATATATTCTATATATACAGATCAGCTTGAAGTATTCAGGCTACCGGCTCCTGTCCTCAGCCATCATGTGACCACCAGGGTCAGGTAACTGCAGGAGCTGTTGGGTCTTATTAGACCCACATTGGCCCTGCAGTCTTCTGTAACCTGGGCTAATATATATCCCCCCCCCCCCATCACTTTTTTGACCCTATAGGAGGCACAATTTATAAAATGTAAAAAAAAAAAATAATTCATTAAAAAAAACAGTTCCAACTCCCCCAATTACCCTAGATCTATAGACATGGCTTCCTCAACATACCTTCTTTTTGCTATTAAAAGGAATGTTTTTTTAAAAATACTTTACCATTTTCCCTTGTATTAAAAAAAAGAAAAAAAATTCTCGATAAATAAATCTTATGTATCATGGAAAAGGTGCTAAAATTAGTAGAATTAATTGAGATAAGTCGGTTTAGCGTTCAAACCTGACTGTACTATAAGCATAAAAAGTGGGAGTTGTCAGTATCTATGTAAAAAAATAGTAATGGAAAGAGTGCATGCGCAGTCTATGATGTGCAGTAAAAAAATGCTGTGTGGACCCAACCCTGTTCTAAAAATATGTAACACAGAGGGCCTGTGCCCCGGATGTTTTAGGACCCTAGCAACGCCCCTGCACCACACAGGTCATGTGACCCTTGTATCCATGTAACAGTAGTGTATGGAGGAACAGAACTTCTACAGTATTACTACCTCCAGTAGCATCTTATCATTTGACAACCACACAGGTCATGTGACCCTGGTATCCAGGTAGCAGTATTGTATGGAGTAGCAGATCTTCTTCAGTATTACTACCTCCAGCAGCGGCTTATCATGTGACCACCACACAGGTCATGTGACCCTGGTATCCAGGTAACAGTAGTGTATGGAGGAGCAGAACTTCTCCAGCATTACTGCCTCCAGCAGCGTCTGTGGAGAAGATGCTCACTTACTCTTCTCGTTTTATCTTTCTGCTTAATTTATTTATTTTTACAATTAACATAATTAACAACATGAGATCCCCTGGAGAGACAGCAGTTCTACAAGTAACGACACACAGTGAAGAATTTGCCGTAATAAGAGGATTTCTCCATGATTCCTATTCTGCTACTACATAGATGTCATGTGACCCTGCTGCAGGATGTTTAATCCATATAGTTACTTCATGACATAACTGTGGACAGGAATGTGGATTATATCCAGTGGAATAGCAAATGGTGGGCGGGGATAGGAGGCATTCGTCCCCTGCAGCAGGTCCAGATGGCACGTCTGTATGCAGACCCGGGCTCATCACTTGTTTTCAACTGTATGTGGGTCCTCGGGACAGTCGAAAACTATGAAACAGGAAGACAACGATAGCCCCCCCTCCCTTACATTTACCCACAGGAGGCATGATAACAATGTATCTCCTAGGCTGAAAGTCTAGTGCTTAGGTTCTAGGCTTCTGGCCTAGGAGATGCTGGAAGCAACATCTCTGCGTAAGCGACGTGATGACGTCATGCTGAACACTAGCTCCCGGGGCATGCTGCTCAGCAGAGGAACGGGGAGGGGCAAGTATAATTTTTTTTTTTTTTAAATCAGAGAGGTATCTTTTATATATACACACACAACCCTCCAGAGGCTTGTATTCATACACCTATCTATGTACGGAGGGCATATAAACCTACCTGTCTACAGAGGACTGTATACCTACTTTTCTACAGGGGACTTTATACTTAAAGGGGCTATATATACCCACCTACCTAAAAGGGGCTGTATACCTACATATCTACAGGGGGACCATATACCTACCTACAGGGGGCCACTATAATTACCAGGGGTCTACATACTTGCCAAATGGGCGGCCTATATACCTACCTACTTAATGAGGGGGGACAATATTGCTGCCTAGCTACTAATCGGTGGGTGTATATAGCAACTTACCTACCTTCTGGAAGACCTGTATACTTTCCTACCTAATGGAAAGCCTACCTACCAACCTACTTAATAAAGGACCAATATAACTACCTGCATGATTGAGGTATACCTACATAAAAGGGGTTTCACTTATCTGCCAACTTATTTCGGGAAAGTGCCTAACTGCTACAGTATACGAGATAACATAGTAACACAGATCTTCTTAGATTAACTTTAATATTACCACTTTAACTTCACAAGTAGTGTTAGGATTGTGAATTCATCATTTCTTACAAACCATTATTCACTTTGCATCAAAGTGGTTTAACTAAACCTGAGGTGCATGATTCAGTCTCTATTGAGGCCGCTTGTTCCGTGACTCATAGTCCTCCAGTATATAACTCTCTCAGACCGTCTCACTTTTCAGTTAGCTCCATTGCGTCTAGTCGCGACCATTGTGAGTAGACGCAATGGTTGTCTCGCTACAAAGTTTGCTTTTTAGGTTAAAGATCTTGCAAAAACAAGTCACTTTGTAATATATGTCCATTAACAGTGTCCTACCTATTCTGAGACATCCCCTCTTGTATGGGCTGCATCAGCTCCTCAGGTCACTATAGCTACAGACCTGTTTGATCTCTCATGATACGCTGCCAGCACTGGTTGCTATAGCTACGGACCTGGCTTCTACTTTAGCCTAGTGGAAGCCAGTAAACACGCCCCTGAATTCAAATTTAAACCTATAAAACAGGACTGAGGTAAGATGAATCAATGTAGTGAGACAACCCCTTTAAGGGGTTAAACACATTTAATGCACTAGAGTATGTTACTAGGGCATTATGCCATTTTACTTGACCGACTAATTACAAGGAATATTCCAAGAACCACAGTTATGTCAGTGTAGTTGTCGGGCAGTGAATGCTCAACAACCAGACTCAAATAACACTTTTCATCTAAGAGTCGCACTATCACTGCACTGACAGCAGAGGGAAAAAAAAGGAAGCTCAATTTTGACTCCATGAAGATCAGTTTCTGATGACATCATGTAAATATCAGATTTTTGTTGGGTGCCAGCTAGTTTCTAGATGCAAATCACCAAAAATGCACTACTTGCTGCAATTTAAAAACTTGGTGGAATAGGATTATTTGAACACGTACATATTTTGATGCAGATGTGGAATCTTTTCAAGGTTTCCTT